>JAIWQS010000127.1:0-97375 GCA_029891385.1 Erythroxylum novogranatense | reverse complement strand
ATCGACTTACGAAAGAATCAATACAACATTCAAGGTCAAGCACATAGAAGTCGGACATCATTTCTTGAGAGATTACGTTAGGAGGAAAGTCGTCGGTCTATAGTTCGTGGAAACAAAATATCGATCGGCGGTTTCTTCACAAAACCACTAAGTGAAAATCCTTTTAAAGAAATCGAGCCTTGACCTCAATATGGTGATGCTAACGGACCATTCATCGGTTTTCATGAAGACGAGACGGATGAGCGGAGGAGTTAACGGGACATTCATATGGTTTTCATGAAAACAACAAAAGCAGAGCGGTGGAGTTAAGAGGCGTTACGGTTTGGATATAAAACTTCTTTGACAAAAAAGAGTTTTAGCGGGAAAAACTGTCAAATCATCGAGAAGTAGAATCGTTCTAGAATTCACTATAAAATCCCTAAAAGCGACCTTTGGGATTTACGCGAATTCACAAATTGTTAGTTCTCTTAAATCTACGTGATATTTCTTGAAGCAAAGTTCCTACTCAATCGAATCGGCAAGATGAATGTCAAGCCTATTTTGCGACTTGATCCGGGATCGAGGATTGGGAAGATTGGTAAACTTGAACAACTTCGAAGCGAAGAGATGGATATAGGCGCGAGATAATCGCGGCGGGTTGGAAAACTTCTTTGAAATGCGAGATGAAGTCTATCTCGAGAGAAGTTTATGAGTTACGGAAGAATACTAAATCGATAGATGATACAATCGTGTAGTATGTAGACACACACTTTCGGTTATAATGTGAAGGAGTTCTTGGAGAAAGTCGATGAATGTCAGATGGATGGAGTTCGACTCACTAACATGGCGAAATGGATGACTAAGCTTAAGATGAGCGAAGATGAAGTTAGTCGTCAACTTTATGGACAAAATAACCCAGTGAAAGGAGAGCCTCTTGGTGGTACCAAAAGCGAGGGTATTGTTAGCGGTTACATGTGGTATGTGTTACCTAGATTAGGTTCACGACATCAAGTCACTACCTGGATGAACAATGTATTTTCATCTTACGAATCATCACCCAATAGATTTACCATTTTGATTTTTCGATTACATGGTAAAATCAATAAAGGATCTGAAACACTAGTCCGTATGGGATCTTTGTTGACAAGAGTGTTGAAGAATCGGCATCAGTTGGATTAGGCGATTAGGCGAAGACATCTATTAGAAGCTACATCGATTCAACATCAATTGCGAAAATGGGTGCGAGACTTTCGAGACGAGAAAAGGCGAGAATCGCCAAGAAAGCAACGATTGAGGCGGCGTATCTGAAGCGATCTCTATGAAGGAAGCAAAGTTCACATTCAGGAATCAAAGTCGAGAGGTGTTCGATTTTTGAATCGGTGACTTGAGCGTAAAGGGAACCTCTAGAGTGACATTCAAAAAAGCAAGAAGGTTACCCAGGCGAAAACTACGAAGCGAAAAAGCCCGATAAATCAAGACTCGAAGCCAATCGAGCATTCTCACTACAGGATCAAGACCTACAAAGTCCACATCATCAATCCTTGAAAATGATTGAAACTTCGGTCTCGAGGAGAGGAAAAGGAAAGAAGAACACGGAAAGATGAAAGCGCAACCTAAAAGGTCACCAAGGCGAAAGAAAATGAGTCAGAAAGGAAGGAAGTCAACAACAAAACCAAAGTCTAAGAAGGCAAGACGAAAAAGGCATTGTTGATACTAAACAAATGTCACATTGATGATCTGGTGATATTCTGAAGTTAATGTCGAAGTTATTCTGGTAATCTCAAGGATACTCACCTTGTCCTTGACAATCCAATTTTGAAGAAGTAGTTTCTACTACTTTTCGGTCTTCATTGTCCTGAACAAATTGCTACACGTATTATGAGACAAAGGTTACTCGAGAAAGTAGTAAGTGTGATGACTAGTGTTCCATCCGAATCTTTAACTTTTCAAAGAAAGTTGGGAACAGATTGGTTATTCTGAGAGGAAAGAAGACCAAATCTCTCATCATCAGAGACAAACCAAAGAGATTTGTGAAAGCCTTCTTCAAATCACTTGAATTTGATTCTGACATTCTACATCATTGGATAGGGGTTACAAAATTTCTATGATCAGCGAAAAGAGTTGCAAAGAACCATATCCACGAGAACCATTTGGAGGCGTCGACTTCTTATCCAATCTTTGGGCGATCTGATAATCAAGGTGGTACGATTTACAACCACCAATTTTGTGGAGCAGCGTGAAGAAGCTGAAGTGAAAGTTCAGCGGAACCGATTTTGGATGACATGACTTGGATCAGTTGCGAGAGCGGTGCAATTGATTGATGAAGCATGTGAAGAGAAAGAAGTCGAAGTTCTATCTGCATTTATCAAGATCGAGAACAAGCCAAACTAAGGCTCTGACGAGATGATCCACGGGAGAATCTATCGAGAAAGGTTCGATATTGTTCTTTTACGATTGGCAAGTTAAAATGTTCTTATTGTTTCTGCAACATTACGCAAAATGCGACCTCTGTGGAGATCAACTCAATTCTGAAGCTATGCCTTGGCTTGGAAGTACATATCTCGTATACTTGACTCTATGATCTTGATATTCTGATCGATTGTATATGTTCCTCGCCTCTCCTACAAATTATTGAAACACATGTCTCAAGCGTGGAAGCTTATCTGACAACGATTCTTTGTTGTTGAAAAACAAGTGTTGACCACAGAATCCTCATTGCAATGAATAAATCGACTCTAAACAAACAAGTTCAAAAACTTGATAAGGATATGAAGAAGGTTAAGAAGATCTTTGAAAAAGTTGGTGAAGCGATTAGGAAATAATTTTGATTAATAACAAATAGCGGGAGAAGGAAGAATGAGGAAGAATCAATTTGGAAGGAAAAAGAAGGCGAAAGATGAAAGCGAAGTTATTTTTTATTTACTCATACTTACGTATATTTGAAACTTTTCATATTCCTCTATTATATCAAAATATTTGTTATCATCAAAAGGAGATTGTTAAGTCAAACCACACTTCACGTATTTAATAATTTTGATGACAAACAAAGAAATATCTGATGAAAAGTAGATAGGCGCATGAACAAATGAAAAGTAGATGGGCCTTGAGAAAGTAACAAGCAGTGAAGGAGAAAAATCAGCGAAGCAAAAAGCAGTTGAGCGAGAAAAATCGTGAAGCAAAAAGCAATTTGAAAGAAAAATCAGCGAAGCAAAAAACATCAGAAGTTAAAAATCAAGCTGAAGCAAACACTGACGAAGCTTTACAACAAAAAGCATCGGAAGCTTTATAAGAAAAAGCGGGCGGAAGCTTCATAAAAAGAAAAGCGGAAGCTTTACAAGTGAAAGCGAGCGGAAGAAAGCGGCCGATACAAAATCGAGCCGAACAAAGAAACATAAGTTTTAGTTGAATTCTGAACTCAAGCTGAATAACCGTTTCTTTGAAGATTCAAAAGCACATATTAAAGCAGTTGAAGGCAGGCTAAGTGAAGATCGCTTTAAAGAAATCGAGCCTAACCTCGATATGATGATGTTAACGGACCATCCATCGGTTTTCATAAAGACAAAGCAGACGAGACGGAGGAGTTAACGGACCATCCATCTGTTTTTTTATAAAGACAAGGCAGAACGAGGCGGAGGAGTTAACGGACCATTCATCGGTTTTCTTTTTAAAGACAAGGCATTGGAGCAGTGGAATTAACAGGCGTTAGGCGGTTTCGGACTTAAAACTTCTTTCACGAGGAAAAATTTAAGAGGAAAAAGGCATCGGATCATCGAGAAGTACAATCGTTCTAGAATTTGCCATAAAATCCCTCAGCCGACTTTTGGGATTTCTACGAATCGAAAATTGCTGCTTCTCGAAATCTCTCGAAATCTTTTCAACCAAGTTCCTACTCAATCGAATCGGCAAGATGAATGTCGAGCCTATTTTGCGAGTTGATCCGAGGAACAAGCTAGGGAAGATTGGTAAACTTGAAGAACTAAGAAAGGAACAAATGGATATAGAGCGGAGATAATAGCGGCGAGTTGGAGAAACTTCTTTCAAATCGAGATCAAGTCTATCTCGAAGAAGTTTATGAGTTACGGAAGAATACTCAAGCGATGGACGATCTGATCGTGTCATATGTAGAAACACACCTGTTATAATGTGAAGGAGTTAGTGGAGAAAGTCCTTTGAATGTCAGAGGTGGAGTTCAACCTTTTAACATGGTGAAATGGATGACTAAGTTGAAGATGAGCGAAGATGAAGTTACTCGTCAACTTTATGGACGAAACAACCCAATGAAAGGAGAGCCTCTTGGTGGTACCAAAAGCGAGGGTATTGTTAGCGGTTCTTTGTGTATGTGTTACCTAGAATAGGTTCCGACATCAGTCACTACCTGGATGAACAATGTATCCTTCATCTTGAATCATCAACCAATAGATTTACCATTTCGATTTTTAACTATATGGTAAAATCAATAAAGGATCTGAACACCCTTAGTATGGGATGTTGTTGACAAGAATATTTAGAAGGCGGCATCAGTTGGATTGGGGAGTTCGACGGAAGGTATACATTAGAAGCTACATAGATTCAACATCGATTGCCAAAATGGGTGCGAGATTTTCAGATAGAAAAGGGCGAAGCACCAAGAAAACCAACAAGCGAGGGGCCAATCTGAAGAAATCCTCTATGAAGGAACAACATCACATTCTCGGGAACGAAAGTCGAAAGTGTTCGATTCTTTGAATCGGGTAACTTAAAGCGTAAAGGGAACCTCTGTGGTGACATTCCAAAGCAAGCAAAAGGTCACCCAGCTGAAGCGTGCGACAAAAAAAGCCACTCAATCCACACAATCAAGCCATTCAAAGCATTATGAAGGCGGAGATCAAAAACTACAAATCATTTGTCATCAATCCTTGAAAGATTGAAACTCAATCTCGAGGAAGTGGAAGAAAAGAAAGAAGAACACGAGAAGAAAATGCAATCTAAAAGGTCACGGGTTAAAGAAGATGAGTGCAAGAAAGAAGAAACTTCACAACGAGAGCAGTCTAAGAATGCAAGGCTAGAAACGGTCTATTGTTGATCTTGTTGATTTCTTGAAGCTAATGTAGGCGCTCTTGAAGATAGTGTGGAAGTTATTACGGGTAATATTAAGGATTCTCCTGATGTCATAATAATACATTTTTGAAGAAGTAGTTTCTACTACTTTTAGGTCTTCAATTGTCCATAAACAAGTTGCTACACATGTTATGGGACGAAGGCTACTAAAAAGTTGTGAATGTAATGACCAATGTTCCATCAAGTATTTAACCTTCGAAGAAAGTTGGGAACATAGATTGGTTATTCTGGAGGAGAAAGACCAAATCTGTTATCATCAAGACAAACCAAAAGATTTGTCAAAGCCTTCTTCAAATCAGTTGAATATGATAATGGCATTTTACATACATTGATAGGGGCTACAAAACTTTTATGATCAAGCGAAGAGTTGCAAAGAACCATATCCACGAGCCATTTGGAGGCGTCTCACTTCTTATCAATCTTGGGCGATCAGTGATCAAGGTGGTACGATTTACAACCACCAAATTTTTGAACTCAGTATGAGAAAATGAAATGAAAGTTCAACCACGACCGGTCTTGGATGACATGACTTGATCAGTTGAAGCGGTGGCGATTGATGAAGCATGTGAAAAGAAAAAGTGGTACCTCTATCTGCGTTTATCAAGATCGAGGATCAAAGCCAAGCGAGGCTCTGAGATGATCCACGAGGGAGGCCTTATCGAGAAAGGTCAATATTGCTCGCCGATTGGCAACTCGAAATGTTGTTATACTATTTTCTGAGAACATTACTGCGAAATCGACCTCTGTGGAGATCAACTCAATTCTGAAGCTATGCCATGGTTTGGAAGCAACATTCTACGTTATCGTGATCCACTTTGATCTTGATATTCTGAACAAGTGTATATGTTCCTCCACCTCTCCTACAAATCATTGAATCAAATGTCTCAAAGAGGAAGCTTATCAACAACGATTGCTATTGTTGAAAAGCAAGTTGTTGAGGCGAGAATCCTCATTGCGGTGAATCATCAACTTTAAAGAAGCAAGTTCGAAACTTGATAAGGATATGAAGAAAATTAAGAAGATGCTGAAAAAGTTGATGAAGCGATTGGAAATAGATTTTTGATTAATAACAAATAGGGGAGAAGGAAGAATCGAGAAAGAAGAATCAATTTGAAAGGAAAAGCGAAGCGAATATTTTGTAAAAGCGAAGTTATTCGATCTCTTAATATACATATATTTTGATACTTTTCATATTTCTCTAATTCACAGTATTTGTTATCATCAAAAGGGAGAATGTTGATCAAGCCGGACTTCACGTATTAAATAATTTTGATGACAAACAAAGAACTATACAACAAAGATTTAAATTAAAAAGTAAATGAAGCTAAAAAATCAATTTGAAAGGAAGAAAAGGAAGCATTTCGAAAAAGCGAATGAAGCTAAAAAAAAAAAGCGGGAGGAAGCACTTTACGAAAGGCAGACGGAAGCTAAAAAAAAAAGCGAGCGGAAGCACTTTACAAAAGGCGGAGGAAGCTAAAAAAAAAGCGAGCGGAACCATTTCGTAAAGGCAGGGCGGAGCTAAAAAAAAACCGACGGAAGCTAAGCAAAAAGCAGGCGGGCTTTTACAGCGAGGCGAAGCTAAGCAAAAAGCAGGCGGAGCTTTTTGAAAGCGAGGCAGGCATTTACAAAAGCGAGGCGGAAGCCTTAGGAGCGAAAAGCGGCCGTCTACAAAATCGAGCGGAATCAATTCTTGTGTTCTCTCTCTAACCCTTACTTTATCTAAATCGTACTTTTCATATTAACAAGTTTTAAACTAGTTACATTGACTTCGATAAGTGTTTGAGAGAACAAGTCATATCTCTAAAGGGTTAACGATAAGTTTATCACAATTCAACCGCCCTTCTTGTGCATCTTGATCATATTATTGCTCGATATATTAACGTGTAATTTACTTTGAAGAATTGTAATAATAGATAGCATAATATAAATAGCTTGCTTCGTCTCGTTTCGGTTCCTCGACATCATGTTTTCAATAATATCGAGGTCAATTCTATTGTTTTCAATTCAAGTTTCCTACTCCGATTGCCATAATGTTTTATAGCAAATCGATGTAGTTAAATCAAAGCTCGTTACTTCTCGACGAAAATTGAGCTTCAAATGCGCTTTTCTCATTAAATGCCTTTTATGCTTAAATACATTTGTGTTTGTATAAATACGCTTCTAAATGCATCTTTATGTCTTCGTCGGCGTTTGTATTCTCCATGCTAATTTATTACGGGATGTTGCCTTGTTCAAGTTCAATTTAGATGAATGCTTCTACTCCGATTATCCATTATGTTTTATAGCAAATTTGATGTATTTAAGTCAAAGCTCATTACTTCTCTCGAAGAAAATTGAACTTAAATGCCTTTTACGATTCCTCTGCTTTTGTGCTTAAATGCGCTTTTAAATGCATCTTTATATCTTAATCTAATTTTCTTATTATTAAAATACATATTGTTAACCGTCTACTTTTCAACTCAGTGTATATTTTTAACCGTCTACTTTTTCATCTCAAATACATATTTATAACCGTCTACTTTTCAATTCCATCTATTTTTAAGTTAAATCTACTTTCTCAACTCCATACATTTTTCTCTGCTTCCTCTGTCTTGTCAAGTTAGTGTGTTAGAAGTGAGGAAGCGGGCGATGGAAAACCAACGAGCAAATCACGTCCGAATTAACAAGCGAGCGATAGAATAAGCAAATCACTTCCCATTAAGCGCGAGGCGATAGAAGTGAAACGACCAAATTCACATATTGAAAATTAAAATGCAGACTCAAGTAAGACATAAAGCACAAAAGTTAGAGCATAAAACTTTACAAGCGATATGTCTTAAACTAGATGATTCCTCACGATAATCCTCGAACCTCTGCTTTGTGAGAGAGGTTCCTTCGACATGAAAAAATATATGTACAAGGAAGAGAATGCCAACTCCTCTCTGTTCACTCAGTCTTACATTGAAGTTCCCTACCTTTTCATAGCTCTTTACCCAAAAGCGATTCACATTATGAATGACTCTGAAAGATCAACATTATTACAATCTTTCCATTAGATTATCATCGATATAACACATTCTTCATTCGGTCTTTGCTATTTTCTTAGAATCTGCTTCTTTTTGTACCTGATCTTCATACTCAAGCGGGCTTTGAATCTTATTTTTGCGTCTCTGCTTGATCGATTCTTTCCACCATTTTCCACACTCGATGCTTTCAGCGCTTCTTGATTCTTCTTTCTTGAATCTTCTGAAGCAGTTAATCGAGTTGACTTCCTAACTAACTTTCGAGCTGATTCTTGCATCATTCTTGATTCTTCTCTGCGTCATTATTCCGTCTTAAATACATTTTACTATTTGCATCTGCGTCTGCTTTAGTAGTCCGTCTGCGTCTGTTTTATGCTGCGTACGCTTTGTTGAAGATTTTCCACTAGATTATCTATCGATTATAACAAGCTGCTTTTGCTTTCATCTACTTTTGAACTTTAAATCAGTTCTTCTTCTTTAAATACGCTTTTCAGCGTCTTACTACTTGAGCGTATTTTTGCTTCTTTGAGCATGTTCTTGTTCTTCTTTATTTAAAGCGATTCGGTTGATGTCATTTCAACTCGATTAAACTTCACTAACCCCAAAATCTACAAGCGAATATCGAGGCGTCTTTTCGTTATATCGAATAATCTTCTAGCTTTATAATAATGTCAAATACTACCAATAACGTATTGCGAGTAAACAAACATAAGATCAAAACATAGATTGACGTTTCAATTAATAGGTGAGCTATGTTTTTGCCTATCTCTAGGAAAATCATTTGATCTTGCCCTTATGTAATACCACGCAACTCTTGAGTCTCACCTTCCATATGGTCCCTAACAACTCTATATTTAAACTTTATATCCTTTCTCCACTAACCCGGTCGAACAATTCTTACCCTCTTCTTTTGTTCAACAAATAAAAGCGACAGTTCGGTCAATAACTAATTTTTTCTCGATTACTTTTTTCATCCTAATTTTTCAATTTATAATGTCAGCAAAACCTTTCTTTATCTTTCGCAACATTTTTTATAGGTTCCTCCTTACTACTGTGTTGCATTTGCCACTCAACCTTCGTCTTATTCTTGCTTCTCGATAAAGTTGTGAAATAATTATCACATTTATACACTAATTTCGTTATTTTAATGCGGATATGAATTTAATTATTTGAGCATAAAGATATTTGAAAAATGTCATAAAGGAAACATATGATCGTCAAAATCAATTAGATGAGTTACTTATCCAGCGAACATGTGTACTATTTTAATCATATATGAAAGAAACTCATTTCATCTTAGTTCTTCTCTTAAAATATGAAATTTGTCACGTTAGCGATAAACATGACATGGATAAAAATTAAATTTCATCTAATTTTTGTTCATTCAAAGTTTATTTTAAACATTTTGCAAATGTTAAAGTTTATTTTAAATATTTTAAAATATTAATATTCAACTTGTATTTTAATAAAGACATTAGGATCAAATATCTCCTTTTTCCTTTAGATTTATAATGAACTCATGTCTTAATTCTTGTAATTAAATTAACTTTTTGCTAGAATGCCTTATTAAATTGAATCATTCATTATCTTCTAATAATATTCCAAGATAACAACTCAATCCTTTAAAATTAGAATTAGCCTCTAATATCCTCACAAAATATAGGTTGAGATTATCGTCCTATATTATCCTTATTAGTCCAATATGTACATATGTATAATTGATGTACGTATATGATATCTACTCTCTTTTATTAGATTTTGTGTTTTAGATTAAATTATTGTATAAATAATAGTTCAAGCATATTTAATACCTTAGTCACTTGTTTATTCATTTAAATCACCTTTAGAACTTACATATAAGATATATCATATAGACATTCATGTTTTAAGTATTGAGCTCTCATTTATCACTTTAATAAATCATTTGAAACTTATCGTATCTTCATGCTTCAAAGTAATCGAGGTGATTATATATGGATGAAGATATCTTGCATATATATGAAAATTTTCTTTTATAAGAATTGAATGTTTAACATTTATCCAAATAGTCCATCTTTAATTAGACATTAACTCAAAATTAAGCATTCTCATATTTTTAGAATTGAATTTTCATCCAAAATTCATTATAGAAATTGGTTTTTGATACTTAGTCAATTAAACATATATTATGTCAAATACTCAATAAATATGAGAAAAAAACATCATCGTTGATAACAAGTATAAATATTTGTGTAGAAGAAATAAAATAAAATGAAAATTAAATTATAAGCAATCTCAATAACCTAATATGTATACAAATCAAATAACAATAACAACATTAAGGAAAAGTTCTACTAAAATATAGAATCTAAAGAGATCCAAGAAGCTTGATCTTATCACTACCGCTAAAAGACTATTTTGACATATAATGCAAAATAATGATAATACAAAATATAAATAAATAAAAATAAGTGATGCAATACATAATACAGTACATATAGAATATGGTAAAGATTAAAAATAAAAGTGCAAGAATAAATACACAAATAAAAAAGACAAGTACAAGAATAAATCAAACTTGCTATTACAAAAAGTAATTAAATTAAGTAAGAAACTACTTAGGCTAAATATATAGAGAGAAGTACTATGTAATGAAAATATTAAGGCTAAGTATAAAATGAAAAAAGAAAAATGTTTAAAAGACTTAAGACGACTAGAAAAGACTCTACATATGATATCCTTTATCGTATGCTATTACGTAAAGTTTTCTTTTACGTGCCATGTCCTTGATAAGTTCTAACAGGTTTGTATTATTTTTATCACTTCCCTCTATTCTTCTTCATTTTTTTTTCTTCGGTCTCTAAGTGCTATTTTCTCGCATCTTCTCACTAAAGTTTCAAGATATCTCTTTTAACATGTCGAACTACCTAAACCTTGTCTCACTTAATTTTCATTAATATTAATCACTTTTCATATTTCTCTAACCAATACATTCTTGATCTTATCTCTTTTAGTAAGGTTATGCATCCAATGAAGCATCCTCATCTCTGCCACTATTAGCTTATGACTATGCACTTATTTGATTAGTCAACACTGCATATATAACATGGTTGAATCAATATTGAATATAATTTACCTTTAAACTTGAACGGTATCTTTTGTCACATAAAACTCCTAATACACTTATCTATTTAAGCCACCTTATAGGAATATATTTCATATTCACTTCTCCTCAAGTTATACCCGATGCAAATTATTCTAGGCTCCATGTACTTGGTTTTGCAATTATACTTAAAGTCCTTAGAATGCACAATTGTTTCTTGCCTATCACAATGTATCATAATATGCTAATAGTATCCATAGTGATAATGAACGATCAATGAAATAGTTAAGTCATACAATGTCTTATATTACTATTGACAATGCTAAAGACTTAACTTCTATATGATGAAGCAATACTCATTCTATTTTTACTACTCCATAATTTTGTTTTTAACTAAAAAACAAACCGGTAGATTTCGTTTCATCTATATCTCATCTCTAATCAACATAAATATATCTTTAAGATGTGAGTAACTTCCTTCATAACACTGTCTAATCTTTATTCCCTTTTAATACCTCATTATTCTTTTCATTACTTTCGGTGTGTTTTTAATTCAAATAATATTTTTTAATTGTCCTAATAACAAAACATGCATGATTTCATATACTATATATAAGAATAAAGAAACTTCTAATCTCTTCCTCTTCAGATAACTAAGGACACTATCTATTCTGAAGTGTTCACCTTTAACATGACCTTCTCATTTTCTGTAACTCTTTCTTGAAATCAATCCAATAGATAAGTAAGTATAAAGATATTAAAATAAACACATCATTTACGCAAGATAGTCATATCATGTTATTATCAAATAATTTCTTTCGATCTTAAGAACTAATTCAATAAACACTTAAATGAGAGATTCATTAAAAAATTATTGGATTGTGCATTCAAATAAACAAATTATTAGATTAAAGTAAATAACTATATTATTTGATTATGGAATGGTGGAAATTAGGAAAAGTAAATTTTAATAAAGTAGTCTTTTTATAAAAATGTGATAAATTTTGTTAAGAAAAACTTATAAGTAATCTATATAAGTAAATATGTGTAGTTAAATAGTTAATGCTTAGGTCTTGATCATGAAAGGTACTTCTTGATCATGAAAGGTATTGAGTTTAAATCCTTTAATCTTCTTTTCACAATCTTAAATTGAATATGCATTGACCAATATTTTGATTAGTCTTGGTTCATTATAAATAGACTTATGAGTTCAACTTATATAGGTTGGACCTACATAACTCATTTGCCTTAAGACTTATGCAATCTATATTGTCCGAATCCATTCAATCTAAATAGATAAGGCATCTTTGACCTATGTGAGTCAATTAAAATTGTCCATATGAGTTGTGGTTAAGTAGCCCACTAAAATAGTCCATATATCCTTTACTAATTTGTATTGAGCAAGCCCTATATAAGCTCAAGCATGTAAATATTAGACCAATCTATTAGTTCTTAATAAGGCTAATTAAAATAAGTCAACTTATTAATTAATATTATCAAATATAATCCACTAATGTTTAATGAGATTTAACAATTAAATTAATTAACTAAAATACAAATTACTATAAATGGCTCAAAAGTGCTATTATATAAAGAGAATTCTTAAGTGATTTTCCCCTCTTTAATAAGAGATCTTCTAAGAAATAAAATTAGATTCCAATTATCTAAGAAGAATTTAGATTAATCTCAAATAAGAAACTTGATTTATCTTTAGTTGTGACTCTTTTTTGGATGAATTATAAACCTATCTTATTCATAAACATCATTAAGATTATTGAATAGATCTCATCATAGTAAATCTAAAATTACCAAATATGAATCATTAAACTAGATTAGATCAAATAAAATAAGTCCATCTTATGAGTTAGAGATGTATCACATTGTTTCAAATTTTGAAACCTTAATTAGTATGTTAAAAGTCTATAACGATTTGCAAATAATAAATAACTCTTAAAAATTTTTGGTTTATATATAAGAAAATTTCAAATAACTGAGTTTTTTAATGATATAAGAGTACTAAAATAACTTAAACTAAAGTAAAATGACTTAAATATGAATTTATATCAAGTATAAAGATCATAAATATTGTTTTTCAAGTACTATATCATATAACATAAATAAGAACTTTGACAATGTTAAGAGTGTGTAGTTTGAATAGAAAAGTGTGAATTGAATTGTTTAATCACAAGTTTAATAAATATCTTGGTGAAATTCATTAATATTATAAAATCCTAATATTTCTCTTGACACCTATATATTCTAATAAATCTTGGAATTATTAAAACATAGGATTAATGTTGTGGGCTTTTTTAACAAATTTCCTAATTGTATGGTGAGGTAGGCCACTATAGTATAGTAAAGTTGAAATGATAGATTAATGCCTATTGTTATTATTAAGTATAGCACTACTGTTCAGGTCATACTTTTAAAAGTTTTAAAAAGAAAAGGTATCTATCTTATTAATGTTGGAGTTCAAGTAGTAATGCTCATAAGATTTTGAGTTTTATCTAAGAACAAACTACTTATACAACAATGATGACCGAAAATTACAAACACATGATTTTAGTGTGAAAACCCTCAATGTAAAGGTAAAGAATTAAAGGACAAATTGGCAAAATCTACTAAATCAAATAACAAGATATAAACGATAAAGGTTTGAAGCTCACTTAAGAACACCTCACAAGATAATTACAAGTAATCTAGCTCCTTTGGTTATCTTTATAGCTCTCTAAAAGACTTCTACTAACTACCTATAAAATTAAGTACAAATTGATATATTGATATCAATACTACTCTTAACTAGTTATAGATGTCAATTTTTAAGAACATTGTAATTAATGAATGCTATTTGAACTCTAAAACTCATCTTTTGTTGAGTGTTTCTGTCTCTTCAAACTTTTCTTTAAATCTCAAAATGATAAGACTTTATATCATTCCTTTTGACCCAATAAGACAGTTAAAGCTTTTGAAGTTCAAATTTAGTAGAACATCTATAAAATGGGGCTAGACATACAACAATCTCCCCTCTAGCTCATTTTATAGGAAAATATATACCATATGAATCATGTTATCCTAATGAGCTTACTACAAAGCTTAAACTTGCACTCAAGAACCACCTTTGTCAACATATCAATGTGATTTTCATCCACGTGAATCTTATCCAACCTCATTAGTTTCTTTTCAACCATAGATTAATGGTACCTCACATCAACATGCTTAGCTTTAAGAATGATGCATGGAATTTTACTCAAATCTATATCACTTTGGTTGTCATGAAAATGATGTATTCATCTTGTTTTAGGTATAATTCTTACAAAAATTTCCTTAATCAAAGCATCTCCTTTCCAATTTTAAGATTGCAACATATTCTATCTCATTAGTAGATAAAGCTATATACTTTACAACTTAGATTGCTAAGAGAGCCACTCCCGGTAAATTTAAACAAATATCTTGAGGTCAACTTTCTCTATCAAGATAGCTAGCCATATCTACATCTGTGTATCCTTCTAGAAATGGCTCAGCACCTCCAAAACTCAAATGCAATCTAGAAATATCTCATAAGTATTTGAAGATCCACTCAACTGCTTCTCAGTATACCTTTCCTAGATTGGATAAATATCGACTCACCAAATCTAAAAGTGTGCAATGTCTATCATTACAGCACAAGGCATTCATCAATGAACGATAATAGAGGAGTATGGAATAAAAGGCATACACTCTTTCTCCTTTTCAATGGTAGGACAAGCTCTTTTGCTCAACTTGAAATGAGCAACTAAATGTGTACTCAATAGTGTAGCATTCTTGATATGAATCATTTAAGCACATGTTTAACATATTTCTCTTGTTATAACCACAAATTTCCAGCCTTCTTATCACAAGTAATCTCCATGTCTAAAATCTATTTTGCAAGACCCAAATCTTTTATGCTAAAAGACTTGGATAAGTCATCGTTAAACCTATATATCATACTAACATTTGATCCAACTATTAACATGTCATCTATATATAGAGAAGGATAATAAAGTTACCACTATGGAATTTTTGAAATAGATATAAGAATCAAATAAAATTTTCTTGTAACCACTGCTTTTATAAATTAATCAAACTTTTTATGCCACTAATTGATTGCTGTTTGAGCCCATAAAGACTCTTTTTAACTTGTATACAAAGTCCTTTTCTTTTTAACTTTGAACTCTTTCAATTGCTTTATATAAATCTCCTCATCCAAGCCACTTTGTGATAAAGCGATCTTCACATCTAATTGCTCAAGTTTAAGATCCAAATTAGTAACTTGCCCATCACAATGTGTATTAACATCATCTTTATGGATATGCTTTTTAATTATAACCTTTTATTATAGCCTCGCCCTACACCGATGGAGAACCATGGGTATGTGAAAGACAATAAGAAACGCGTCCATGGTGTGATTCGCCTCAGGAAGCCTAGGGCGTGACTTCTGGACATAATCTTGCAAAGGAGGCTTAGGAGCTGAATTTGGATCAGATTTGAAGTTTGAATGTTCAAGGAAAGGGATGAACGAAATTCCCATATCAAAGGCCCAACATTCAAGTTTAATATTCCTAAAGATCCATTACAAGATGTTGGAGCCCAATAATGAGCTAGGGCCAAAGCAATGAAGCAAGCATTGAATTATTTAATCCAAGACCTTCAGAGATGGAGCCCATATTTTTGAGTCATTTCATCTCATAAAAGTCCAAGAGGCATTGTTTTACTCCTTGAAGCCCAACATAAAGTGTCCAAAGGCCCACATGGAGTCCAATTGGGAGAACTCACTTAAAGTACCATGTGACAAGCATGTGCCACTTAAAAATAAGGATAAGGCGTGATCCTTAGGTCCAACATGTTGAGATCATGTTTTATTTAGTTTCCTTTTTTTGTTTCCTTGAAATAAGGTGATCTAGTCAACACCTTTATAAGTTTATTTTGTTTCCTTTGGGATTGATTTGTTTCCTTTTATTTAGTATCTTCTTTAGGACATTAAGTTAGGAAGTTTTCCCATAAAAAGGCACCTCTATGAACTTTGAAAGGGATCTTTCATTTAGAAATAATATTGAGAGCTTTCTTGCTTTCTTTGTATTCTTTGAGAATACTTGACTTATCAAAGGAGTCTTCTTTGTGGCATCCTAAGGTTAGAGTTTAAGAGACAAGTTCTCTTAGGGTTCTTTCCATTGACCAACATTCTTGCTAGGTTCTAAGAGACAAAGTTCTCTTAGGTTCTTTTCATCGACCAACATTCTTAACTGCCCATTTTCTCTTTGTGTTATGTTTCTATATTTTCAATTTGTTTCTTGAGATTTCGTGTGTTTGCTTGATTCTATCTAATCCGGGCATAGTTGCATCTTGTTGAAGGTTCTATAGGACAAGTTCTATTGGGTCTCCCATCATTTGGTATCGAGGCGCTTTGGTTGTTAGATTTCAAATAACTATCCTTTTGTTGTTTATTTTCGTTATTCTTTTCGGCCATTTTCATCCACTAGTTCGTGCCCCTTTGCTTGAGTTTTGGCAGAATAATAGGAATTTCTTCAAGTTCAAAATTTCTTCTTTATTTTCGTTTGGAATCACTCAAATCCAAGCTTTCTAGAGCAAGTTACACCAAGTCTAAATTGAGAGCATCCAACCGAAAAAAAAAGTGAAGTCAAAAAAGAGAAAAAATTTGTCAAAAGAAAGAAAAAAAAGTAGAAGTGAAAAAAAAAAGAAAAAAGAAATTTGTCAAAAAGGAGAAAAAAAAAAAATCGACAAAAAAGAGAAAAAACAATCGAAGTGTGTGATGCAAGTTTTAGAGAGTGGAGTCCAAGTTTGCTACTTTCCTAATTGCAAGTACTTTCCTATCTTGTATTGCTTGGAACTTGCTATATTACTTTCCTATTTGCTTCACTTTCCTATCTTGTATTGCTTAGAACTTTCTTGCTTTCCTATTAGCTTCACTTTCTTATTTCGATTCTTTTCCTATTTTGCTTTTTAGTTTCCTACTTCATTTCTTGCCTCATTCATCTTTCTTTAGCTAAGTTTGATTTTCCAAGGTAATCACTTCCTTAATTCATTCCTTATACCATTTTTCCACACTCTATTTTCCTTTTGGATTCTTTGAGAAATTTATCTTGGGATTCTAGTCTGGCTTCCACTTAGTTTGATTGCTTCTATTTGATTGTGTCTTGTTTGAATAAGGATACTATAGAAAACAAGTTGAGTGGTAAAAGGCAAGAGTGTTTACAATATAGAAAAGCCAATTTTGTGTGAAACACAGTGGTTTGACATTTATTGAGTGTATACGTGAGGTTGAGTGGTGAGGTCTATATTGTTTTTTTGTTCACTAATATTTTGCAGTTCATAAATATGTATTAAGAAGATGAATCACCTAAGCAAGATCTTAAAATCTTTATGAAGGTTGTCAAGATCAATTCCAGGAGGTTGAATGCTAGGTTGGATGACATCCAATCCACCTCAAACTCAAAGGTCCTGAAGAGTGGTCCATGGAGAAGATGAAGATGTGCAATCCGAGGATGAAGGCCCCAACACTAGGAGGGACAAGCTTCTTCTCATAATGAACTTGATAACATAAAATTGAAAATCCCTTCCTTTCAAGGAAAAAATGATCTGAATTATATTTAGAATGGGAGAAAAAATAGAACATGTATTTGAGTGTCATACATATAGTGAAGAAAAAGATAAAACTTGTTCTTTGTTGAATTGTGTGACTATGCTAGTATTTGGTGGGATCAATTGCAAATAAATAGAAGGAGGAATCTTGAAAGACCATCCATGGCAAGGAAATGAAAGCCATCATGAAAAGCGTTGTTCTAAGTCATTACTATCGAGACTTGTTCAGTGGCTGCAAAGATTGAGGCAAGGATCTATGAGTGTTGAAGAGTACCACCAAGAGATGGAGATCAACATGATTAGGGCCAATGTTGAGGAAGATATGGGCTACTGAGAAGATTTCTTGATGGTTTAAGCCCGAAATTGCTTCCATTGTAGCCAAATTTCCTTGACATGGATGAGTTGTTGCATAAGGCCATCTTGGTAGAAAAGCAATTAAAGATCCAAATGGTGCTGGGTCAAGTTCTTGAAAAACCTTGAAGGAGTCCAAAATTTCTTCAACCAAGGGAGACATCTTGCCAAAAGAAGAAAGTAATAAATTCTCTACTCCAAATCTTAAGGGTAAAATGACTCTAAACCCTCTTCTCTTCTAATCCTTCTTAAAGTTAAGTGCTTTAAGCGTCAAGGTTTTGGTCATATTGCTTCTCAATGCCCTAACAAAAAGAACTATGATTTTCAGAATGGTGATGTTGCTAGTGAAAGTAGTGACAGTGATGACTATGATGATGTGGCTCCATTGTGGATGCTTCGATGTTGATTGTGATGTTGAGGTTGGTGAAGCCCTTATGGCTAGGCTCTTAATATCCAACCAAAGAAGATCTTGATGAAGAGCAACGTGAGCACATCTTTCATGAGTGCCTCATTAATGGTAAAGTTTATAGCATGATTATAGATGGTGGAAGTTGTACCAATGTTGCTAGCCTGTACTTGTTGACAAGCAATTTGAATTTGAAACATCCTAAACCATATAAATGCAATGGCTAAATGATTGTGGTGAGTGAAAGTCACCAAACAAGTGATGGAAGCATTTTCGTTGGCAAGTATCATGATGAGATTTTATGATGTTGCACCAATGTATCTGGACATGTTTTGCTTGGTAGGCCTTGGCAATTTGATAGAAAAGGATGATGGATATAAAAATTGTTATTCTTTTCTTTCCGTGGTAAAAATATGGTGCTGAAACCTCTTAGGCCCATTCAAGCTTATGAGGATCAAGTTGTTGGACCAATGGTGGTTGACAAAATAAATTCCTTTGTTTTGATAATAATAAAATATAGAATTGGTTAAGAAATTATTTCAAGTAATTTGGATTACAATTAAAGGATTAACATATCTACAAATCAAGAGATAGATTGACATATCTACAAGAGATAGACAACTCATCACCAACGTTCAAGGATAAGAAGATAATGGTTGTGAAGATTATAATCAAAGATATGTATCCCAACAAAGGTTGAAGCTTATCTAAAATATGTATGTTGGAACAAGCACCGATCGACCGAACATTATTATCGACTAAGAATTAACATTTCTATAAAGTGGGGTTTAAACGTTCGACTAGAAACGACATAAATAATCGAGAATTAACGATTACGTAAAGTGGGTTTAAACCGTCGATCAAAACCTATTCAATCGACTAAAAGTAAAGGATCAAAAGTTGGACAATCATTCCATCATTAGCATCACACGGTCGGTGATCAGCGGAGATGAGTGTTTTAGCAAAACGTTTGTTCGGTCAACTAACATCCCTCGACTAGTCGACTAGCATATCAACCATCGACTAGCATTCTATATGATCTGATTCGGCGAAGTCAATTGATATTAAACGGAAGAAAATCTTCCACAGCGTTATGAAGCAATCTTCACGGCTAATAGATGATCTATAACGTTTATATTGATCCGAATTCTGCAAATAAATAGAAGAACATCAAGAGATCAATTCTCGAAGTTATAGCAAAGTATCTGATTTTTATTATCATCTTATAGCTCTCAAATTGCATTTAGCTCATTTAATTCTATCTAGCTGTGCTGAGCTTTATCAATTCAAATTTGATCATTGTGAGGGCTTGCCTAAGATAAAATTTGTTAAAGATGATATTGTGAGGGGTTGCCCAGATAAAATTTGTTAAAGATCATTTGTGTGAATCTTGTTTGAAGGGTAAATATGTTAGAGAATCATTCAACTAAAGAAAGAAATATGTACATCTAGAATTTTAGAACTTGTTCATATGGATTTAATTAGACCATCTAGGCATACTAGTCTTAGTGGTAAATTATATGTACTTAATTGTGGATGATTTTCCATTTACTTGGGTGAGATTTCTTGCTAATAAAAGTGATGCATTTTGAATTTACTAAGTGGTGTAGGTTAGTACAAAATGAAAAAGATTTGACTATTATCATGATAAGAACTGACCATGGAGGAGAATTTGATTGTGAACCATTCGAAGATTATGTGATAAACATGAAATGGAGCACAATTTTTCAACACCAAGGACTCATGACAAAATGGTGTAGTGAGAGGAAGAATCGCTCTCTTGAAGAAATGAGTAGAACAATGCTAAATGAATACAATCTTCCTAAAGCTTTTTGAAGTAGGGCAATAACCCTAGATTTAGAATTTATAATCATAGTCAACATATTTGAGAATTAAAGGGTCTCACACAAAAATAAGTTGAAGAGAGCAAAATTATTTTAATCAAGTTGGACTTGATTGTGAAATTTGATAAACTTTATAGTTAAATATCGATATTTAATAAATAAGGATTAATATGAGATATTAAATCTAATTTAGGCATAATTAGTATTTAATTAGAATTATTTGTAATTCTAATTAAAATTTAATTGAAATTATAATTTAATTTCAATGATATTACCAAAACGTCTTAAATTAATTGTAAACAGGCTTAAGCTCTAATAAAGCTAGTACTCATTGCTTAACCCTCTATATAAAAGTTACAAAGTTTTCTCACTTCATTGTGTGGATATTGTTAGAGGTCAGACATTTGTGCGGCTATAATAGTTAAGAAAGATCAATTTCAGATATTATTCGAGGGATATGGCAAGATAGAGATCAAACTTTGAAAAAATAAATAAATAAAGTTTTCACTTTATAATGATTCATGTTAATCATTTTATGGAATTAATTAGGAAATCTTGGTTTTCGAAAAATTAAAGTTATGAAAGTTTTGTAACTATTTTGCTGGTCTCGACCAGGTTTCCTGGCAGAAACAGGTCTGGTGTGTCTGAAAATTCCATGTAGATATCCAAGAATAAGGTAATGTATAGTCCAAGAACAAAGAAGCTACTTAAAGAAGATGCAGCAAAGACAATCTGGAATGTCAGAAGCTCCGTTCAAGAATACGACAAATAAAGAAAATATTAAAAGTGCACAACAATAATGAACCAGCCAGAAGAAGTACGTATTGCAACCAAAGTTCTCCACATAGTCAACTAAGAAATGGATGTGTAGATTTCTATATTTATATAGCATTGAAGCATAATTATACTATTATTCCATTAATCAGAAGAAACAATTTAAGAATAATTAGCTATTGCTTGGCCGCTGATACTTGCATGGATCTATCTAAGAGGAAAAAAAGAGTTTGCCCTGAATTTCAAATCTCTTATTTATTCAGTGTATGACACTGGACAATAATAACATTTTCAAGACAATTTTTTAACACCATACAAAAGGAACATATTACTATTACTGAATAGCACAAAAAAGTTGTATAATTAGAAATTGGACTTTAGTGATTAACATGTAGGTGGGAGTCGCAATGGGTCAAGCTAGGCCTTCCTAAAACTGTCTTTTTTTTATTGCTACAACTTAGAAATCATTATAGCGATTCTTCTTGCAAATAACCAAGGACATTTCAGCTGAATATCTAGTAGGAATACAAAGAACTTAAAAACATATGTCCCAGCTGCACGCACATCCATGCATGTTGTTAACGTCTGCCTATTATGTCAACGTGATTTGGCAAATTAGCATCCCACCATGTGAGCCGCTGCAATC
Source organism: Erythroxylum novogranatense (assembly GCA_029891385.1). Classification (NCBI taxonomy): domain Eukaryota; kingdom Viridiplantae; phylum Streptophyta; class Magnoliopsida; order Malpighiales; family Erythroxylaceae; genus Erythroxylum; species Erythroxylum novogranatense. The sequence continues at coordinate 75,576 of JAIWQS010000127.1, read as the reverse complement.
ATCTAGGTCCCAGCTGAATGTTATTTTCTGTCTTTAAAATTCCTACCAGCACTTTAAGGTTAGAGCTTTGCTTCTCACAAAAGACTTATCCGGTTTGAGCGAGGATTAGTTTAGTTATGGATGATTTAAAGGTACCTTCTCATAATTGAGACCCTCCTAAAACACCTCGTAGGTAACAAAAAAAGATTCCCACCAGCACAGTGCAATCTACACATTCCATTGTATAAAGAAGTATTGTGGGTGCTGACTTCTACTTTTATAAGCTAATTTGAAGCCTAATTTGTTGTACCAATTGTTGATAAACCTGCTCCTAAGAGTTGCTTTTGTCTTGAAAAGTTTTGAAGTTTCTCTCATCCCACGTAGTTACGAGTGTCAAAGAAAGAACTATCCAAAACCATTTATGAGCGGTCTGTAGTTCAACTGACAAGTTCGGATGTTGTCCAGGTTATCAATTATAGCAGCTAATGCACATTTGCTATGAAGCTCCCTCCATATGTCTCTAATGTAATGACATTTGAAAGATAAGTTCACACTAGTTTCCTCCATTTCTCTGCATAAACAACACCAGTTGGTGAGCTCACAGTATCTGGCTATCTTATCAACTATTTTTAATATGCCTTCCATCGAGACCTATAGAGTAAACGTTGTACCGGCATGAAGCTGACTAGACTAGGTGGCTTTACTCCATGATGGCTTAGGAAGTAGTTTAAAAATTAGGTTTTTGCAGCAGGAATTCGAAAATTTACCATCATATGAGGGTCTCCAAATGTATTTATATTCTTTAGTGTTGCAATAATTTCCACAAATTTCATTATTTAGAGAGCTAGGAAATGTACATTTTCAAAATTTTTCCATGCATTGTAATACTATAGCAACCGACGCATCTAATGGTATTGAGCTCTTAATGATTTTAGCTACATTGGAGTTAATCAATGGTCCACCTGAGTTATTATACCAAAAATTGACATTCCTCCCATTACCTATCAACAAAATAATGTCCTCTTTGTGCTTATCCCTCATCTTGAGAATGGCTTTAAGAGTAATGGAGTCAATTTCGAAGCCATCTCAATTTTTAGGAGTGCATATTTCTTTCCATTTCATAATAGTTTGATGACTTTTCTCCTTGCTGCCTGTCCATAAGAAGTTACTGAACATACTATCTATGATTTTTAGGATTGATCTTGGGAAAGATAAGTGGGATGCCCGATAGGTGGTGATGGAGTTGAGAACCGAGTTAATAAGTTGTATTCTCCTTGCTCGTGAAAGATGTCTGGAGCTCTAAGATGAGATTCTAGTTTGTATTCAATCAAGTAGTTCTGTGTAATCCCTTGGTTTTAGTCTGTGTGGAGAGATAAGGATGCCCAAATATTTTATTGGGAACTCTTGTGATAGATAACCAGTTAAGATAGTGATCAATAGCTAATGACCTAATGCACTCTTAGAAAGGAAGATGTTACTTTTAGAACAATTAACATAAAGTCCTGAGGCTCTTTCATATATCTTTAAAGCTTTAATAATGGTGGAGATGGAACTAGTACCAACTTTTGAAAGCATAATCACCTTATCTGCAAAATAATGATTGGTTAGTTTAAATTTACCACATTTAGAGAAGTATTTGACATCCGTCGTTCGTGCCACAACATTCTCAATGATCTTATGTAGAGTTTGCATCACTAAGGCCAAGATATATAAAGATAAAGGATCTCCTTGCCTGATCCCTTTGCTACTTGGAGAAAACTTGGTAGGTTGTCCATTGATCAAGATGATATGAGAAGAAGTCATTAAGCATTTTTCAATCCACTGCATAAATATTGCTAGAAATTTTATAGCCTGTATAATGTTTATGATGAAGCTCCAATCAACGTTATCATATGCTTTCTTGAGATCAATTTTGATAAAACAATTAGGTTTGCTTTTATTCTTGGGGTAATCGGAAAAAAGCTCTTGAAGTAACAGAATGTTATCACCAATTATTCTTCCAGGTATGTATGCACTTTGAGTGTGGCTAATGTGCTTATGAGGAAATCCTTTGAGCATTTGAGCTAGGATCTTGGAAATAATTTTGTACAAGGAATTGCAATTGGCCATTGGTCTAAAATCAGCGAAGCTATTTAACTCACTATTCTTTAGTGCCATAATGATAAATGTCTTGTTGATTTCCCCGAGAAGTGTTCCTTTACTAAAGAATTCCATCATAGCTTCTGAAACCATATTACTAGTGAGAGACCAAGTTTCCATGAAAAATTAATATTGAAACCATCAAGTCTATGGTCTTTGTGAGGATAAAGAGATGCAATTATGTCCTCAATTTCATGGAGTGGAAAGGTCTGGCTAATTAGGTTGCTTCTTTTGAAGAAAGAGAGTCATTTAGGATCTGTTTGAGAAATAATTTGGAAGAGCATGCATCCATAGGCTTGTTCATAAGCTCTTTGAAGTGTTCATAAGCTCCTTGTATAAGTTGAGTTTGAGAATCAAAATCAATGTTGTTGTGGTTAAGTGAAATAATTTTGTTTGTCACCTTTCTTGACACTATAGCCTTGTGGAAAATAGCAGTGTTTCTGTCTCCATGCTTCATCCATTCCACTCTTGGTCTTTGTTTAAATAGGGCATAGTAAAATAACAGTGCTTGAGAGTAATTGTGTAGTGCTTTCATTTCTTTAGCTTCTATTCTTAGATTTCTAGGATTGGTGTATTGTAGTTATTGTATAGCTTCCAACTCTCCTTTAGCTGTGTTGGCAAGATTGTGTGTGTTAATATTGGCATTATAAAGTCTCTTCATTTTCTGCTTGATTAATTGCAACTTTTGCTTAAAGATACATTGTTAGTGCCTTCTATGTCAGATCTCAATGCGTTCTAAAAACCTTCCTTAAACCCAACTAGTTGCATTAAAAATTCATTGAACCTGAAAGGGTGGAATTTTTTTTTCTATAGTTAGATAAGTCAGAATGGGAGTATGATCAGATAAGTGATTACTAGCAAACTTTGAAAAGCAATTGGGAAATATATTCATCCAACGAAGATTTGTAACACTTCTATCTAACTTCTTCTTTACCAAATTAACACTCGATTGCTTGTTTTTCCATGTATAAAAACATCTTCACATTGTTATATCAGTGCATTGGGCTTCCTCCAAACATCTGCCAAGATCTATGCAAGGAGTACAAACTGACCATGGTCAGCTCCCTCAATTATTAAAATAGAATTAAAGTCACCCAACAACATCCATGGGTCAAGTGGCAAGTTGTTTAATGTGATTTTGTTGCATGCGTATACCTTGGCCCCTCCAATAAGTCAAATATAGTGGCTATTGGTTGCATGCTTTGGCCTCTTCCATTTATTCAACAATAATGGCCACTGTTGCATGCCTTGACCTCAGAGATATAGATTGAAGAAATGGACATAAGCTTGGACTTCAGCTATAAATAGAAGGGATGGTTGGAGACTTAAAAACCATCCCACTCCTTCCTACAAATCCTCTCATCCTTTCTTCAGTTATTTTCTGTATATTTGATGAGTTTCGAAAGCCTTTTGTTCCAACCTTTGTACTTGTATGCATTCTCTACATATTATTAAAATTGCTCACTCTCCGGCTGTGGATGTAGATCATATTGACCAAACCACGTAAATCTTTATATTCTGTCTCTTTTTTTAGTCTATCTTTATTTTTGTTACTATTTTTCAAGCTATTAAATTCAACCGGTATCCGATCCAAGGGCATTTTTCTTAACAGATTGTAGATAAAATTTCTTTGATAATCATTATTATTTGCATATATGAATGAGGTACATAATCTTTGGTTGAGTTGTCCAGTTGTAACCTTTAAATGAATCATTTGATTTGTTACGCTAGATAAGAGGATAGATAGTGTATGAGAGTCATATAAGACAAAAATTTTGCCATTCGGATGACAAAAATGTTGGATATACTGTGTCATTTAGCTGGATAAAAGTTCAACATATTGCTTCTCTCTCTTCTTATTCTCGTTTCCAAAATACCAGCTAAGATAACATAGTTCTGCAAAATAACATCTCTGATCATCAATTGTTTATTAGCAGTATTAGCCATCTGAAATTCCATGTAAGAAAATTCATGCAATTGTCTCTCCTAGGGAGAGTCTTTTCTTTCTATTCGATCTACGCCTAGTGACTGGTTCAAATTCAGGGGCTATTTCCATTAAATTCAGGGGTTGTTTCCTTCTAAATTACAAGCAGATCAGAAAGTCATTCAACTTCTTATGAGGCTTAATAATTCCTATACTGTGATTAGCGGTCAGATTTTGATGATGCAACCTATTCCTAACATTGCTTCTATTTGCTCAATTCTTATTCATGAAGAAAAATAAAGGGAGACCTCTTCTTCTGCTCAATTCAGTCAAGAGTCTTCAGCCATGAATTTAATTTCTACTAGTTATAATTCTGGTACAAAACGGAGAAATAATGGAGAGGATAATAAGAAGTTCAATCCTAAAGTAATTTGTAATTATTGTAAAAAGCCAAGACATGTGAATAATTCTACAGAATTAATGGCTTTCCTTCAGATTTTTAGTTCACTAAACCTAAACGCTTCAGTTCAGCAAATTCAGTCAATATTCAATATGCTTATGAAGGTGTCTCTTAAGCTCAAACAGATCCTAGCAACGTTGCTGCAGCTCAAATCACTCAAGAACAATATAATAAACTCATCTCACTCTTAAACTAACATAAAACTAATGGTCAATCTACTAGTATTTCTCAAGGGAAACTTGATATTACTTCTGGTTCATCCAATTTCATAGGTACCTATAGTGATAAATTAACAATAATGCTTGTTTGTACTGTAAGCTCTTGTAGTTCGATTTCTGGAACTTATCATTTACATACTTCGTGGATACTTGACTTTAGTGCATTTGATCATATGTGTTCTGATAAGACCTTGTTTTCTTCTCTTAGTCAACTCCCAAATTCTTATTCCAACCATAGGATAAGTCAAACTCGATGACCACATCATTCTTTCTCATTTGTTGATTGTTCCTTCATTTAAATACAATCTCATTTCCATAAGTAAACTTGTCACTCAATTTAGTTATACCATCCTCTTCCATGCTAACTATTGTCTTTTGCAAGCCCCTTCATTTAAGAGGCCAAATCCCTTTGGTAAGAAGAATGGTGTTTTATACATTTTGATCATGAAAAAGACAACGCATCAACCACGAACTCTCCTCCTTTAGCTAATAATGTCTTATAATTTGATAGTAATAACTCTGAATTAATTCTCAATTGCACTAGTTCTTCATATGCTAATGTACATCTTTGGCATGGCAGACTTGGCCATTTACCTGTAAATAAACTGAACCTTTTGTTGGTTATACCATATACATTTTGTGATATGATACCTTGTCTCATATGCTCACAAGCTAAACAACACAAATTACCATTTCCCAATAGCTCAATCAAAACTGCAGAACCCTTTGATATTATTCATGTGGATATTTGGGGACCTTGCAGACATTGTACTCATAATGGTTTTCATTATTGCATGAACATAATGGATGATTATAGTAGAAATACATGGGTTCATCTTTTGTCATATTAAGTAGTGGTTTCACAATTATCAAGTCCTTTGTATCCTTCATTCAAACTCATCTTCACAAGACCATAAAAATATTGAGAACTAATAATACTCTAGAATTGTGTAATAGCAGAGATGTAAAAGAATATTTAGTTTCCATGGGGATTATTCATCACAAAAGCACACCTTATACTCCACAACAAAAGGGAGTAGTTGAACGTAAGCACAGACACATATTAGAGGTTTCTAGAGCTCTTATTTTTCAATTAGGATATCTATCTCTTATTGTGGGGAATGTGTTATCACTGCAGTTTATTTAATTAACAGAATACCAACTCAAGTTCTCAATGTAGTCAGTCCATTCGAAAGATTGTTTAAATCCAAACCTCTCATGAATCACCTTAGAAATTCCGATTTCTTGGCCTTGTGTCCACTAATGCTAAGGAAAGAGACAAATTTCAGCCAAGAGCATTTCTATGCTTTTTTTATTGGTTATCCATTTGATCAAAAAGCATACAAGATCCTCTGTCTTTCTACTAAACAAATCATCATTTCCAAAGACGTACACTTTTACGAACATATTTTTCCTTCACAAAAATCTTTATCTCCTACTACAACTACTTCTAATATTCCTTTGCCTAACGTAATAATTGATAATTATCCTTTACATTCTTCTTCACACATTTTAGATTCTCTATCATTGTCTTCACCTTTTGTATTGACACAAAATGTTTCCTCTTCTAACTTACCCATTTCATCTTCACCACCACAACAATCTTCATCTTCTTCTCTTCGTCATCCTTTAGCTCCTTCCTCTTTAATCTCCCATCGTGATATTCTTTTTAGAAGAACTACTAGACAAGTGAAATTACCTTACCATTTACAAGATTTTGTGTGCAATTCTGCATTTTTCTCTGACCCTTTTTATTCTTGTCATTATACTCTCACCATTACATGTATAGGGCACCTTTGTTCTAGTGTTTGTGGAGTTATGGATAGACTTGTGTTCAATTTAGTTTTGTAGGACACTGAGCCACTTCATTATCATCAAGCTATTGGATATGCTCTTTTGGAAAAGGCAATGCGACAAGAACTTTCAGCCTTGGACAGTAACAACACATGGGAACTTGTCAAGCTTCCCAAAGGCAAAAGACCCATAAGCTGTAAGTGGGTACTTAAAATCAAACATAAATCATATGGGACAGTTGAGTGTTACAAAGTCAGGCTTGTGGTAAAAGGCTTTACACAAAAATATGGTGAGGATTATCGTGAAACCTTTTCTCCAGTTTTTAAGTTCAACATTATTCGTAGCATTGTTGCTATAGCTGTCAAGCAACATTGGGACATTCACCAATTTGATGTTAATAATGGTTTTTTACACGGGGATTTACATGATGATGTTTACAGGAAAGTTCCTCCAGGACTCTATATTTCTAACCCCTCCTTATGCAAGCTCAATAAGTCCTTATACGGTTTGAAGCAAACTTCCTGTCAGTGGTAGTCCAAACTATTGGATACTCTTTGAATCAAAGGTTACGTTCTCTCTCCTAATGATTACTCTTTGTTCCTTAAACATTTTGGAGAATCCTTAGTTATAGTTGCAGTGTATGTTGGTGACATTCTAGTTACTGGGAACAATAACACTGAGATTTTCAGCTTAAAGACATTTATTGATACTCAAATTTAAAATCAAAGATCTCGGTTCCCTTAGCTATTTCTAGGTTTAGATTTTGTTGAAGTTTCAGATGGGGTTATGATCAGTCAATGTAAGTTCATCAGCGACTTATTGGAAGCTCATTCTATTTCACAATATAAAGCAGTTACTGCTCCATTACCTCACAACTTAAAAGCTTTCACTGCAACTATATGCTCTAATTCAGTCGTAGATAAAGGCACACTTTTTTTAGCTTGGATTGCCATGAGATGACTCCTCCTGTAAACATGAACATAAAACTTAAAATGGACTTTCTTCCACCAAGATCTTTAACCATATCTGCATCTGTAAGACCTTTTACAGTTTACTCACCATCATCAAAACACAAACTCAACTTTGACATGCCTCTCGAGTATCTTAGAATCCATTTCCTTGTTTCCCAGTGAACCTTCCATAGATTTGACGAGAATATGCTCACCATCTCAATAGGTTGTACAATATATATAGCCTTGTACACACCATTGCATGCAATAAAGACCCTACAACAAATGATGATGGAATAGTGGACACACCATCTTTCATACATGTTGGACCTCGATCTTTTAGTGGATTTTAGAAATATTAAATGTATGAAATGAGTGTTTTTGTATATGTATTGTGTTATAGATGTTATTGTACTTTAAGGAAATTGATGAGAAAAGAATTGATTAGTTTTGATGACTTTGATATTTGAGTAGATTTGTATGGGTTATGAAAGTTAAAGTAAATGAGTTGTTTTAAATGGAAGTTGAAAAGAAAGAAATAAACAATGAAAGTGTTAAAGTATAGGGAATTGAAAGTTTGACTTTGTGAGATGCATAGTAATAGAAAATTAACTTTTTGGTCTGAAATCTTTGTGAATTTTTCTGGCTTGATTTAGGAAGAATTTGATAAAATGATCTTCATGAAACTTGTATCTTCTGTTGATAGCTTTCTATCGCCTTAAAGTATGACATTTTTTGATAACGAGATTGAAAGTTATGACCATTCGAAGTTAAGGTTATTTTGCTTTGTTTTTAAAAATGCTTATAAGTGTAGATTTGTGTGTACTGTGTTATGAGGAAAATTTTGTACTGATGTGGTTTAAATGAGACAAAGTGTTCTACATAAAAGTTGTATCTTGTCTTTCAATCTTTCCAACGCTATAGAGTATGCAATTTTTGGATGTGGGAATTGAAAGATGTGAATGTTGTAAGTTTGGGATATTGCTTAGGTGATTTTTAACAGGGCAGAAACTTTGATTGAAATATTGAACTAGTTAGAAGTTGAACTTGCCCTTAAATGCTTCATGAAAGTTTTAAATTATGTTTTGATCTTTACATTGTGTAAAGTATGGAAATTTTGGGCTATGAAATAGGAAGTTATGATTTTTACAAATTGATGTTACTGTTTGGGAAGAGTATTAGTGGACAAAAACTTTGAAGTAGTTTTTGACTCCCTTAGAGGCCAAATTGATTTTTCTCTCCTTCATGAAAGTTGTAGGTCGCTTTTTGATCTTTGTATTAATATAAGATATGACATGTTTGGAACTTGGAGTTGAAAGTTATAAATTTTCGAAGTTGAGTTATTGTTTAGGAAGACATTAAAAGGGACAGAAACTCTGAGTGGGATTTTGACCCCTTTAGAGAAGGAATTGGTTTTTCAATTCTTCATGGAAGTTGTAGAGTTTCCTTTGAGCTTTCTATTGATACCAAATTTATCAAATTTGGAGCCTTGAATTGAGAGTTATGATTTTTGGAATTTTCGATTTTATATGTACATTTTTGGGAAAAAAAGAAATTCGAAACTTGCATTCGCCCTCGCGAGGGCGAGCGTGTCGCCCTGCGAGCGCCATCGCGATGGCGAGCACCTCGCCCTGCAAGTGGCTCATGATCGGGAGCGCTCTCACTCGAGGGTGCAACGTCGTTTTGCTATTTCTCTAGCGCCCGAAACGCTGCCGTTTTGATTTTCTTCTGATTTTGCTATTTTCTCCCTAATCCGACCCTCTTTCAATCTTTTGCTTATAACTTTTTCATCCGACATCTGATTGATTTGATTTTTGAAGCGTTGGATTCCTAAGGCATCCCTCTATCTATCCATGGAAAAATTGTAGATTTTTGAGATTAAATTGAAAAAGATTGATTTAATCAAAGTGAGTTGGATAATTTTTTGAACATGGTTCAGTCAATTAAGTTGATTCTTGCTGAAAAATAAAATAGAGACACGGGGCTACAAGTCATATGAAGGAATTGAATTTCAATTTAGCCCCTAAGACTTTCAATTTCTGAATTGAAGTTGGATTTAGTGTTCAGTCTTGGATTAATAAGAACTGAAAGTATTTTGGCCATAACTTTTTCTCTAGTCATCCAAATGAGGTGATTCTTGATTTGGATGAGACAAGAGAAATAGGGATAGAAATGTTCTGAAGGACTTGAGTTTCAATTTAGTCTTTAAGAATGTCAATTTTTGGATGGAAGTAAATCACTGGAAAATGTGTTAGCATAAGAATAGTCTGAAATTTTTGAGGTGTAACTTTTGGAGTAGTGAACCAAATTAAATGATTTTGGTGGAGTTACGAAATTGAGACTATGAAGAGCATTTATCTAGAAGAAAATTTTAGCAAATTCCTTCAATTTGATGATTAGAAAAATGGCCTAAGTTAAACATGATTTAATGAATTTTGAGACTTTGATTTTAATTTATGATTTTGAAGACTTAATTAGTATGTTAATGTGTATAATTAGCATGTTAAATTGAGTAAGAGTATATGATATAAATTCATTGGATTAAATGAAATTAAAGTGTTAGAAATTAAAGTGTTAGAAATGCATAAAGGGCAAAATTGGAAGATTACTTAAGTTGTTAAGTTAAAAGGCTTATAAGGAAGGGTAAATGAGTCATTACTCATTCATTAAAAGTGGGCTGTCGTTTAAGAAGGATGAAAGGCACGAAAATGAGGAAGAAAAGAAGGAAAAGAAAAGAAAGAAGAAAGAAAGGAGAAAGGAGACTTTGGTGGAGAAGAAGCAAGAAGAAATAAAAAAGGTTAGGGTTTCATTTTTTTTTGGATTTGGAGAGGGATTTCGAACTTGATTCAAGAGAGAAAAAGGTGGAGGATGATGAGAGCTCTATTATGAGCCAAGAAAATCCGAAATTTGTGAAGGTTTAAGGTAAGAGGAAGATTTTGATTTGTTAAATTATGAACAATTTTTGGTTTAGATAGCTTGGAAATGTTATGGGTTTGAGCTTTCTAAAGTCAATTTTGGTGATTCTATGGTTTAAATTGCTTAATTTTGGATGTTTATTAATTAGGAATTTTGTCATGAATTAGGGAATTTAAGTGAGGCAATGGAGAAATTGATGGTTTGGACAAGTTACAAGCATGGATATGAGTATGTGTTTTCAAAAAATCAAGAAAAGAAAATATTTTTGAATTCTATTGTTTGCGAATGATTTTGAAAAATTGTTGCAAAGGTTAATTTCATTGTTTTTGAATGATTCGATAAAAAATTGATACATTTGTTACATTCATTATTTATGAACGATTTTGATAAATTGTCAAAAGTGTTGAATTCCTTGTTTACGAATGGTTGAGAGTTGAATATGAATTTGATTGTTATGAAATTGATTGATGAATTGTGAATGCATTTTGTTTGCTATATGACATGTGTATGGAGAACAAATTTTTGAAAAGTGCCTTAGGGCAATTTTGTGTTGGATAGATATGTGTATGAATATTAAGTTTTCGAAATATGCCTTCGGGCAGTCCGATTTTCAAGTATGAATTTGTCTGTTATATGGGTTTGGTTAGGTCCTATAAGAGGGTCAAGTGCATTTGTCTATACTTCGCTCGCCTGCCCGCTAGTGGCATTGGAACTCCGTTAAGGACTCCCATAAGTTCACGGCTACACAGGACCGCTATGCGGGAATGTGCAGTACGTTCTGTTTCTAGACTGACCCAAATCAAATTTTGATATGTTATGTGCTTATGTGTGTTATACTGTGATGCATTCATGATTTGAAAATTGTTCATGAATTTTGAAAGAAATGGAGATTTACATGATTTGAAATGGTTCACAAAGTTTGAAAAGTTGAGAATTTTGAGAAATAAGCATTTGATGAATTTCTACTATGAAAATTTTATAAAATGGCAACAGTTTTAAAAAGATGGTTTTTTTGCTTATTTTTTGATTTATAAATATGTTATCCACGAGCTGTAAAGCTCACCCCCTTTTATTCCCATTTTCAGGTATCGAGAAGGAGACCGGATGAAAGCAAGTTATGACGTCTGTTTATTTGTATATATGTTGTAGGGTTAAGTTCATCATTTGTAAGAATAAGATTTTAGATGTTTGTGGAGGATTTTAGAATTTCTGTATTCTTACGTATTTCGGATTTTGAGATTAATGTTGTATTATGGCTTGAAAATTCCATTAATATTTTGTAAGCATTTATTTCATGATATGTATGATTTATGAATTTGTGTATTGAATTGAGATATGAATGTGACTTGGATATGGATGAATGTGATTGAATGTGATATGGGTTCGGGACAGGAGGTCCAATGATACCGATGTTTGAGAATTATTGAAGTGTTATAAGTATATAAATGTGTTTGTTTGTGTTGGGATTCCGAACAGGAGGTCCGATGAATTGTGTTCCTGGAATTGAAATATTGAAGTGCTCTTTGTTTATGGCTTGATTGTGTATAGCAATGTGTGAGATGTTTAAGGAAAAATAAAATAGATATATGTTTTGCTTAAAATATGAGAAATGATGAATTTGAAGAATGAAATGAATTGAGGTTGTGGAATTGTTAAATTCCATTTAGAAATTGGTATTGTTTGAACGTGGGAACGCTTTTGAACAAATTGTGAAAAATGAAAAAGAAAAAAATTCTATACCGGTTTCGGATTGGTTTAAATCGAGTGAGTCTTGAGTTTCTAACGCGATGTTTTTCTAAAATATTTGTTTTCGGATGTCAGAGATAAGTTTTTGTTCTTAAGCGATTTGTTTTCGGTGAATCTGTTCCTTCGATTCCGCTATTTGATTTCTTTAGTTTTCGCTTAATTCGTTTCGCGTTGTAATCCGTTCTTTCGTTTTGTCCACCTTTTGCTTTTGCTTTTGCTTTTGCTTTTTGTTTCGATCCGATTTGTGTTTCGCACGCTATTTGATCCGATTTGCTTTTCGCATTTGTTTTGGCCCACTTTCGGCTTTGAGATCCGTTCTTTCGCTTTCATCCTCTTTGTTTCGCTTTCTGTTTCCATTTAGGATTCCGTTTTCTGGTTAGGCTTCGGTCTCAAGATCGGGTACCAATAATACACGCTTACTCAACTTGAAGTGAGGCTTCAGTGGCATGCTAATTGGCTTGCCATGCTTCGTGTTGAACCATTCTAGCACTCTTTCAACTTATCTCTCCTGAGACAACTACAATCTCCTATTCTTCCTGTCTCAAGTTATCTTCATGCCTAAAATTAACTTTGTAGGTTCCAAATATTTCATATCAAAAGATTTAGACAAATCATCCTTTAACTTTTGGGTATTTCCAACATCTTGACCTATAATTAGCATATTATAAACATATAGAAGAAGAATGAAGAAGCTGTCACTTTTGAACTTATTGAAAAACACGTAAGCATCGACATAAGTTCACTTGTAACCATGATCCGTTATGAAAGAATTGAACTTCTAATACCACTACCTTGGAGTGTTTTAGCCCGTATAGGCTTTATTAAACTTACAACCCATATTTTTCTTGTCTTTATCTTTGAAATTCTGGCTACTTCATGTGTATCTCTTTTTCCAAATCTCCAAGCAAGAAGGTTATTTTAACATCTAATTTTTTGAGTTCAAGATCCAAATAGGAATGAGACCTAAAACTATTTAAATTAAGGTCATCTTGATTATTAATGAGAAGATTTAATCAAAATCTATACCTATCTTTTGATTGAACCTTTTCATCACTAGCTTTGCCTTGAGTTTGACCAGCTTGTCACTATCATTCTTTATCTTGAACACTCACTTATTCTTTAGTGCTTTTTTGTCTTTTGGAAGCTTCACAAGCTCATATGTATCACTCTTTTTCAGGGAATTCATCTCTTCCTTTATAATTGGAAGTTAGAGATCTTTGTCTTTATAAGATGCAACCTTTAGAACATTTTCCGACTTCCCCTTAGCAGTAACCAACAAGTATTTTGAGCTTGGATGCCTTATAGAAGGCCTTGTCTCCCTTGTCGACTTTCGAAGCTATATATTGCTAGTTGTTGAATCTAATTACTCCCCATGCTCATTATACTCAAAAACTTCATCTTCAACATTATCCGAATGTAGTTAATGTTGCTCAACATTACTACGCTACATTTGATTATCATCAATATATGCTTGGTCACACACTTGATCTCCTTTATTTGTAAACTACTCAACAATGGAAGACATTAGTAAAGAATTAACAATGTCATATGATGAGTTGGTGTGTGATGAATTATCTCCTCTTAGAAGATAAATACCTATCTTGTGCTCTTAGAATACCACATCCCAACTCCTAACTACATTTTGCTTCTTAAGGTTATAGAGTTTGAAGCCACATTGATCACCATCATACCTAACAAAGATGCAAGATCTCATCCTTAAGTCAAGCTTTCTTCTCTGATCCTTAGGTACATGTCTAAATACATTGTAGCTAAAAACTATCAGATGATGATATGTGGGATCTTTAATAGTCCACACTTTCTCGAGAATCTCAAAATTTGGTGGAACTGAGGGAGCTCAATTAATCAAGTAGACTGCAATATAGACTACTTCACCTCAAAAATTTCTTTGACAATATAGACATTTTGAGCATGCAATGAACTTGCTCCACTATTATACTATTCATCCTCTCAATAACACTATTATACTGTGGAGTCCTTGGTTTTGTCTTTTCATGTATAAGGCCATGTGATATACAGTAATCTTCAAGCACCTTGGAAGTATACTCATCTTCATTATTTGTTCGCTAGCACTTTAGCTTCCTCTCAGCTTTCTTTTTTACCATGACAAGAAATTTCTAGAAAGTTTCAAATACTTGACTCTTTGAGTTCAACATATGCACCCAAGTCTTCCTCAAACCATCATCAATAAATGTAACAAAATATTTATTACCTCCTAATGACTCATTCTCAATAGGGTCACAAACATCTGAATACACCAACTATAATGTCACTGATTTCCTTGTAGATCTTTCCTTGAAAAAGGCTCTATATTGCTTTCCATCCAAGCAATGATTACAACGATTAAGTAGTAATGTGTTTTAAACTAAGATAAGGGATTTACTAGCCAACAACTATAATCCCTTTTCACTCATATGTCCTAATTGAGTGTGTCATGTACAACGAGCAACATAACTGTAGCGCCCCCTCACCGTAGGGGTACATATCAGGAAACCCGAAGGTCGCTCCGACACGTATCCCACAATAAGGGTGCACTACCAGAACATTATCCAATAATATCCACATGGCATCGCAATAAGAAAAACTATAAAATATCACAATAGCAGAAATCAGCAAATTTGGATCCCAAAAATAATAATCATCTGGTACAGTCATCCAATGTCAGAATAGACAAGTCTATCAGTCTCCTAACAAAACTAAAAAGGAAACTGATACAAGCATCTATCCTAAGTCATCCTTAAAAGCTAACCCAAATTGACCGACACATGTGTTATCGCCTCTCGCCAAAGAAATCGGCGGCAGGAGAAGAAGATCTTCGGAGCTAGGAGTCTACTCTATCAGTCCTGAAAAATAGGTTGCAATTTTGGGTGAGTTTGCGAACTTAGCGAGAAACCATCATCGATGGTTCACTCAAATCATGCATTACGCAAATTGCGTACAACACGACACAGTAATATCAATTAATGGTATATATATACGATACAAGACTTTCTATAATAGTTTACAACGATGAAGCGATATCGATGGCAATAACACAAGAGCATAGAATGCGATTTCTGATGTCGCATCACAATATACAGTAAATCATGGCATCACACAGTTCAGTAATCGTCACACAATTTAACAATTCAATCAGTCATGTATATAATGCATATGAGACTCTTTCCAGTTATTCAGTATTGTGCCCAAGTGCTCAGTCAGTGTTCAGTGGGGGACGCGCGTCAGGGATTTCTCCCCTCGGGCTAAGCCCGGTCAGTACAGTGTTCGAGCTCGAGGCTCTTTTTCAGTGATAATAGCAACTTGGGACACGTCCATTATCTGATCATGCATTTATGCATGCAGTGCAATGTTCATAATTCAGTATTCATGATTCACCAATTTACAAGATATGGCTATAAAGCCCGAAAGATATCGCCTCCCAGATCATGCAAAGGATCCAGTTCGATTCTGATAAAGCATGCAATTCGATCCTAATCACGTCAGTAATCATACAGTTCACCTTTGCAAGTAATTCATACAGAGCATATAAACAATCAGGAATTTGAGAAACCAACTAGGTTACTCACCTGTAACTTCCGAGCTACTGCCTGGAAGTCCCAGCAATATCCGTGGAACGACGGTCCAACGGTACCTCTATAACAGTTAAAATACAGTCCATTACTAATTGCCCAATTAAACAATTCAGTAATGCATATGTCTTAGTGAAATGATGTACGATGCATGTTCACGATTTTCCGGTGCTAAATCCCAATTTCGGTACTTTAAACTCAATCCTATCTCTTTGTTCAATTGATCGACAATTATTTGATCCATTCTTAAAATCCAGTCAATTTACCTCCATTTGAATACCCTATAGCAAGTCCTTATTTATCGGGTCGAAACTTCTATTGCAAATTCCAATTAAAACTCCAATAGTCTCAATTTGACATTTAGGTCATACTATGCACCATAATCGACCCAATTCCTTATAATTCAATTTCATTTGGATCAATTCAAATTCCTACACTTATCCTCAATTGTAGACCTCTTTCCCTAGTTCATAACAAATCTGGAATCGCCTCAATCGGAGGTCTACACCAAAAGTTATGCCCAATAAATCAATTTTAATCCAATGGAACAGTCCCTCTCGCCATGCAGCAGAAGCTTCGCTTCAAGACCGTGCGACGATCGTCCTGCACGCCATGAGGCTTAAGAAACACGTCACAAGTCATATATATATAACGCTCGCCAAGGCGTCACATAAGCTTCGGCCAAGTAACGAATATAAATTGTCGCCGTCGGGGCTCAGCGTCTTGAGGCGCGTGCGACTATCCTCTTCGTCTCCTCCGATCGTTTTCCTCATTAAATCCTCCATTAAAACACTCCAACCACTCAAATCTACCCTAATAAATACCATAAATGCAGTAGAAACCATAAATAACAACATTAATACCATAAAACTTACCAAAACACAGATCAATCCACAAATCTACCGTAGCCCTAAAATCCTCCAAACCAATCGATCAACCAATAACAAAGCTTCTAACCTTCATCAATCACCATAGATATGTTAGACTAACACAATAAGGAAGAAGCCATAAGAAGAAATCGAAGGATCTCACCGTTGGGAGAAAATCGAAATCACCGTAGAGGGGAAGAACTCATATGCCTTAGGTAACTTTTTCCCCCAAATTCCAGACCTAGTATTTATAGACTTAAGTCTCCGAATCAGTCCAAATTTCAGTCTCTAAATTTCAATAACTCAACATATTTATTTCTTAACAGTATAACTCTAAATTTTTCCATTGTCATCGGACCATTCTTTCAGTACTATACAGTCAATCGGTCAGTCTCTCAAATATTTCCGGTCCGGGCATTTTCTCCTAAATTTTCCATAAATTTCCTATAATCCACTATCAAATACCAGTCACTCGTAACCAATATTAAATCAATCATTTGAACCCAAAAACTCAAATTTCTCAATTAATCATATTCCAGTCAGTTCAGTCAGTTCACAATTTGATCAGTTCACAAACCAGTCACTTCAGTCAATTTCAATTCACAATTAAATACCGAAAAATCATGAATGCATATACCTGTGAATATATGCATATGCAGTAAACCAGTTCCTCTATAATTAGAGGCCAGTAGCATACTCAGTCAGTAAATACAGTAAAACCGATCAGTCAATCCCGATATTACCATTTTACCCTTGCTGACAGTAATGGGATGTTACAATTCACCCCTCCTTATAAAAAATTTCGTCCTCAAAATTTCATATACAGTGAATCAAGGGTCAGGAGAATTTATCCGCTCTTTTCTGTCCTGATTCTTACTCATATCCTTATAATTTTTCGCAGTCCATACATTCAGTACCAGAAACACATTTATCATATCTTACCACTGTTTCTTAATTCGGTCCATAGAACCACTTTACCAATCTATTTTTCACGACGGTCATATAGAGGCTATCTAATAACAAATTTAGTTCCTTATCGATTCGACTCATTGACATGAACTGGGATCGTTCAATCCCTTTTTTTCAGATTCAATTCACTTATCATCATTAACTCAAGTCAATCATAGTCTTCGCCTATGTTCAGGCAATTTCAACGGACTCTAAGGACATCAGTTTCACATTTGTCTCAACAGTCACATTTATAATTATCCCCACACTTAACTGTTCGATTTCACACTCTCAACCTTTTATTACTCTTTCGGTACATTCTTGTCGGAACACAACGCTTCGATGGATCTTAGAGATTTCTCTAACAGTCTCCTTTGGCGGCAAATACACACTTCACAAGATAGTCATAAATATCATTTTCTCAAAAATTGACTTCCATTTAAATTTCTCAATACGGTTTGCAATTTTCTGAATCGCCAATTTGTTTTGCCAGTCCTTTTTATACACAATTAATTTGGACTTCCTATAACTCATTCTGCTTTCTTTTTGCCCTATACCAATTTGACAATTATCATTTAACAATAACACATTTATACGCTATTGAATTTCTGCCCAATCCATTTAATTTCATACTTGTCTTAACTTTGCGACTACTCAATCCTTTAACCTCTTTCGCGAATCATTCAAATTCTCAAAATATCTCGATCATCATTGATTTGCATATCCATGGACATATCCATAACATTTTATATATAATTAATGATCCCACGCTTTTGATGACACCACAATTTCGGATAATCAATCACAAGACATGCATCTACTTACATTATACTTGTCTTGAATCGTTAAATCACATTGCACTATATCAACTAATTTCCTCAACTTCTCAATATCATATTCTGCCACAAATTCCTTTACACTATTCTCTCCATATCTCTCATATCAACTTAGTACTTCCAAACATTTTACATAAAATTTTACAAGCCAATAATTCCCTTCAATGTCATGACTAAATTCTCCTTACTATTCAGTAATCCTATTACACAGTCGGGTTCCTTACGTTAACACAATGCACATTTCCTCAGTAACAGAGTCCACCTCTCACACTTGAGTTCCACTAGAATCAGGTCTCCCAATAACGACTTTTATTCACTTCCCGATAATGACTTTTTTTTTCACTTCAATTTATTTCCAGTTTATCCTTTCGCTGCTAAATTCTTCAGTTATCATCATCCGATCAAATCCGGTATCCACTACGACCTCAGGGCACTATGTGCACAATCAATCAGTCCATGTACAAAATCACTTCTATCTTCCTATACAGAGGTGTACTCACCTCTAACCCTAATCAGAACCTCTCTCTATCCACATGCGCCTACATGTCAATGCAATGCAATGCAATACAATGAAAAGAATAAGTGGATCCAAGATCCAACAATGCATATGCTTCAAACCAGAAATTAGAAGCATACCCGCGACAACATTCGGGGAATCCTGGGTCTCCTGTCGAGTCATGACATAGACCACGGCACGAGATCTATTTGTCTGCTTTGCTCGTCTTCGACCTCAATGCTGATCCCTCTGTTTGGCCTCGGCCTCGGCCTCTCCATCCGGATCCACTTCCATGGCTCTGTTGTGCCGGGGTATTGCTACCAGATCTTCCAGTCATGGCAGACTGGGCTCCCACAGTCTCGGGGCAATTCCTCACTAGGTGGTCCATCGAACCACACCTCAAGCAGGCTCCAGATAACCATCGGCACTCTCCATCGCCTCTTGCCACAATGCTCACATAGAGGAATAGGCGCCTCAACCTCTAACACCGCCTCTGTCCTTTACCGATCATGTAAAGCTATCTCTCGCCCATGAACTATCTGCTCAGCCCCTCCTGCGGACTTGAAGGGCCTACTCGGCGCTTCTTTGTATTCCTGTCAACATTTCCCTGGCTATCACTAGATCTCTTATGACGGGTCCCCGACCGGTCTCGGTCATCTGTTGTCTCAAAGAATGCTTCTATCCTTCTCACTGCACCCTCACCAATGAAATTGCCCATGTCGACTGCCAAGATGGTGCGGATCTCCAGTTGAGTCCGCCCTCAAACGCAGCGACACTTGTCAGCCTCAGAAGCCACCAGTGAAGAAGCGTAAACTAACAACTCGTTGAACCGCACCTCATAGTCGGCCACGGTCAACTGCCCCTGTCTCAGCTCTAGGAACTCTTGTAACTTCATGTCCAGATAAATCTTGGGCATGAAATTGTCCTTGAACGCCTCGAAAAGTCACCCATGTCGATGTGCGAGTGCGGTGGTATGCTTGCCGGGACAGTCTTCCACCACTGATATGCAGAACCCTGTAACAGAGAAACCGCGTAGTCGAAACGCTCATCCGGTTCACAGTCCATCTGATCGAGGACTCTCTCAGTCCTCTCTAGCCATCCCTCAGCCTCCGCAGGGTCGGTACTACCATAGAAGTCAACCGCCCCCTGTTTTCGCAGTAGATCATATCTCCGTTCCCGTCTCGCAGGAACTCGAGGAGGCAACTCCTCTGAATGAGGCACAGGAGACTCCCTATTAGCTCCTACCGATTCCAGGTCAGCTGGTAACTCAACTCGATCCCCCAGTACGGATGACCTAAAACAGACAAGAAATTCCTATCAGTTCCACTATCCTTTCCGAAATTCTAACTTAAATTTCACTAATCCCAAAAGATGCCAAACCATGCTCTGATACCACTAAATGTAGCGCCCCCTCACCGTAGGGGTACATATCAGGAAACCCGAAGGTCGCTCCGACACGTATCCCACAATAAGAGTGCACTACCAGAACATTATCCAATAATATCCACATGGCATCGCAATAAGAAAAACTATAAAATATCACAATAGCAGAAATCAGCAAATTTGAATCCCAAAATAATAATCATCTGCATAATATCATCAATGTCGAATAGACAAGTCTATCGGTCTCTAACAAAACCAAAAGGAAGCGATACAAGCATCTATCTAAGTCATCCTCAAAGCTAACCCAACTGACCGACACAGTGTGCCATCGCCTCTCGCCAAAGATTCGAGTGACGGGAGAAGAAGATCTTGAGCTAGAGTCTACTCTATCGATCCTAAAAATAGGTTGCAATTTTGGGTGAGTTTATGAACTTCGGCGAGAAACCATCATCGATGGTTTACTCAAATCATGCATTACGCAAATTGCGTGCAAGACGACACACGTAATATCAATTAACAAAGATATATACGATTATACGATTTTATAACGATTTACAACGATGAAGCGATGTCGATGGCAATAATACAATAGCGTGAAACGGTTTACGATGATCGCATCACAAGATACGATGAAATTATGGCATTACGATTCGATGAATCGTTACACATTTAACAATTCAATCGACCATGTATATAATGCATATGAGACTCTTTCCAGCTTATTCAAGATTGCCCCAAGTGCTCGATCGGTGTTCATGAGGGGCCGCGCGTCGAGATTTCTCCCTCGGGCTAAGCCGGTCGATGCGATGTTTCGAGCTCGAGGCTCTTTTTCAGTGATAATAGCAACTTAGGACACGTCCATTATCTGATCATGCATTTATGCATGCGATGGCAATGTTCAAGATAATTGATTCAATGATTGATCAACTTACGATATGGCTATAAAGCCCAAGATATCGCCTCCCAAATCATGCATTGATCCAGATTCGATTCTGATAAAGCATGCAATTCGATCCTAATCACGTCAGTAATCATACAGTTCACCTTTGCAAGTAATTCATACAGAGCATATAAACAATCAGGAATTTGAGAAACCAACTAGGTTACTCACATGTAACTTCTAAGCTACTGCCTGGAAGTCCCAGCAATATCCGTGGAACGACGGTCCAACGGTACCTCTATAACAGTTAAATGCATATGTCTTAGTGAAATGATGTACGATGCATGTTCACGATTTTTCGGTGCTAAATCCCAATTTCGGTACTTTAAACTCAATCCTATCTCTTTGTTCAATTGATCGACAATTATTTGATCCATTCTTAAAATCCAGTCAATTTACCTCCATTTGAATACCCTATAGCAAGTCCTTATTTATCGGGTCGAAACTTCTATTGCAAATTCCAACTAAAACTCCAATAGTCTCAATTTGACATTTAGGTCATACTATGCACCATAATCGACCCAATTCCTTATAATTCAATTTCATTTGGATCAATTCAAATTCCTACACTTATCCTCAATTGTAGACCTCTTTCCTAGTTCATAACAAATCTGAATCGCCTCGATCGGAGGTCTACACCAAAAGTTATGCCCATAAATCAATTTTAATCCAATGGAGCAGTCCCTCTCGCCACAAGATCGCGTCTCTCACAAGTGGCCTAGAAAAGCTCGCTCATCATGGTAACGATGCGTCTGGCACGCCATGAGGCGAAAGAAACACGTCATAAGCGTCATACATATATAACGCTCGCCGTGGCGAACGAATATAAATTCGTCGTCGTCGGGGCTCGCGTGCAGGTCGCGGCGTGTGACGATCCTCTTCGTCTCCTCCGATCGTTTTCCTCATTAAATCCTCCATTAAAACACTCCAACCACTCAAATCTACCCTAATAAATACCATAAATGTAGTAGAAACCATAAATAACAACATTAATACCATAAAACTTACCAAAACACAGATCAATCCACAAATCTACCGTAGCCCTAAAATCCTCCAAACCAATCGATCAACCAATAGCAAAGCTTCTAACCTTCATCAATCACCATAGATATGTTAGACTAACACAATAAGGAAGAAGCCATAAGAAGAAATCGAAGGATCTCACCGTTGGGAGAAAATCGAAATCATCGTAGAGGGGAAGAACTCATATGCCTTAGGTAACTTTTTCCCCCAAATTCCAGACCTAGTATTTATAGACTTAAGTCTCTGAATCAGTCCATTTTCCAGTCTCTAAATTTCAATGACTCAACATATTTATTTCTTAACAGTATAACTCTAAATTTTTCCATTGCCATCGGACCATTCTTTCAAGATTATCGATCGATCGATCGATCTTTCAAATATTTCGGTCCGCATTTTCTCTAAATTTCCATAAATTTCCTATAATCCACTATCAAATACCACCACTCGTAACCAATATTAAATCAATCATTTGAACCCAAAACTCAAATTTCTCAATTAATCATATTCCAAATTCGATCGATTCACAATTTGATCGGTTCACAAACCAACTACTTGATCAATTTCAATTCACAATTAAATACCGAAAAATCATGAATGCATGTACTGTGAATATATGCATATCGATAAACCAGTTCCTCTATAATTAGAGGCCAAGATAGCATACTCGATCGATAATCTGATAAACCGATCAGTCAGTCCCGATATTACCATTTTACCCTTGTTGACAGTAATGGGATGTTACAATAACTCTCCTTGAGCAACATTCATTACTCCTTTTTACACTTTCGACTTCTTATCCTCAAAAGTATGCTAAAATCCTTCTTTATTCAACACATTCATTGATAACAAATTTAGCCTTAGATCTGTGATGCATTATACATCTTTTAAGGTCATAAGCATCCTACATTTGTCTTAACCCAGATGTCACTCATACAAACAATCTTATCAAAACTTAAACTTCCCTTCTTTACACTCCCAAAATGTTCGCTCTTGTAGTTTGAAAAGTACTCTACCTTTAGAGGAAAATGGTAAAAGTTTCTGTGATAATCAACCACTTAGAACCCGAATTATTGACATGGAAGAATTATTGTCTCATAAACTAGGGACACCTCATCATCCGTGCTTGGAGTTATTGCAGATGTATTCTTATCATCTCCATTATTATGATAATCATGCTTTTTTTAATCCCTCTTCCACTTATAACAGAACCCCTTAATATGTCCTAGCTTATTGCAATAGTGGCATGTCTTTATGTCTTTTTCACCTATGGACTTTGATCTATTCTTAGGCTTGTAATGCCTTTTTGGGACCCTACTCTTGTTCCTTCATCTTATTTTTGTCACAAAAGCCTACACATTGTTAACTCCCATCTTCTTTCTTCTGATTTCTTCAATAAACATATTCTCTATGATTACATCCAAAGAGAGCACACATCCAGGAACTTAGTTGGTAATCATCACCACCAGTGTCTCCCAACTATCTATAACAATCTCAACTGGAACAAGGCTTAAAGCTTGTCATCAAGAGTGTTCTTCATTGTAGTAAGCTTGTTAATTATATCCAAGAAATCACTTAAATACTCCGACACAGATTTATCAACTTTTAACTTCAAGTTTACAAGCCTTTTAATCTGAGAGGCCTTATTATAGGCATTCTTCCTTTCATAAAGTTCTTCTAGTTTTTTTCATAGCTCAAAAGGATTTGTTTCTTAAGATACATAGTTGAATATGTTGATATCAATCTATTGTTCGCTTATGCCTAAAGATTTTTGCTTCACCTTTTCCCATTTTCCATCTGACATCTTTTCAGATTTTGAAGGGACATGATCCTTCATTCCTTTTTTTACATTAATAAGATCAAAGATATCCTAGCAATATAGCAAGTCCTCCATTTATGGGCCTCCAAATAGAGTAGTTTGATGATGTCAACATGACTATAAAATTTTTTTAACGTACCATGATGATGGCTCTAATATCACTTATTGAGAGACAATAACACAACTCTCTAAAAGATTAACCAAATATAGAAAACAAAATATTCTTCAAGTTCGATCAACAAACCAGTATAAGAATAAGAAGCTTAACAATAAAACAAACACCAAAATTTACAAAAAAAAACCCTCCAATGTAAAGGAAAAATCACAAGCCAATCCAATAAGCAAATCCACTAAACTAAAATAAGGATTTATAAAATTTGATCCATCATCTCACAATAAGAAGTTCTCTCACAAAGTTTTAGTATTGAAACCAAAGTTAATGTAACAATCAACAAATTCTCAAACCAATCTAAAAACAATCAAGAAAAGATGAGAATACAGTGCTACTTATTCCCTCTCTGTTTTTCCTCACTTTTAGATGTCATGACCTCACAATCATGCAAAACCTACATATTTGTTATATATCAAGAACTAGGTTTTTCTACACTGCACATAGTCACATACAAAATAAAGTTTCTTCAACACTACCTCCCTTATAGAAGTACATGATCACAAAGAGATATATAGTCACCACACAAATTTGTGTATGTCATGAGCACAGGTGTGTGCACTACCATGCATGTCTTCACTCTTCACGTCCTTCTTCACACGGTTTTAGAGACTTACATAGTTGATCGACATGGTTGTGTAATGGTCGTGTGTTACTCTACATGAGCATGTGTGCTTACACGGTTAATATACATGAAAGTATAAGTTAAGAACACATGCGTTTAGCACACTAGTGTCTCCCCTCAAAAGAGCTTTATTCATCTTATCTTCATTTGTTTGCCATCCCTATGAACCATAACGGCATGTACGATCACCAAAAGTGTTAAAATAAGGCTAGACACTCATAAAGTTTCTATAGAATTGTTCTACATATACTACATCCTAAAATCTAGTATAGGATACCCTTAAAAATAATATATGGACTGTTTAACTAAATTTGGAATGATGTCACATGACACTCTGTCATTCCTTAAGAACGGAAGACCAAGACATGATTCCAAGTATTCGTAAGTAAATTTGAGGGAATTAGAGAATTTTCATCCAAACAGCACGTGCTAAGGTCAGAAAGAGCGCTATTTTCTATTACAAAAACAAACGGGACCATTTACAAGTAGAATAAAATCCATTGTAAGAGACTTGTGTTCTGCACATTACTGAACGAGCCAGAGGCAGCACAGCGACTGTAAAATTCCTCGAGTCGGCTCTATATTTGCTATGATCTGCAAAACTCTCAAATAACCTGTTGACATGCTACGCGCTTGCACTGAAACATTTGAAATGCCTAAATCCGATGCCATGATTATCTATTACTGTACCACTGGCACTATACGCAGTGACAGAGGCAACAGAACTTGTTTTACCTGTTACTGACCACTGCCACCGTGCGCAGTGAGAGGGGAACAGAGCTTGTTTTAAGTAATACTATTTCTAGCCCAGTGAAAGAGGGAGGGAGCTTGTTTGGCGATTAAGAACACTTCTGTAAGTCAGAGTTTCTGGCATCCAGCTCATAAAGTTCGTTCAGATATTTCAAAAAATAGCTTGTTTCTGATCTTGTAATACTGGTGGGAGAATGCATATTACTTTGCAATAACTATGGGGAGTTAAAGCAGATATCTAGAATTTTGTCAGCAACTTGCAGAGTGCTGACAGGTTATAAACCTTCCACTCTCATTCATGATACACAAGAGGTGGTCCAAAAAGTTCACCGGAGGACCCGACTCGTCAGATAACCATGAAATGAAAGCTGGTCACAATTCTATGCCTTAGCCACGTCTTCGTGATCAAATGGCAAACTTTTTGCCTGACACAATGAAAAAGAACAATTAAATCGTTAGGTTTCATTATCATCATTTACAACCTCATCTTATATTCTTTTCTTGGACTTTCTCTCTTTATATTTTGATCTAAATGTCTAAAGTTCATCGCCATATGTGCCATTTTCACATTTCAAATAAGTTAATAGATCACTATCATTAACCTCATTTTCAATATACAGCATTAGGCACAACTTTAGCAAGCACATCATCAACTTCAGCTAACACAGTAAGTGATAATAACTTTGGTAAGCACACTATCAACTTTAGTAAAACTTATCATCAATAGCAGTAGCCACATCTTCAATGGGCATACCATTAGTAGGAGAGGAGATCGTCTGTCTAACCTTACTCAGTCCTATTCTGTCTAAGATAAAAACGATAACGTTTTTGCTTAAAATTGGCGAAACTCCCGATGCTCTGTCACTTCTTCTTTTACTAATCCAAAAGCCAAGCCAGTGTTCATAAACACGAAGAAGCTTGGCTTTGGCAAAGAAGCTTTTCACTATTATAATAATCAAAATGTTATAACAACTATTGAGAATTTAATTAATTTGATTATTAATAATTTAATTAATTAATTAATTTTATTTCACAAACACGAAACTTGGCTTTGGCAAAGATCATTTTCATTATTATAATAATTTAATTGTTATAACAACAATTGACAATTTAATTAATTTGATTTTTTTTAATTTAATCAATTAATTATTTTTATTTCCATTATTATAAGAACAGTTAAATTGTTATTATTAAATAAATAATTAACTATAATTATATTTTTGCATATTAATTATTGAACTTATTATTTTTATAATTATTAAATTTCTTATTAATAATAATGTTAATTTTTATTTATTAATTATTATTATTATTAAGTAAATTTACTAATTAATTTTATTTCTATTATTATAATTACTGTTAAATATTATTATTAAATTTATTGCAGAATATTTATGAAATTTATTATTATTATTAGTATATAATATGTATTTATTAATAATAAAAAAACTAAATGGCCATTTGCAAATGACCATTTACAATTAATTAATGTAACTATTTAAAATGAGCTTTAATTATTAATTCTCTACTTGCTATTATTCTTATTATTAATAATTATTTATTTATTAATAATATCGGGTTTAATTTATAAATATTTTATTTATGAATTTATAATAATAATAATAATGATGATGATAATAATAATAGTTATAATTGTAATAGTTTTATGATTATTGTAATAATTTATTAAATAATGTTATTTAATAATTTATAATATTATTAAATATTATTTATTATTTAAATAAATATTATATATTTATTATTATTTGCAAATGCCCATTTAATAAATTTAGTAATCTTTTTGTTATCTTTATTCTTTTAATTATTATTAGTATTAGTTTATATTATGATAATTACAATATTAGTTATGATTATTAAATTTATTAATTATTATTATTATGATTATTGTTATTATTATTTATTTCTATTCTTATTATTATTATTACTAATAATATTTATCTTATTCTTATTAGTATTAGTATTATTATTATTATTGTTATTAATATTATGATTATTTATATTATTATAATAACTGTTTAATCATTATAAGGAATTTTATAATAATAATAATAATAATACTAATACTAATATTGATAATAAATACAATTAAATAATTCAAAATAATTTAAATTATTAAAAACAAAAATTTAAATTATTTAAATTATTTTGACAAGCTTCTTGAACAAGCTCCTCACCCAATGAGCTTGTCCTAGCGAGCAAGCTCATTGAGGGCGCTCGTCCAAATGAGCTTGCTCATTAGGACAAGCTCATTTGGCGAGAGCTTGCTCTACTTTTGTTTTTGTTTTAATTTAATTTATTAAATTTTATTTTAATATCTTATATAATATTTATTAATTAATTATTAATTAAATACAATTAAACTTTTGTCTAAAACTTCATAAATAAAAATTTAAGATAAATTTGATAATTTATTTAAATTGTTTAATTAATTTATAAATTATAAAAATTTAATTAATCTAAAATTTGATTAATTTTATTATTATTATTGTATCATAATAATAATAATTAATAAATTTAATAATCATAACGAATATTGTAATTATCATAATATAAACTAATACTAATAATAATTAAAAGAATAAAGATAACAAAAGATTACTAAATTTATTAAATGGCCATTTGCAAATAATAATAAATATATAATATTTATTTAAATAATAAATAATATTTAATAATATTATAAATTATTAAATAACATTATTTAATAAATTATTAGAATAATCATAAAACTATTACAATTATAACTATTATTATTATCATCATCATTATTATTATTATTATAAATTCATAAATAAAATATTTATAAATTAAACCCGATATTATTAATAAATAAATAATTATTAATAATAAGAATAATAGCAAGTAGAAATTAATAATTAAAGCCCATTTTAAATAGTTACATTAATCAATTGTAAATGGCCATTTGCAAATGACCATTTAGTTTTTTTATTATTAATAAATACATATTATATACTAATAATAATAATAAATTTCATAAATATTTTGCAATAAATTTAATAATAATATTTAACAGTAATTATAATAATAGAAATAAAATTAATTAGTAAATTTACGAATAATAATAATAATAAATAAATAAAATTAACATTATTATTAATAAGAAATTTAATAATTATAAAATAATAAGTTCAATAATTAATCTGCAAAAATATAATTATAGTTAATTATTTATTTAATAATAACAATTTAACTGTTCTTATAATAATGGAAATAAAATAATTAATTGATTAAATTAAAAATCAAATTAATTAAATTTTCAATTGTTGTTATAACAATTAAATTATTATAATAATGAAAATGATCTTTGCCAAAGCCAAGCTTCGTGTTTGTGAAATAAAATTAATTAATTAATTAAATTATTAATAATCAAATTAATTAAATTCTCAATAGTTGTTATAACATTTTGATTATTATAATAGTGAAAAGCTTCTTTGCCAAAGCCAAGCTTCTTCGTGTTTGTGAACACTGGCTTGGCTTTTGGATTAGTAAAAGAAGAAGTGACAGAGCATCGGGAGTTTCGCCAATTTTAAGCAAAAACGTTATCGTTTTTATCTTAGATAGAATAGGACTGGGTAAGGTTAGACAGACGATCTCCTCTCCATTAGTGGCCATACCATTAATAACAATAGGCACACCATCATGTGCTACACCATCATCATTCTATATAATGTTACAATAAGTTATCAATGACTACCTCTATCATTCCCATTAGTCAATCTCACAATAAGTAATTCATCGTTTATGTAACCATTTTCTTCTTCATAATTTGTTGAAACCATAGTATCATTAATATCTTCATTCACATTATCTATTTTTGATACTTTTTTTTTGCATTGTACTCATTTTCAAGATAAACATTCACTCTTCTTAATTTGTTTTAAAACAATAGAGATTAAACCATTTTTTTCATTACGTTCAATCTCAACAAACCTAACTTCTTAATATTTATTTGAGTACATATAGTACACTTTTTCTACCTATTATTTATAATTAGTAGTTCCTATAATATTAAATCACCATAATTTGTCTGGGTCAATACCTTCAAGGCTTCAACTTAAATTTTACAATCACCAATGTGTTCAAGTGAGTTGTCTCCAAAGAATTTTCCTTTTTCAATGGGATTTCATATCCTAACAAAGATAAGAAATGAATAATAATATTCAACTTCCCTAGATAACACCCTAACACTACAACAATTAAGGGCAATTCGCGACGTTTTTCGTAAAAAACGTCGCGAATTGTTCGTAGTTTTCGTGACGTTTTTAAAACGTCACGAAAACTACTAAGTTTCCGCGATGTTTTGCAATAATGTCACGGATTTGTTAGACCTTTTGTGTCATTTTAGCAGGAAAGCGTCGAGAAACATAATCCTTGACGTTTTTATAGAGGAAACGTCGTGGAAGGCTGACTTGTTGGTTTGAGTTCTTCGTCGAGCAAGACGACGTCGCTTAGTTTAAAGGCCAAACGATGTCGTTTGCGTTTAAATACCGAGCCCCACCTTCCCCAATAGACGTTGTTCCCCTCCATTCCTAAGTTCCCCAATCGACGTCGTTCCCCTCCATTCCTAAGTCATTTTTCGTCAATCCCGCCTACTGTTGTCGCATTTTCCCTCTCTCTCGAGCTACCTTGGACTGTTGATTTGTGTTGTCGTTGCTGAAGTTTGCGTGGGTTGTCGGAGTACTGTTGTCTTCTTGGAGTGCTGCTGTCGGAGTGCCGGTGTCTACCATTGGTGGAGGTAAGTTGTGTTTGACGGTTAATCTGGTTTTGAGAGTGTTATTGTGTGAGACGCACAAAAATAGTTATTAAGAACGAGTAGCAGTAGATGGAAGGCAATGGGTATTACTGGAAATTAAATGGCAAGTTCTGGGTATACATAGCAATTTAACAGAAATACAGAGGAATTAAAAAGAGAAAAGCTAATCACAGAGTAGTGCTCAGCGAAGAGAAGAAGACTGAATCAATACAAGCAATTTCCTATCCTATCTTTCCTACCTCAAGGATACTTATAGTTCTCCTGTAACTAATTCTTCTAACAGAATTTATTTTATTCCAACACATAGTCATCTAGAACCACTGCTCCCCTTCTAACTCCCTGTGACCTTCGGAGGGCTAACGGTTTCTCTGCTGAATTGATTGCCTTAGGTTTTGTTGGTGGTGTTTCTGCTGAATCAATTCCCATGGGTTCTGTTGGTGGGGTAAGGCTCGTCACATATTGCGTTTGTTTTGATTATATGAAGTGCATTTGGATTTGCGTTGTGTTACAGTAGTTAATTTGGGTTTGCATGGTGGAGGTAAGTCATTAAACATTTTGCCTTTGAAGTGTTCGACGAAAGTCGTTCAGTAGTTTTCTTAATGTGATTGGGATTGTTTGAACAACTGGCGTAAAACATATGGGATAACAAGTAGGTGATTGATAGCTAAATTAAATCTCCATAGGAAAGGCAATTGTTACTTCAGGAACTGATTCTTCTGTCGATATAACTTATTATAGGTTTTAATTGAGGAGATGCAAACACCTAGGTATTTGAATGAATTGATTCCAAGTTTAAGGTTCTAGTTTCATGTATCAGAATTTTTAATTGCAAGATAAGTAAATAGAGCTCTTGTCAAGGTTATATTCTAGACCTAATATTTCCGTGAATGATATTAAGGATCTCTTCAATATGTCAAATGGCTCATTATCTACAACTCATAGTATTAGTCAATCATTAGCAAAAGCATGTTTAGAGATTTGGAGTTCCTAACATCTATTGTGGTACTTAAAACTCAAATTGTTATTGAAAAAGGGTGGTGATTTTGTTCAATATTTTCATATCAATAGTAAAGAGAAATAGGGACAAAGGTTCCCCTTACCTTATCCCTTATTTGCTTTGAATAAATAAGATGGCTCACCATTTATAATCACTATAAAGGTCATAGTAGTTAGGCATTTAGTAATCCATTCTAAAATAACCAAAAGCTTGGAGAGCATCCAATATGAATTCCCAACTAATTGTATGAAAAGTCTTAATGAATTTAATTGTAATTACATAATTCTTAATGGATTTGTTGCTAGAGTGACCCATAGAAAACTCTTGAGCTATGCAAACATTATCTCTTATATTCCTACCTTTAACATATGCTCCCTCACAACCATTTAAGAAACTTTTGAGTGTATTTTTTACCCTCTTAGCTATTATCTTGAAGATAAGTTATTAAATGACAATGTAACATGAAATTGGCCTGCATTCCTTAAGATTTTCTAGAATTGGAGTCTTAGGAATTAGGCTGACAAATGTTTTGTTTAGTTCAGAAAAAGACATTTGACATCAAAGAACTCTTAGACATTATTATTGATGAATAGAGAATCAATGAGGCTCCAAGTGGACTGAAGTAATTTAGCACTAAAGTCATCTAATCCTAATGCTTTGTTATGTTTGACTAAGAAAATAGAAGATCTAATCGCCTTTGGAATAACTTTCCTTGTAAGTTCCAAATAGGTTTGCAAAGTAACCTTAAGCCATTAATTTCATATTGTCCTAATCCTTTACCACTGTACAATTTAATGCTTTGAAGCATAATATGTTGGCCTTATTCCTTCTCCCCTTGATTATGTTCTGAAACGCTTTGAAGAACATGATTGTTAAGATGGGAATTGACTATGTTTGTATAAAGAATGAAAGGCCAAAAGTTAATATAGTGTGCAATATGGATGAAGAATATATGGAAGCCTTACATAAGATACAAATTTTTTAAAAATAAGACATTCCACGACTCTCATTTTTAAAATAAGACATTCCACGATTCTCATTTTTAAAATAAGACATGTGATGTTAACTGATAAACTAGTTCTTACTGATTGCTTGTACGCTCATAGTTTCAAATTTAATCTTCTTGTTGTGAATAAACTAGTCCTTATAATCATTCCACTATTAATGAAGCAACTTATTTCCTCAGTGTACTTTATAATTTCAGTAAGTGCACATGGACTTACTGAAATTTAAATCTCAAACCATATCTATTCTTTTGTTCTTTAAAATGTTTAAATTTTAATTTAAATTATCAGCTAAGATGATTAGAATAGATAATAGATTTGAATTCAAAAATTTTTCTTATTATTCCCTCTATCCCAATTTGGTATTATTTATCAAAGGTCTGATGTTTAAACTCTTAAGCAAAATGACATTGTGGAATGTAAACATAAACACTATTCACAAATAGCCAAATTTGTTATGTTTCACTTAGGGCTGCCTAAGAACTTTTGGACATACACTATAATGACTGCCACTCGTAATACAATCTTTAGTCTCCTTATTCTTATCAATCTCTTTAGTCACAATTAGCCAAATAGACATTGTGGAATGTAATACAATCTCAGGAAAACTACTGAGAATTCTTATCAATCTCCTGCCTATCCCTCTTCACTCGTAAACTATACTTTGCAGTCTCCTTATTCTAAATAACTACTATGATTATCTACTGCTACGATTACCTTTAACTAAAATAAAGTTAATTGCCTTAATAATACCTTAAACAATTACCTTTAACTGAAATAAAGTTTAGCAGCCTTTCAAACAATAACCTTTCAATTTCTGAAGATGTCAACTAAAATTAATATATCTGCAAAACAAGTTACAACAGCAAAAAAGCAAGAAGATGTAACAACTTTCTAGTGACTAAATAAGAAGTATACACTTTCCCATTCTCATGTTTTGAAGCAATTCCTTTCTCAAATTTCTGCTGATGATTATCTGAAATTGTCAAGAAAAGTTGTAGAATTTGCCAAAGTTGTTCCATGAACATTGATAAGTTTTGGGTTCATTTTTATATGGCAAGAATATACTGGAATGGGAATTCAGATTACAGAAATTGAAAAGTATTCCTAACCAAGAAATCCTAAATAAGCTCAAAGTGAGTTTTGATGTGTTGGATGAGGAAGAGAAGAATATTTTTCTTGATGTTGCTTGCTTTTTCAGAGGGGATAAGATAAACCATGTTAAAAGAATCCTAGAAGGCTCTTATTTTTTTTTATATATCTCAAATAACAAGCTGGAAATGTTTACATGCTTTGGTATAGAACTGATTGTTGGATCGCGTACGGTCCGAGTATTCACAATACACTGCGGAAAAAGACCATACGATAACATGAAGTATAATAAAAAATACAAAGATGTACGAAAATACCTTATTTTCGTGAATAGGTTGCTTCCTTTTTGGATTCCAAGACACTACAAATCGCTAATGCCCTCTACCGGTATCCACACGAGCATGCTTGATTCGGGCTACGGCTGTAGTGTGCTAGCACGTCCTGAAAACACTTTCTGAACGCCGCACGATCTTCCTCTTGGATGGCGGCTAGGGTTTCGTCTCTTCTTCCTTCACTTAATGAGACCTAAGTTTCTCTATTTATAGAGAAACCCTAATCTCATTTAGGCCCTATTAAGTTTCAGCCCATTATATCATATATAATAAAAGCCTGACAACTTAATTAAATCCAGCCTAATAAATATATCTAAATATATTTATTCAACACCTAATAAATTAGGCCCAAGAGAATAAGCCCAGATCACATCACTCTTTGTGTGCGACCCTGTAGGCTCATTTGATGTTGGCAATGGGCTTGATTACACTTCAAGGCCCATAAGTCATAAGCAACCTCTAGCAAGACATTATGACTACCCAAATAAAATGAGGATCGATAATCCGATTTAACCTGTAACTATAGTTATAGGCTCAGTCCTTTTGTAACACGATATCAAGATTAATCACAAGGCATGGTACATGTCAACCTTTGATTAATCATAGTTTCTTGATCCCCAAGTTGACTGATTATAACAAATGACATTTGATGACTCTTCATCAATTCATTTGAGCACGGCCATGCATTTCTTCAGTCACACTTGTCAAGAGGCCCAAATGATATCTCTCTCATTTAAGAGAGACAAATCCCATCTACGTCATTCACATCCCTCCGCATGATTCATTTAGTGTCCAACATAAGACTATTTGTTATTCGGTTAAAAATAACTTAGTCTAATATCAAAACACTAAATTCCTCATGTAGGGAACCATGATGACTTCAGGTCAAAGGACTAAAGTCAAACCATATAAAGAATCACTAATGACATGAAACCATGTAGTATTCTTTATGTGGGTCGGTCTAATATATGTTCTCTAACATATATCTATGTTTCTGACTTGATATCTCATATCCATGATCAGTAAAACGTGATCATCAATCAGAACACATACTAGTCTTAATTCATTATTGTGCCACCAATAATGATCGACCAGGGACTGTCTAGAATAGTGTTATAACGCTTATGGTTTTACTATCAAGTCACATACTTGATGACATAAGTCTAATAGTATTCATGGAATGTAAATCACATTACATAAACGAAATACATGCATATATGAAATGGAATACCTCATAATATATTATTAACAAGTCATAATGTTAATACATGAATCACAAATATCCATTGGCCTAGGGCATACTACTAACAATCTCCCACTTGCACTAGGCCTAATCGGTCAGATATCTAAGATCCATAGACCTCGTATGACTCTCATGTTTAGGCTGTGGAAGAGGCTTAGTAAGTGGATCAGCAATGTTTTCATCTGTGCCCACTTTGCATATCTTCACGTCTCCTCTCCCAATGATCTCTCTAATCAGATGGAAACGTCTGAGTATGTGTTTGGATCTATGATGTGAGCTTGGTTCCTTAGCCTATGCTATAGCCCCGTTATTATCACAATAAAGGTCTATAGGACTTGCAATGCTAGGAACAACTCCAAGCTCAGTAATGAACTTCCTGATCCATACAGCTTCCTTAGCTGCATCTGAGGCAGCAATGTACTCGGCTTCAGTTGTAGAATCAACAACAATGTCTTGCTTTAAACTTTTCCAGCTCACTGTACCTCCATTCAAACAAAACACAAAACCTGATTGCGATCTAAAATCATCTATGTCAGACTGAAAACTAGCATCAGTGTAACCATTTACAACGAGCTCTCCTTCAAGTCCTCCATAGACTAGGAACATATCCTTAGTTCTTCTCAAGTACTTAAGGATATTCTTAACTGCTATCCAATGACTCTCACCATAATTAGATTGGTATCTACTTGTTATGCTCAAAGAATATGAGACATCTGGTCGAGTACATAACATGGCATACATGATAGATCCAATTGCAGATAAATATGGAATCTTACTCATGCGCTCAAGCTCTTTACCTGAAGTAGGACAATCCTTCTTAGAAAGCTTGATTCCATGTGACATAGGCAAGAATCCTCTCTTGGAATCTTGCATACTGAACCTTTTCAGTATCTTATCTATGTATGTACTCTGACTTAGACCTATAAGCTTTCTTGATCTATCTCTATAGATCTTAATGCCTAAAACATAGGCAGCCTCACCTAAATCTTTCATTGAGAAACGTTTCCTTAACCAAATCTTGACACTCTGTAAGGTTGGAATATCGTTTCCAATGAGTAGTATGTCATCAACATATAAAGCTAAAAAGACAACAGCACTCCCATTAACCTTTTTGTAAACACAAGGTTCATCTTCATTCTTGATGAATCCAAACTCTTTGACAACTTCATCAAAACGAAGATTCCAGCTTCTTGATGCTTGCTTCAATCCATAAATGGATCTTTGAAGCTTGCACCTTTCCTGAATTCTTAGGATGGACAAAACCTCGGTCAGTATCATATATACATCCTTAAGTAGGTTTCCATTAAGGAAAGCCGTTTTGACATCCATTTGTCATATCTCATAATCATAGTATGCAGCTATGGCAACAAGAATTCTAATGGATTTGATCATGACCACTGGAGAAAATGTCTCATCATAATCAATTCCATGAACTTGTCGATAACCTTTAGCAACAAGTCTTGCTTTATAAGTGTGCACATTTCCATCCATGTCGAGTTTCTTTCTGAAAACCCACTTACATCCAATGGTCTTCAAGCCATCAGACGGATCAATCAAAGTCCAAACTTGATTGTCATACATGAGCACCCCCTCTTCGTAGAGTATACACCGAGGCGTCCGTAGGTCGTACCGATGCATAACCTACGATGAGGGTGCACTACCAAACGATCATTTCTATAAACCTCATGGCATCAATATAATAAAGCAGTAATATCAATTCACTAAATTTTAAAACCAAATAGTACTTCTCATTTCATTTCTTAAAACCACAAGTTCACAATTCTATCCGATTACAAGCATGTAACCAAAGTAAATAAAGGACAACTCCTAACTAGGTCATCCCCAAAATATCCCAACAGATCCCTAGCTGACCGACCTGTGGGCGATGCTCCTCTCGCCGGCACACACACAGCAGGAAAAGTCTCACTGACTGGAGCTAGGAGTCAAACTATCGCTATCCTGAAAAATAAATGCAATGTTGGGTGAGTTTGCGAACTCAGTGAGAAACCATCATCGATGGTCCACCCAACTCATGCATATTCAAACAATCACACAATATCGTACATATATCACAAACAGAAATCACATGCATTCGGTTTCACATTTATAAGGCGATACGCCTTTCATACAATTCACATTTGAACATTCATTTATGCAATGTACATGTGACTCTTTCATTTTCTTTCGTTGTTGTGACTGTGCGCCTGAGCTCATATACATTGAGCCATTGGCTCTGAAAACATTGGGCTGAGAAGCCCTAATACGTTGAGCATAAATCTCTGAAAATCGTTGGGCATGAAGCCCTGTGCATTAAGCTTAAAGCTCTGAATACGGTGGCTGCACCGGTCACAACTGCCTTTTATCTGATCATGCATAATGGCATGAATGCACATATCCCCAATTTTCACTAGTCGTAGCACAACCTAGTATCCCTATCCAATTTGCATTTGAAACCCAATTATTCACAATTAACACTTTTATAGCAAGGTCCAAATATTTCGAACACCTGTGGTCCGAAATCAATCAAAACAAACACATACAATCCATCCTTAACTCCACATGGCATTGGTGCATAAAATAAACACAACAAGGTTGAAAAACCAACTAGGTTACTCACCTCAGAACTTCTGAGCTACTACCGAGAAGTCTCGCCTACGTCGGACAATCGGCGATCCACTGGCACCTCTATCACCATCAAAACATAACTAACATTACTAATTGTAGCAATTTCAATGCTCAATGATGCATATGAATCGAATAATGTACGTACTATACATATTCTGACATTCCCGACACTAATCCGAATTTCCCGATCTCAAGTTCTAAATCCCGAATTCATAATCTCCAAATTGAAATCAATCCATATTCAGTCGAATCATCAAATTCCTAAATCCCAATATCCAAAAACCTCTAAAATCAATCCATATTCAGGGTGCAGCGCTACCTTGCTCGCCGCGACGTGTTCTTCGTGCGCCGCGGCGTGCAATCGCAGACACACCCAGAAAACCCAAAAATTCTCAGATTTCTCAGTTCTAATCCATTCCTTTCCATTCTAAACACTCCAAAACAACATTCTACACTTAACACAACTCATTCCTAAGTTAGATCCACTAAATAACCATTATTCAACAATTACCCAAAAATCAAAATTAACATTTTCCCTAAACCTACATCATCCGAAAATCTATAAATTCTCAAACAATTATTACCTTAATCCAAAGCTCAAATCTAACTATTTAAAACATAAACAAGTAGGAACTTACTTGATTAAAGCCTTTAACCTTTGAAAACCACTTCAAATCTCCAACTCCCAACTCAATCACCACCCACGGCAACACCCAAAGCAAAACATCTCTCCATTATCTTCAACCCAAACTAAATGAAATGATTTAAGGGTGGAAGAAGAAGCAACTATCAAGAAGGAACCAAGAAGAAATCAAGGGAAGAGATTTTCTTCTTTCAAAAGCCAAGCATCGTGATTTACAAATTCATAGGAGAAAGGTTATAAACCTAAGGGATTTAAGGCTTGTTTGGCAAATCTAGTTGCCACAAGTCCGATCCAAACCACCTTGATCCGATTTCTAATTCTAATTTCTCCCGAATTCCAATGGCTAAACCCTAATTCCTCAATTCACATTTCTAATCTGTCCGTGCCATTGGATAATCAATTTCGGAACCGGAAATCCAATTAACTAGTCATTGATCAATTTTCTGGTTCGAGCCTATTGTTCCGAAAATTCCTGAAAAATTCCTATAAATCCTCAAAAATAGCAAACTCATAATCGTATACTCCAATTTCATAATTCCATTCCCTAACTTTCATTTCTAACTCAAATTCAATTCTCAAGCCTAATTTGACCTAATTATCACACTTGTCCTAATCATTTCCAAATCCAAGTCATTCAAATCAAACCGGAAATATGTCATACATGTATGTATGTACGAATACCAGTACAATCATTGCCAATTATACATAAATAAATCATGCATGAGCATGCTAAATATGAATGCAATGAATTGTACCCATCCCATCGGTGACGGGATGTTACAATTCTCCCCTCCTAATAAAAAATTTCATCTCGAAATTACTTACCTGACTGATCGAACAGATGAGGATACTGCCTCCTCATGTGCTCCTCGGTCTCCCAAGTCGCCTCCTCAGTCGAATGGTTCTTCCAAAGGACTTTCACTAATGGAATCACCCGGGACCTCAACTGCTTGACCCGTGATCCAATAATCTGCACCGGCTCCTCTACATAACTCAAATCACTAGCTATCTCAATCTCCTAAGCCGGAATCACATGAGTCGGGTCAAAACGATATCTTCGAAGAATGCTCACATAGAAGACGTCATGCAACAGAGACATCTCACTTGGCAACGCCAATCTATAGGCCAACGGTCCAATCCTCTCGGTAATCTCATACGGAACGATATACCGAGGACTCAACTTGCCCTTACGGCCAAATCTAAGAACTCCTCTCCACGGAGACACTCTGAGGAACACTCTATCACCCACAGCATACTCCATCTCTCTCGATCTTTGATCCACATAACTCTTACGCTCGTCTGAGCAGCTTGATGCGACTCCGAATCAACTATACCTTATCAACAGTGTCCTGGATCAGCTCGGGACCCTCTAACATCCTCGTACCCTCTTCATCCCAGTAAAGAGGCGATCTACACGGTCGTCTATATAACGCCTCATACGGTGCCATGCCAATGCTGCTCTGGTACTGATTATTATAAGCAAACTCTACCAGAGGCAGATACTGATCCCATGCACCTCGGAACTCCAATACACAGGCTCTCAACATATCCTTAACAGTCTGAATAGTCCTCTCACTCTGCCCATCTGTCTGAAGATGAAACACTGTGCTGAAGTTCAATCTCGTACCCATAGCCGACTGCAAACTCGTCCAAAACCTCGAAGTAAACCTGGGATCCCTATCAGACACTATCGATACTGGGACCCCATGCAGTCGCACTATCTCTGCCACATACTTCTGGGCCAACTGATCGAGGGTATTACTCTCCCTCACTGGCAAGAAGTGAGCCGATTTAGTCAACCGGTCCACTATGACCCAGATAGCATCACACTGCCTCGGCGTCCTAGGCAACCCCATAATAAAGTCCATCGTAATGCGTTCCCATTTTCACTCCGGAATAGGTAACGAATGCAATCTCCCAATTGGAGCTTGGTGCTCAGCCTTAACCTGCTGGCACGTCAGACACCGAGAAACAAACTCCGCCACATGCCTCTTCATACCTGGCCACCAGAAATGCAACTTAAGAGTGCGATACATCTTGGTGACACCAGGATGCATGACATAAGCAGCCAAATGAGCCTCCTCCAAAATCTCTTGTCTCAGATCGTCTACATCTGGAACACACAGCCTCTGACCCATCCACAAAGTACCATCTCTCAGCTCAAACTCAGAAAGCCATCCAGATCTGACCCTATCAATCAATCTCACCATCACTGGATCCCGATCCTGCACTCTCCTAATCCGATCATGTAGTACCGACCTGAGCCTCAAAATTGCAATTAGAGCTCCATCCTGATCTAAATC
This sequence comes from Erythroxylum novogranatense, assembly GCA_029891385.1. Taxonomy (NCBI): domain Eukaryota; kingdom Viridiplantae; phylum Streptophyta; class Magnoliopsida; order Malpighiales; family Erythroxylaceae; genus Erythroxylum; species Erythroxylum novogranatense. Next base: position 34,974 of record JAIWQS010000127.1, on the reverse strand, counting down.
CATCTGCACATTAAGAGCTCTCAACTGAACTAAACACGGTAACCTTGAAACCTGAATCTGAGCTACACTACCATACGATCTCCTACTCATTGCATCAGCCACCACATTGGCCTTCCCGAGGTGGTACTCGATAGTGCAGTCGTAATCCTTAAGCAGCTCTAACCATCTCCTCTGCCTCAGATTCAGCTCTCGCTGACTCAACAGATATCTCAGGCTCTTATGATCAGTGAAGATCTGGAACGTCCCCCTATACAAATAATGTCTCCAGATCTTCAAAGCAAACACAACTGTTGCTAACTCCAAGTCATGCACAGGATAATTAATCTCATGGGATCTCAACTGTCTCGAGGCATACGCTATAACTCTCCCATGCTGCATCAACACACAGCCTAAACCCTGCTGCGAAGCATCACTGAAGACCTCGAAACCTCCTGCTCTGGATGGCAGGGCTAACACCAGCACCGTAGTCAACCGATGTATCAGCTCCTCGAAACTCCTCTAACACTCCTCTGTCCAACTGAAGGCTACTCCCTTCCTCATAAGTCTTGTCAAAGGGGCAGAAATAACAGAAAACCCCTCGACAAACCTCCGGTAATATCCTGCTAAACCGAGGAAACTCCTCAACTCTGACATCCTCACTACCTCAATCTTGTGAGGATCCACCCGGATACCCTTACTAGACACAATGTGGCCTAAAAACACCACCTCATCTAGCCAAAATTCACACTTAGTGAATTTGGCATACAACTATCTATCCCTCATAATCTGCAGCACTATCCTCAGATGCTCCGCATGCTCCTGCCTACTCCTCGAGTATACCAAAATATCATCGATAAACACAATAACAAACTGATCTAGGTAGGGCTGAAAGACTCTATTCATCAAAGCCATGAAGGCTGCCGGGGCATTAGTCAACCCGAACAGCATCACTAAGAACTCGAAATGCCCATACCTACTTCTGAAAGCACTCTTAGGCACATCGGCCTCTGCGATCCTCAACTGATAGTATCCGTATCTCAAATCTAACTTGGTAAACACCTGAGCTCCCTGTAACTGATCAAATAAATCATCGATCCTAGGCAGTGGGTACTTATTCTTAACTATAACTCGATTCAGCTGCCTATAATCGATGCACAGCCTCATAGTCCCGTCCTTCTTCTTCACAAATAACACTGGAGCTCCCCAAGGTGAAACACTCGGCCTGATGAACCCCTTATCCAACAATTCCTGCAACTGAGCCTTAAGCTCCCTCAGTTCCACCGGTGCCATCCTATACGGAGGTATCGATATAGGAGCGGTACCTGGAACGAGGTCTATCTCAAACTCTGTCTCCCGATCCAACGGCAAATCCGGTAACTCCTCGGGAAACACATATGGAAATTCCCTGATAATAGGAACATCCTGCAAACTCTGCTGCACTCTGGAATCCACTACATGCGCCAAATAGGCCTCACAACCTCCTCGCATCAATCTCATAACACTCATGAATGAAATCATCCCGCCTTTGCCGCCGCCTAACATCTCAAATCTGACCCTCGGTGACCAGAGACTCCAAAACGACCTCCTTGGTATAACAATCCATAATAGCCCTATGGGCAGTGAGCCAATCCATCCCCAAAATCATATCAATCTCTCCCAGGGGCAACACAATGAGGTTTGCACTCAACTCCGACTGATCAATCATGATCGGACACCCCTTGCAGACCTCTCCCAAAACTGTAGTAGTACCTAGAGGTGTACTCACCTCTAAACCATACTGTAACATCTCCCTATCCACCTGCAATCTACATGCCACATGCGGTGCAATAAAAGGATGCGTGGATCCTGGATTTATCAATGCATAAACCTCAATGCCAGAGATCAGAAGCAAACTTGCAACCACATCGGGAGAATCCTGGGCCTCCTGCCTGGTCATGGCGTAGACCCTGGCCTGGGATTGCGCCTGCTGCCTTGTCCCTCGGTCCCCACAAAGGAATCTCCGCCTCTACCTCGGGCTCTGCCTTGGCCCCTAAATTCAGTCCATCACTTTCTCTCTGCATTGCTGTCGAGCTACTACCAGCTCTCCCACTAGCGGTGGATGAACTCCCAAAGTCATAGACAACTCCTAATCATGTGATCCATCGAATCATGGCTAGGAGGCTCCGTCACTCTCCAGCACTCTCCACTATGCCTCTTATCACAATGTACACAAACTGGCAAAGCCTTCCCTGGTCCTCTGCCACCACTACTGCCACTGCCCGTCTGCCCAAATCTCCCTCTCTGAACAAAACTCGATTGCCTAAATCCCCCTGCTGACCTGAACCAGCTCTGGCGTCTACTCAAGCTCCTACTAGAGCTACCCTGACTGTCACTAGATCGCTTACCTCCTGATCCCTGACCAGTCTCAGCTCGACTCTGTCTCAGAAGCTGCTCTATCCTCACGGCAGCTGCTCTCAACTCCACAAAGGTGCCCATATCCGACCGAGCTAACCTGGTACGAATCTCCAGATTAAGCCCTCCCTCAAATCTCCGGCACCTATCAGCCTCGGAGGCAATCAAAATAGACGATATGCTGACAGCTTATCGAACCTGACCTCATAATCGACCACTGACATCGACCCCTGTCTCAGCTCAAAGAACTCCTGCATCTTTATTTCCAAGTAGACCTTGGGCATAAAATTATCCCGAAAGGCCCTCAGAAAATTAGCCCAAGTTAATACACAAGATCTGGTGGAACTACCAGGGACGGTCTTCCACCACTGATAAGCTGGACCCTGAAGCAAAGAGACAACATAATCAAAGTGCTCCTCAGGGTCGCAATCCATCTGATCTAGGACCCGCTCGGTCCTCTCCAACCAAATCTCAGTCTCAGCAAGGTCTGTGCTACCATAGAAATCCACAGCTCCCTGCTTACGCAGACGATCATACCTCCGCTCCCGTCTCATGGGAACTCTAGGAGGATGCTCCTCATACAGAGGCACTGAAGACTCCTACTCGCTCCGACTGATCCTTGATCAGCTGGTTGATCTACCTGATCACCAAGAACGGATGACCTATAACAAAACCACAAACTTGATCAATTTATGCTTTTCTTACGAAATTCAAGCCTAAAATATACTATGCCCAAAAGATGCCAAACCATGCTCTGATACCACCTAATGTAGCGCCCCCTCTTCGTAGAGTATACACAGGGGCACCCGTAGGTTGTACCGATGCATAACCTACGATGAGGGTGCACTACCAAACGATCATTTCTATAGACCTCATGGCATCAATATAATAAAGCAGTAATATCAATTCACTAAATTTTAAAACCAAATAATACTTCTCATTTCATTTCTTAAAACCACAAGTTCACAATTCTATCCGATTACAACTGTACAGAACCAAAGTAAACAGTGACAACTCCTAACTAGGTCATCCCTAAAATATCCCAACAGATCCCCAGCTGACCGACCTGTGGGCGATGCTCCTCTCGCCGGCACACACACAGCAGGAAAAGTCTCACTGACTGGAGTTAGGAGTCAAACTATTGCTGTCCTGAAAAATAAATGCAATGTTGGGTGAGTTTGCGAACTCAGTGAGAAACCATCATCGATGGTCCACCCAACTCATGCATATTCAAACAATCATACAATATCGTACATATATCACAAACAGAAATCACATGCATTCGGTTTCACATTTATAAGGCGATACGCCTTTCATACAATTCACATTTGAACATTCATATATGCAATGTACATGTGACTCTTTCATTTTATTTCGTTGTTGTGACCGTGCGCCTGAGCTCATATACGTTGAGCCATTGGCTCTGAAAATATTGGGCTCAGAAGCCCTAATACGTTGAGCATAAAGCTCTGAAAATCGTTGGGCATGAAGCCCTGTGCGTTGAGCTTAAATCTCTGAATACGGTGGCTGCACCGGTCACAACTGCTTTTTATCTGATCATGCATAATGGCATGAATGCACATATCCCCAATTTTCACTAGTCGTAGCACAACCTAGTATCCCTATCCAATTTGCATTTGAAACCCAATTATTCACAATTTATTCACAATTAACACTTCTATAGCAAGGTCCAAATATTTCGAATACCTGTGGTCCGAAATCAATCAAAACAAACACATACAATCCATCCTTAACTCCACATGGCATCGGTGTATAAAATAAACACAACAAGGTTGAAAAACCAACTAGGTTACTCACCTCAGAACTTCCGAGCTACTGCCGGGAAGTCTCGCCTACGTCGGACAATCGGCGATCCACTGGCACCTCTATCACAATCAAAACATAACTAACATTACTAATTGTAGCAATTTCAATGCTCAATGATGCATATGAATCGAATAATGTACGTACTATACATGTTATGACATTCCCGACATTAATCCGAATTTCCTGATCTCAAGTTCTAAATCCCGAATTCATAATCTCCAAATTGAAATCAATCCATATTCAGTTGAATCATCAAATTCCTAAATTCCAATATCCAAAAACCTCTAAAATTACATTTTTGGAAATTGGCCCTCTCGGCTGGCGCTTACTCCCTCGCCATGCGAAGCTCCTTTCTCTTCGCCTTGGCAGGCGTCACACGCCTCGCCGCCACGGAATGATTCCTTCTTCATCATGGCAAGGCACATTGCAAGACGTTGCGACGTGGGCCTCTCCTGCTTCGCCAAGGCCTCCCAGCTTCGTCATGGCATGCAATCGCAGACACGCCCAGAAAACCCAGAAATTCCCAGATTTCTCAGTTCTAATCCATTCCTTTCCATTCTAAACACTCCAAAACAACATTCTACACTTAACACAACTCATTCCTAAGTTAGATCCACTAAATAACCATTATTCAACAATTACCCAAAAATCAAAATTAACATTTTCCCTAAACCTACATCGTCCAAAAATCTATAAATTCTCAAACAATTATTACCTTAATCCAAAGCTCAAATCTAACTATTTAAAACATAAACAAGTAGGAACTTACTTGATTAAAGCCTTTAACCTTTGAAAACCACTTCAAATCTCCAACTCCCAACTCAATCACCACCCACGACAACACCCAAAGCAAAACATCTCTCCATTATCTTCAACCCAAACTAAATGAAATGATTTAAGGGTGGAAGAAGAAGCAACTATCAAGAAGGAACCAAGAAGAAATCAAGGGAAGAGATTTTCTTCTTTCAAAAGCCAAGCATCGTGATTTACAAATTCAAAGGAGAAAGGTTATAAACCTAAGGGATTTAAGGCTTGTTTGGCAAATCTAGTTGCCACAAGTCCGATCCGAACCACCTCGATCCGATTTCTAATTCTAATTTCTCCCGAATTCCAATGGCTAAACCCTAATTCCTCAATTCACATTTCTAATCTGTCCGTGCCATTGGATAATCAATTTCGGAACCAGAAATTCAATTAACCAGTCATTGATCAATTTTTCGATCCGGGCCTATTACTCCGAAAATTTCAGAAAAAATCCTATAAATCCTCAAAAATAGTAAACTCATAATCGTATACTCCAATTTCATAATTCCATTCCCTAACTTTCATTTCTAACTCAAATTCAGTTCTCAAGCCTAATTTGACCTAATTATCACACTTGCCCTAATCATTTCCAAATCCAAGTCATCCAGATCAAACCGGAAATATGTCATACATGTATGTACGTACGAATACCAGTACAATCATTGCCAATTATACATAAATAAATCATGCATAAGCATGCCAAATATGAATGCAATGAACTGTACCCATCCCATCGGTGACGGGATGTTACATGGATTGCATCTCTACTTTCATGGCCTCTAACCATTTAGCAGATTCTGGACTTTTCATAGCTTCTTGATAGGTTGTGGGCTCATTATGGTCGATGAGCATCACATTGTCATCATCAGTAACGAGAAATCCATATCTCTCGTGCTCATGACGAATCCTATCAGATCTACGTAGGCCTTGTGTAGTTGAAGGCTGCTCATCAACAGCTTGTGAGCTCACTTCAATCTCCTTTTCAGGCTCAATGTCATTTTGTGAAACTTGAATTTCTTCAAGTTGTACTTTACTCCCACTGTTTCCTTTTGAAACAAATTCCTTCTCTAAGAAAAAACCATTTCGAGCAACAAACACTTTGTTCTCTCTTTGGGATGTAAAGTAATATCCTTTAGTTTCCTTAGGATATCCCACAAAATAACATTTTTCAGATTTTGGTGCCAACTTGTCGACAATTGGACGCTTCACATAAGCCTCACAACCCCAAATCTTTAGAAAAGATAAATTGGGACGTTTCCCAGTCTATATCTCATAAGGTGTCTTTTCTACAGCCTTTGAAGGAATACGGTTCAATATGAATGCTGCTATTTCTAAAGCATAGCCCCAGAAATATTTTGGAAGATTAGTTTGACTCATCATTGATCGCACCATATCTAATAGAGTTCGATTTCTCCTTTCAGAAATACCATTCCATTGAGGAGTTCCTGGAGGAGTCAATTGTGAAACGATTCCACAATCCTTAAGATAATCATCAAACTCTTGGCTTAAGTACTCACCTCCTCGATCAGATCGAAGGATTTTAATTGTTTTGCCAAGCTGATTTTGTACTTCATTCTTATATTCTTTGAACTTTTCAAAAGATTCAGATTTGTGCTTCATTAAATAGACATACCCATATCTACTGAAGTCATCTGAAAAAGTAATGAAATACAAATAACCTCCTATAGCTAAAATGCTAAAAGGACCGCATACATCGGTATGTATAAGGTCGATAGCTCATCGCCCTTTCCCTTTACTCGTGAAGGGGCCTTTGTCATCTTACCCAAGAAACAAGAATCGCAGTCTCAAAAGATTCAAAAGAATCAATCAATCCATCTTGATGGAGTTTTGAAATCGTTTTCATTTACATGGCCTAAGCAACAATGCCAGAGATAGGTTGGGTTCAAATCGTTAGATTTAAACTTCTTGTTATTTATGTTATAGATGGGCTCATTTGTAACAAACTCAGTGTCTAGACTATAAATGCCATTTAATTGATGCGCAATGCCATTTAAAATGTCATTCTTATAAATGGAAATACTTCTATTCGCAATAGAAAATTTAAATCCATCATTCTCTAAACAAGCAAAAGAAATAATGTTCCTACTCATAGTAGGTACATAATAACAATTCTTGAGTTCCAAAATGAGCCTAGTAGGCAAAATGAGATCATAAGTCCCCACGGATAAAGCAGCAACTCTTGCTCCATTTCCCACGCGCAGATCGATCTCACCAGACATCAATCTTCTAGTCCTTCTTAGACTTTGCACATTAGTACAAATGTGAGTTGCAGCTCAGGTATCTAATACCCAAGATGCAGAAGGAGTAAAATTGATTTCTATAACAAACATACCTGAAGAAGTAGTCGCACTATTCTTCTTCTCTTTCAGCTCTTCCAAATAGAGTTTGCAGTTCCTTTTCCAATGACCAGGTTCATTGCAATGGAAGCAAACTCCCTCATTGGGTGCCTTAGTCTTAGATTTAGGCTTGGGCTTGGACTTAGGTACTTTACCTTTGTCCTTTGCTATGCCCTTCTTCTTGAAAGCCTTTCTTTCTTGCTTGAGAACAATTCTCAAGTTCCTATACCAATCTAGGAAATTTGTTCCATTAAACTTTTCTTTCTCTAGGATAGATCGCATAGAAAGGTTTGTGGATGGAGTAGCCATAATCTACAAAAATTATGCAATAAGGGTCAACATTCTTATTATTATGAGGTATTAACTCCCACTCAAATAAATAACCCTCAATTGAAAAATGGGAGAAACAAAATCCATATTTCACTAAGTCATAAGAAAGCTTTGGCTTAACACTCAAGACTTAGTTATTTAGGTAGAAAACTCTTTTCAATAACATCACATGTAACTCTTGATGGGTTTATGTTAAAAAACATCTTATGTACTGCATGTATGTATAAACCCAATCTTATGCCCTAAGCCCAAAACCGTTTTGATAGCTTAGTTAAGTTTAACCATACTTCACCTATGAATAGCACCATTATTCAAATGTCTTCCCTAGATGATCCCTACATGCCTTGCTTTGGCAAAAACCCACATAAGGATAATCTAGAGATAAACATTGGTAAAGATTTATGGAAGGCATATAAACTTAAAATTATGAAGAGGGTCGTTCTTAGTACATTATGAAGGCTACTAATCCTATTAGTAAGGGTGTTTGTACTATTCTATTTCTAATCCTATACTACAACATGCTTGAGTATATATATATTAGAAGTATAGAATAGTAACTTACACATGAATATAAATATTTAAAAAATATAAATAAACACATGTAACATCACCCGAATATATAACACATAACTAACAATCAGCGTAGGGAAACTTGACCCACTTCTTTGGGCTTGTCAATCATTGGAAGAGATGATAGTCGACTGGTCGACTTGTGCTAGTCGACTGGAAGAGATGATAGTCGACTGGTCGACTTGTGCTAGTTGATCGAACCAATTCGGTCCAATCGAACAAACGCTTTTCTTTGAAACACTAATCTCGCTCTCCGTCGACCATTTGAACGCTTCTAGTCGACTGGAAGAGATGCTAGTCGACTGGTCGACTTGTTCCAGTCGACTGGAACCAATCTTAGTCGACTGGAACGAACGTTTTCACTAAAATGCTTATCTTCGCTCTCTAATCAGTCGACTGGAATCTCAGTCGACTGGAATGAACGTTTTCGCTAAAACGCTTATCTTCGCTCTCTAATCAGTCGACTGGAATGTTTCTACTCGACTGGAAGAGATTGTAGTCGACTGGAATATCCTTGTCCAACATGGATATTTACGATTTCCTATTCCACATCCATGTCTTATATGGTGGAAACCCTAGCAGCCACCACCTTTCGGTCAAACCCTTCATGCTTGTCATATATTCTCATCAGTACCAAGATAATCAACAAATCTGAAAACAACATGCATGAAATAAAAACACTTTCGTATCACGCAACCAAAACTGTGAGCACATGTAATCAAAACATGCATAATTTTCATCTCTACAGAATCCAAATTCGTAAAACACATGTAATCAAAACATGTATATATTTTCGATTATACAGAAGCCAAAATCGTGAACACATGTAATCAAAACATGTATATTAACGATTATACAGAAGAACCTGGCTCTGATACCACTGTTGGATCGCGCACGGTCCGAGTATTCACAATACACTGCAGAAAAAGACCATACGACAACATGAAGTATAATCGAAAATACAAAGATGTACGAAAATACCTTATTTTCGTGAATAGGTTGCTTCCTTTTCGGATTCCAAGACACTGCAAATTGCTAATGCCCTCTACCGGTATCCACACTAGCATGCACGATCCGGGTTGCAGCTGTAGTGTGCTAGCACGTCCTGAAAACACTTTCTGAACGCCGCACGATCTTCCTCTTGGATGGCGGCTAGGGTTTCGTCTCTTCTTCCTTCACCTAATGAGACCTAAGTTTCTCTATTTATAGAGAAACCCTAATCTCATTTAGGCCCTATTAAGTTTCGGCCCATTATATCATATATAATAAAAGCCCAACAACTTAATTAAATCCAGCCCAATAAATATATCTAAATATATTTATTCAACACCTAATAAATTAGGCCCAAGAGAATAAGCCCAGATCACATCACTCTTTGTGAGCGACCCTGTAGGCTCATTTGATGTTGGCAATGGGCTTGATTACACTTCAAGGCCTATAAGTCATAAGCGGCCTCTAGCAAGACATTGTGACTACCCAAATCAAATGAGGATCGATAATCCGATTTAACTTTAATTATGGTTATAGGCTCATCCTTTGTAACACGATATCAAGATTAACCACAAGGCATGGTACATGTCAACCTTTGATTAATCATAGTTTCTTGATCCCCAAGTTGACTGATTATAACAAATGACATTTGATGACTCTTCATCAATTCATTTGAGCACGGCCATGCATTTCTTCATCACACTTGGAAGAGGCCCAAATGATATATCTCTCATTTAAGAGAGGTACAAATCCCATCTCGCTATTCATATCCTCCGCATGATTCATTTAGTGTCCAACATAAGACTATTTGTTATTAGGTTAAAAATAACTTAGTCTAATATCAAACACTAAATTCCTCATGTAGGGAACCATGATGACTTCGGATCAAAGGACTAAAGTCAAACCATATAAAGAATCACTAATGACATGAAACCATGTAGTATTCTTTATGTGGTGGTCCAATATATGTTCTCTAACATATATCTATGTTTACGATTTGATATCTCATATCCATGATCGATAAAGCGTGATCATCAATCGTAACACATACTAGTCTTAATTCATTATTGTTCCACCAATAATGATCGACCAGGGGCTGTCTAGAATAGTGTTATAACGCTTATGGTTTTACTATCAAGTCACATACTTGATGACATAAGTCTAATACTATTCATGGAATGTAAATCACATTACATAAATGAAATACATGCATATATGAAATGGAATACCTCATAATATATTATTAACAAGTCATAATGTTAATACATGAATCACAAATATCCATTGGCCTAGGGCATACTACTAACACTGATAATGTGTGCAACCAATATTCTCTTGTTCCATTATGGTGACAACATATTAATCCTATTGGTTGTGTTCAATTGCTTAGATCTCAAATTGCGAGACACTATTACAAAAGATAATAATGATTTTTTCTTTTACCATGATTCAGATTCAATAGCTAATCAGATCTCAACTCACTTTCTCAGCCACCTCCTCGAACAAAACTTCATGTAGATGGTTTCAACTTTAGCAACAAGGTTAGTCCTAGTATATTGCTTATAATCATAATTCTTGCTATGATTTTCTTCATTTCAAGTTTGTTGCACCTCTTTAAATTTCATCAAATCTCTTAAAATTTGCATTATGTTAATTATTATTTTGAAAATATATTACTTTAGAGATCTAGGTTTTAAATTTAATGTCTTAAAATTTCATCAAATCTAATAAAATTTACATTATTTTAATAATTATTTTGAACATATATGGGACAATTGAGGTGTATGTTACACATAAGCTCAACCTTCCTATTATGGCTCCAACTAAGGGTTGCATATAATAGGCAATAGTGGGGATTTGGGCGTTGATGGAGATGTTGTTCGTGATGATGTAGTTATTGTTATTATTCCAACTTGTTGTTTGTTTTTTATGTGTCAATTGAATTCCCACTAACATAACATAATGTTGTCATGTTTATGTTAAATTAATAGGTAGTTTTTGGTCAATGGATAAGATTTGGATGAACAGTGTTTGGGTTTCTCGTGAATACATTGATGGAGTGAAAGCATTTATGAATTTTGTGGTGGGAAAAAAGGGCAAAGATTGTGAAATTTCATGCCCTTGTAGTTGTTGCATGAATTGTTATATTAGGTCTCAAATGAATGTTTGTGACCATTTAATGAGATTTAGCATAGACCAATCATACACTTGTTGGGTTTTACGCGGTGAAAAGCCAGAATATAGATTTATCTCTAGGGCAGAAAGGGTTGACGATGCAAAAGTAGACATTGATGGGATGGGGAATGATATTAAAGAGGATGATGGTGATGAGGAGGATGATGGCATGCAAGATTTGCTTCATGATGTGGGTCCCTTCGTAAATGATTGCCCAATTGATGAAGATGGAAGGAGTCGTCCTAATGGCATCGGTGATTTTATAGGATAGGGCTTTCATGAATTATTGAGTAAAGCAAATGAAGAGTTATACCCCGGATGTACAAACTTTACAAAGTTGTCCTTTTTAATAAAGTTGCTTCACTTGAAAGTATACAACAAGTGGAGCAATAAGTCATTTGACATGTTACTTGCTCTGTTGAGGGGTGTATTACCTCATTGTGAAACTTTTCCGAAGTCCTATTATGAAGCAAATCAATTTCTACGGAGCCTAGGTTTGGGTTATGTGTCGATACATGCATGTAAGTAAGATTGTTCCCTGTTTTGGAAAGAGTATGGGGACTTGCAAAGTTGTCCCAAGTGTGGAACATCAAGATGGAGAATTAATGATGGCAAGGGTAAGAAGATACCATGGAAAGTGTTGCGGTACTTTCCATTAAAGTCCAGACTACAACGATTATTCATGTCAAGTAAGACCGCTAAACAAATGACTTGGCATAATGATAGGCCTAAAGGTGACGAAAATACCATGGTTCATCCTTCTGATGGAGAAGCTTGGAAGAGCTTTGATAAGCTATATCCTGAGTTTGCCAGAGAACCAAGTAATGTGAGACTAGGCTTAGCAACAGATGGATTCAATCCACATGGCAATATGTCACTTTCATACAGCGTGTGGCCTGTTGTTCTTTTAGCATACAATTTACGCCCTTGGATGTTTATGGATGAGTCATATTTTATGCTATCGTTGGTTATTCCAGGTCTAAAAGTGGTTGGTCGAGACATTGATGTCTATATGAGACCACTAGTGGATGAGTTAAGTGAGCTATGGGAAGATGGTTTTGATGTATTTGATGCGGCAAAGGGCAAAAATTTTCGAATGCATGCAGCTTTAGTGTGGACGATCAATGACTTTCCAGCCTATGGTACTGTTTCTAGGTGGAGCCAAAAAGGCTATAAAGCATGCCACATGCATAACACGCACTCCATCTTGTAAGTTAAGAAGTAAGATTGGTTACTTAGGTCATCGTCGTTTTCTTCCTTACGATCATCCATGGAGAAGAAGCAAGAAGTTTGATGGCAAGAGTGATCATCGACCTATACCTAACTTACGAGCATTTGAGATCTTGTGGCGATCAATTATGTCATGTGGACCATATATGTTATGGAAAGCACCCCAAAGAATAAGAGGAGAAGGAGATTGGAAGGAGAGTTAAATTGGAATAAAAAAAAAGCATTCTTTTTGATCTACCATATTTGCATAAGTTAAGATTAAGGCATAATCTTGATGTCATTCATATAGAGAAGAATATTTGTGACAATATACTTGGTACGTTGATGAATGTTGAAGGTAAAACCAAAGATACAATCAAGGCTTGGCTTGATTTGGAAGATATGAATATTCGCAAAGAATTACACTTGATAAGAGCTGCTGATGGAACTATTGTGGGAAAACCTCCAGCATGCTATACAATAATGTCTTTGGATGAGAAGAAGAAGTTTTGTGAGTTTGTCAAACAGGTGAAGTTTCGAGATGGATATGCATCAAATATATCTAGATGTGTTAAAGTTGATGAAAGGAAGATTAGTGGGCTGAAGTCTCATGATTTTCATATATTGTTACAAAGCATTCTTCCATTAGGGACGCGTGGCATTTTGAATAAAGATGTCACAGGTGTTTTACTAGAGTTGGGGACCATCTTCTGCCAAATTTGTAAACGAAGTTTGAAAAAGATGACGTACAAAAGATGTGTCAGGAGATTATTTTAATCTTGTGCAAACTTGAAATGATATACCCACCGACATTCTTTAATGTTATGGTACATTTGGCTATTCATTTGCCAAATGAAGCCTTACTTGGTGGACCAGTTGCGTATAGATGGATGTATCCAATTGAGAGGTATTCTTTAAATTTATCGTATTACTCTTAAAAGTTAACTAAATAGTGGCCTATCTAATTATGGTTAATCATTTGTTAAGATTCCTAGGTACACTGAAGGGATTTGTCAGAAATAAAGCACGTCCAGAAGGGTCAATTGTTGAAGCATATGTTGTTAAAGAGTGCACGACATTCTGTTCAATGTATCTAAAAGGAATTGAAACTAACTTCAATGTGCCAGACCGAATCAATGATATGGTTGATGGTAGTGACATATCAGTGTTCTTCCAACAATGTAAGCCAATTGGGTCTGGAAAAATAATTGCTCTTCCTACAAATGAGCTAGAGATTGCACATTGGTATGTGCTTATGAATTGTCATGAGATAAGTTCGTATATCGAGTAAATTTTTCTAACAAACTATTCAATTAAGATTACATAATAAGTTGAGATAATTCATATAAATTTGATTCAATTTTTAATGATCCATAGTGAGCACATGGATGAGTTGAGGCAACAAAGTCCATTATATGTTGACAGGAGACATAAAGAACAATTTTCTTCATGGTTTAAGCATCGGGTGAGAAGAAGGTTTGAACGTGGTGTTCATTCCTTATTATATATTATTAATTAATTTTCCTTTCTTGTGATAGATGACGACATTAGCTAGCTCCCATGAAGGACATAACTTTGAGTCTATGTATGCTTTAGCATGTGGACCTCATAGTTTGGTGCAAAAGTATACAATTTGCAATACTAATGGAATGCAATTTCACACTGAAGCCCGTGATCTGCATAGGATGACACAAAATTGTGGTGTTGCAGTGTTAGGAAATTATGGGGAAGACAATATAACATTTTATGGGATGCTGACAGATATTATCAAGCTTGAATATATTAGGGGAAAAAGTATTGTGCTTTTCAAATGCAAATGGTACGATCTTGGACATTCGAATATGAGGGTCAATGACATTGTAAAAAGCATCAACATTACTAAGTTTTGGTTCAAGGATGACCCATTTATATTGGCAAACCAAGCGAAGCAAGCTTTTTTGGTGGAAAATTTGATGCTCGGTTCAAATTGGCGGATTGTGCAAGATTGTGAAGTTAGACGTGCATATGATATCCCTTCGTATGGTAATGAAGAAGGTTCAGATGACATTGAAGCGTCTAATGAAGTTCCAGTCGAAGTCGAGGAATGTTCCTTAGAGTTTTTAGATAGAATTGATATTGCATTTGATGTAATAAATAATGTTGTATTGAATTCTGAGCAACGTTTAAATGATGATTTGGATGACTTAGAGATAAGTAGTAGTGACAATGAATGTGATATTGTATTCCAAGATTCGACCGACAACAATGATGAATAAATTCTTATAATGCAATTGAGGCTTTTTGGATTGCTATTGTTATGCTATGAAAGAAGTTGGATTGTTTATCTCCGTCCTTTGAGAAGATGATACTATTGCTTAGGATTAATATTGCTTCATCACATTTATCAGTTATGTACCAAAGCATGTAAACATTACCAGCTTGTTATTTGAGATATATAAGAGACATTTATCAGTTAGAAGACTAATCCCAATTACGATTGAAAAATCAGAGCCTTCTAGGATTCTTTTGACATGCTTAAGAATACTTGTCAATTTGGTTATGAGTATTCTTACCTTCAAATTCCTTGAATTGACCAACTGCATACTCATCAATAGCATCAGCCATGTAGAGCACTTCATAACCCTTATGTGAATATAGCTGTACTTCTTGATGTAAATGTTACTGTAGCTACACTTGTTGATGTAAATGTTACTGTTTCATTTCAGGTATTTTTGACTCAACCGATCCTGCAGTTG
Source organism: Erythroxylum novogranatense (assembly GCA_029891385.1). Classification (NCBI taxonomy): domain Eukaryota; kingdom Viridiplantae; phylum Streptophyta; class Magnoliopsida; order Malpighiales; family Erythroxylaceae; genus Erythroxylum; species Erythroxylum novogranatense. The sequence continues at coordinate 19,607 of JAIWQS010000127.1, read as the reverse complement.
TGGTGTGGTTTCCAGTGGTGCAATTTCTAGAGGTAATTATGTTGCTTTATCATATGTTTAGGTGGTAATTATGTTGCTTTATCATATGTTTAGGTGTTGGTCTATAATCTCCTAGAATGTTAAAAGGCTTGATAGAATAAATAAGAAGTCAATAGTGCATGATTATTTATTTGACACATAGACACTTTCTCATTGGTCTTTTAGAAATCAAACCCAAGGAGACTAATTGAAAAAACCTAAATTCTTAAAGAAGAACTAGATTGTCATCTCCAATCACTATAATGGAAGAATTGTGCTAGATTTTGACCCAGATAAGATTGAGGTCTATAACTCACTGATAGCTGATTAGCTCATTCACCTTTCATTAAGATCTTACAGACCAAGATAAACATTTAGGTCTGTCTTGTGTATGCTTATAATCTTACCTTCTACAGAAGTTCATTATAGAATAAACTTGAAGATATCCATTCAAGTATGAAAACCAATTGGATCACCCTTAAAGACTTCAATAATATGGCTCATTGTTCTAAAGTAGAAGAAAATGCTTATCTAAAGAACCATGCTAATGATTTCCTTTCATATATCTCTAGTATTAAAGTTTTTTTTTTCTTAAGATAGAGGGATATTTTAACACATAGAATAACAAGCAACAAAGAAGTTGGTCTATAAGGGCACAATGTCATTAGCTCTCCTAAGAGAAACTTCTTATTTAGATTCAATAATTTCCTAATTAATATTGAGGGAACTATAGAAAATTAAGGATGAACTCAACTTCCTTAAATTTAGAACAATTGAAAACTCCCAACAAATTCTAATTGCCACTAAAGCTTATCCTTACCCTGAATTATCTTTATTGCTCTCATTTCGTGAAGATGTCATTGTTTAATAAGCATTGACATTTATTTTGTTTACACAAAGCATCAACATCACTTAATTCCTACAAATAAATACACGATTGAACAACATATTCTACACCTACATACAACTTAACATATTTGGAGACCTAGAGCTGAACCCTTGATGTCTCCAGACCTGTCTTTAATGCTTCCACCAATGTCTCCCTCTACTGTCTTCACTTTAATGCATCTTCACCATTTCATAAAGAGTACATTGTCTTCACTTTTTTCATGTTGAGCTGCGGTAATAGAATAAAGTGTAAGGGTAATAAGAGATGGAATTTGTCTATACGGCACAAGGATTTTGTCTACTGTTTATCATATATATAAAGAATATATGTTTAAGGAAGGAATTTGTACAGAAAGGAGGATTGGTTTTACTAATTCCTTTAGTAGGTAGAAGTTCATGGTTGTAAGGCTTGTAACTTGAAAGAAAACTAAAGTTAGTAAAGGAGAAGCTAAAAGAGATTCATAAGGAGATTTTGATGAAAATATAGGAAGAGTGTTAGTAGGACCATTATCACGTAAAACTGAAACACTTGGAAGCCAAAAAACTGAAACACTAAAACACTTGGAGATATGAAGCTGAAGGTAGATCCCAAAACTCACCCCTATATTCAATCACCACTGAAAGGGATGTTAGGCACCAGGATCTTACATTAGAGAATAGCCTTAATGATAACATATTTCAGTTTAAGGTGTTGTTCCATCATTGCCAAAACTTTAATTTCTAACATCATCCAGTTGACATATCCAAGCAAGTAAGCAAACATGGTAAGTACGTATTTAGTTAAGCTTCACGTAGCTGTGACACCATATGTTATAAGAACCGTGACTTCTCTGCCACCCAGTTTTCAACCACGTGGAATATAGAGATTACCCATCTTGCCGAACTAAAGTCATACTTCTCTGCTATCCAGTCTTCAGCAACATTGAAAGGTAATTGTTTTGCATATCTATTTCGATGATCTTCTAAACTTTAGATTTAGAGATTTGTAAGAATTGATAGATAGCAATGGGCTGATGTACATTTGGTAGACTTGCTCATAATTGACAACAAACAATTCCATTTTTGAGAGCATGTTGGTTTTTCATGTTGTCTTTAAATATGATTGATGCATATGTACTTTGTAATCTAATGTCAATTTGGATGCAAGTAATTCACATGTGACCAAGCCAAGTTAAGAAGAAGAATAAGGCTGCGCGTACCGACAAAATTGCAGTCACGTTACCGTCAGCTTCTTGGAAACACAGCTAATGCGTCATCTTCTTGTACACAACCACAAAATCAGACACTTGTACCTTGTCAGCCTACTCCAACACCAAGAGAAGTCACACCTGCACCTTATGAGCCTACTCCAACACCAATAGAAGGCACATGTATGCCTGTTACTCAGCATCGTAGAGATAAATATGAACAAATTATGAATCTGCGCCGCAACATTAGTTCTTCATCCACGTCTGAAGAGATGCCTCTAGCTTCTGCTTATCAGACACCAGTAAATCAGACAATTACCCCCACTGTGGCCTCTTCTTCTGCAAGCACTGCAGGTTTGATCTTTCTCATTACATTGGTTAAATTTATTAAGTTTAGTTATTGTGCTTATCTAACCAATTAAGAGTATGTTATATGCTCATTACAAATTTTTTCTTTGCAAGTTTAGGATCCACGTCTGATGCAAGAAAAACTAGGGGTGTTACAAAAGGGAACGAATTGGCCAAGATTAACAAGGCCATAGGTAAGAGATTGGAGATAGAGATCTCCCCAACTGAAGGACGACCAACCAACTCTGTACAATCTGCCAAATTCTCGAGTGAGATTGGTCTGATTTCCCGAATGTCCTTACCTGTAAAAACAAAATTTTCAAAATTACAACTGAGGAATTGGAAATTGCATTTGATAAGTTAGACGTAAGTATTCTAAATCAATATAATTTGTATGTGTTTTCCATATGTTTAGAACATTAATCAATAATTTTTAATTTTTTGCAGCAAAAGTTGGAAGTCAAGGGAATGAGCACTGACAATGAAGTGCATGCTACTGTGAATAAGTTTCTTGCTTTAAGGTCCAAAGATCAAAGATATAGTTTAAAAAAGCATTTTACGAAGCACGGAAAGGATGTTAAGCCTAATAATGTCACAGTGGCAGAATGGATGGACTTATGCGAATATTGGGAGCAATCAGCTACAAAGGTTAGTTTATTTGATCACTTCTTTTTTTACTACTTATTATATTTTTGTATTTATGAATTATGATTTTTAGATGTTATAATACATTTTCTTACGTGTATGATTAGGAAAAAGTCAAAAAGCAAAAGTAGCTAGGAGTCAGGTCAAATGTCGACTAAACTCCGGCTCCAAGGCCTTTGTAGCGATACGCCATGAGATTGTGAGTTATTATCTTTTTAATTATATTTTTCTTTTATTGACATTTCACATTTTATAAAAAATATTCCTATTTATATATTTCTATACAACAGAGTGACAGAGACGGAGAAGAGTGTGACCGGATGAAGTTATGATATCACACTCATTATGATGAAAGAAAAGGTCAATGGACAACTCCCGAATGCAAAGAAAAATGGGTGAGTACATAGTTTATTTATAAATATTTCTTAAATTACATTGTGTATGTAATTAATTCTTTACTTTTTTAGGACTTAATATGTCACGAATTGACACATTCAACAGAACAAGGTCATCCCATGACAGTGGATGAAATGTGCGACAAAGTGTTGGGCACTAGAATAGATTACATTGTTGGCATGGGAATGGGGCCTCGACCACAACGGATGACTTTGGCCAAAAAGAGACTTCGAGACCAATTAGAAGAGTCGATGAAGGTTAATGAGGGATTACAGTCTAAAGTCGATGAATTGACCAAAAAATTTGAAGAAATGTAGGATAAATTCATTACCCAAGCTGAACAACAAAAAAAGCTCTTGGATCTTTTATCTGCTACACATAATATTCATTTAGAATAGATAAGTACTCATACTGATATATTAAACACTTATGACGTATTGTTTATATTAATTACTATATTATGACATGTTTGAGAATTCAAATTATATAATTCATTGTCTACATGTATTAAATTCTTGTTATATATTATTAATCATTCGCAAATTAATGATGTCTGAACAAATTGATGAATTATTAAATAAAAATTCCATATATAATATTAAATAGTTATTCAATAAATAAGATTTAATAAATTTGTTTTCAAATTTTAATTATTAAATCATAATAATAATTCAATTAAAATTAATATTATTTTCGGATTAATCCCACAAATTTTATTATTTAAAATTGAAAATTATTTAAATAAATTTATTTCAATATATTTAAATAAATAAATTTATTAACTAATAGTTGGCGACGTTTCTTCCCAAACGTCACCGATTGTCAACCTTCAGCGACGTCTAATAAACGTCGCATAAGGTTTCACTTGAGTTTTCAACGACGCTTTACCCGACGTCACGATTCATTCTATCTTTATGACTTTTTAAAACGCCGCTCAATCTGCATCGCTTCCTCGACGCTTTCCATAAACGCTTGCGATTATGCTTCCTTATTATACCTTCAACGACGTTGTTTGTGACGCTTTCAAAACATCACAAAGATAATCATGACGCTTATTGATCATTTGTGACAATTTTAAAACGTCGTTTAATGGATATTTTCTTGTAGTGTAAGGATTACAATACAATATCAAACTATTTAAAAACAAAAGAAAGCTAAACCTTAGCATTTACTTGTAATGTATTTGAAAAAGCCAAATAACCAAAATGCCTCAACATGTAATTTTGTAAAAGCCCCTAGAAACTGAAGATCCAATTGAATTATTGAAAACCACTTCGTGCTCAATTGTTGAAGTCCAATTGAAGTAGTGCATGCAAAACTCTCCTGCAAAATTGTAACTAAACCTATTATGTCAAGCCATATCACATTCAAGTTCTTGTCTTATTAAAGGCAAAGTAATTATGGTTCAATCATATGTATACATGATTTTTGTAAATATTTCAACTTTTGGTTTGAACAGTTTTGCAAGATGATTTTTCAAAACTGGTTCCTTGCCTTTGTATATTTTGCAAATGAAAGCGTCAATGAAATGAAGGTAAGCCTCCAATCATTCTAGTTTACATAACTAAGAATCTAGGGATTAGAATGCCTTCAGTCATTTCCATACAAATTAAATCAGCTCAATTTACACAACAAATTCAATCATTCCAACACCTCCATCAAAAACACTGTAGATTATACAAACGTAGAATTTAGCAAGGAGAATGACAGAAGTCTGTAGTTTGTTATTTCTTTCTTAAGCTCTAGAAGACAACAACTAATTATATGTATGAAACGAGGGTCTTAGGGGAGAATTTTAAAAAGTGTGAGACCAATTTGATAAAAATAAAAGTTCGAAAGCCTATGTGTACTTAGAGTCAATGTTAGAAGACGAATTTGAACTTTAATTTATGTTACTGGTTGGTTTAAAGTTGTAAAAAAAGTGGAGAAAATTTTAAAAGTAAAGCATGTTCTCTTTTTAAGTCTTAAGTGGACAATGATCTTGTTTTCGAATATATGGATGCTTATTTATATAGCAGAAAATTGCAATTTCTTATTTAATTTAAGTTTTTAATTATTTTAAATGAAACTCAGAAATAAATTCAATTCAATGTTTCAACCATTCCAGTTGAACTCCCTTGTTTACATTTCTTAAAATTTGAACATAAGTATTATATAAATAAATTATATGATAAAATGTAATACACCACTTGATTTGAGAAAACAACTCTCGATATCAGAATAATATCCACTGTATAAGAAATCACATTAAAATCATTAATCCGATATCTAATCAAAGGAGCAAAGCTGGTCCTGCTACTGCCATCGTTATTATTAAGCTTAATCCAAATAGAATCTGCTGCATCTTGGTATTGCTCGCTCTACTGGTTTCATTGGGAAGGAGCTCAGTTACGTTGAAATTGCCTACAGGAAGGAATGAGATATTGAGATCTTGGTAATAATAATAACCAACACAAGCCAAGCCAAGCCAGTAATACCTCTTGCACTGCCAGAACCACATCCTGCTTTTATTGTATCTCTGATAACATTTATGGTGGCATTGTTGTAGAACTTAAAGTTTTCCATAATGCCTTCTATGCAATTCAGAACCGAATAAATCCCCGAAAGGCACGTTCGGTTGCAGAATGCATCAACATGTTCAGCAGACACATTCAGGTTTCCAGTCGCGTTCAGCCTGTGGGCCTCTTTGCAGCTGTTGTATATCTGCGATTTTGCCAAGTGAAAAAGTTATATGTTAATCAATGTCTCAAGTATCTTTCAGGTTTTCCTATTTAAGATTCCGCATACTTGATTATCACTGAAACATAGCACTGCTTTGGCCACAAGACCCGCGGTATCAACTGCTGCACGACTCACTGGACCATGGACTCTGCCTACATCGGCTGCACCTTGGGCACCTTTCCCTGCATAAGCCACATACGATTGTCAACACTTACTAATTATAACTAAATACACAAGTTTTCAATATTTTCTGGGAAACCTTGCTCCTCTTTCACACACCTATGTTGCACCAGAAAAGGAAGATACAGACAATAGCTACTTCCAAACCAGAGATTCTAACTGTTAAGGAATTTGCCATTGTTGAAGACTGTAGGTGAAAGGATGAGGGAAAAAGGGACGAGTTAAGGCTACTTATATACCAAAGTGGTGTCACCAATTTTTGAAAATTCCACAGTTGCTTGACGTCACCATATTCTGTTTCCAAGATTGACTCATATTATCCAACTTAAATATTCCTGTTGAATAAGTTAACAGTTGTGAGCCTCTAATATTTTTTAGCCCCTCTATTCAATGATGTGTTCTCTTTCATTTCTCTGGAATAACTGATGTATGCAGCAGATCAAGTAATCAAGCGAATTTTTAAGGAATTAGAGTGTTATAACAACTAATGACAATATATGCAGAATTAAATAAAAAAGATCTGCTTGTCATCTCTGCATATGACCATATTCAGGTGAAATGGAGTGAAGCTAGGGGAAAACAGTTGGATGGAAGTCACCAACTTTCACTTGCCTAATTAAAATTTATCTAAGATTACTTAAACTCACACCTAAAATCATTATTTTTCATGTTATCATACCTTCATCACAGGCAAGTTGCTTCTCGGTTTCATTGTCAAGAATACGTCTTTAGATCATAATCCAAGTAATCGATGCAAGCAAACGTTAGCATTGTACGTGAAGGGGTGGTAATAGTTCAGATAGAAAACTCTGGACGTTAGAATTTCCCAGTAAAGCGTTCAAACACTGAAGCTCTGTTCGGAGTCCAGGAGCTTGTTCCCAAAACAAAATGGGAATGTTACTGTTGCGAGCCTGAGTCTCAGAAACAATGCTCAACGTGTGTTATTTCAATAGAATTTTTAAAGTTCTAGGATTTCTGATACCATGATTGGGCTATGTTTAGACACATTCAACTTCCAACTGGAGAATTAACAGTCACCATCCAGGGATAAAATCAGTGGTTTTCGTGTAAGCTAAGCAATCCGATATGAAGTGAATTTGTTAACAGCATCTATTAGAAAAAGGAGGAAGTACTACATTTGCATAGCTCAAACACGATATGTAGGTGCATCAGGAGGATATTTCACAATGGGCCTTCAGATGAGTACATTTATCTCATAGGTAAGTATAAACAATTGTTCGTCGCTTGGACTCCAAGAGCATGGGTAACGTGATTTGTGGTCACTTAAAAAACATCGACTACCAGAAAAAGATATGATATATCTAAATGAAGCCAACTGATCTATCTCTGGTTTGCTTTGCACTAACTAAAAGATAAAGAGCAGATTGCTTTCCACTAAGCGTTGACAAATTGTGAACGCAAGTCGGAGTAACTAGCAAAGAGATGTTTGATCTTCAGAGGCAGGTTCTTATGGAAGGATTATTTGATCCACAAAGGATGGATAAACATTGGTTAGCTGGACTTTGAAAAGGAGAGTATGAAACTAACCGGGTGAGTAAGGTTTAGTGGAGGTATTGACAATTTAACCTTTAGATAAAATATTAGTAACTTGGATGGTATCTTAAACTATAGTAGCTTGTAAAGTGATAAGTATTTTCAATAAGCTTAATTTATATAATTATAAGCAATTTATACAATATTACGATTATCATAATAGTGGGCAATAGTTGACACAGATGAGATGCCATTATTTTGAAGTAATCAATTTAGTCAAATAAGGTTAGAGATAGTATTGAAAATGACTCAATGTTTGGTCTCACTATTAGAGCGAAAGACAATTGTTTGCTTTTTACTTCATTAAAAGATATAATAACTCACTAAAAAAGAAGTAAAAATTATTAGTAGAATGTCAACTAGTAGAATCAGCAATCTATTTAACATTAAAATAAACTCTCAAAATAAGATACCAATGTCTAAAAATGTGAAGACCAGAAAATAAGGTCTATTTAAGACAATGGATGATGGGTAAAACAACCACACTAGCAGGTTAACACTACGCAAATGCGTAATGAAAGTGCTCAGTAAATTTATACACAGGGCAAAATTCAACATGAAGAAGAACTAAGATAAAATGACTTTTTTTCAGATAAGATAAAAATAGTTTACATGTGTACTACTGACATCTGCAGTATAAAAATACTTTAATCTATAAGTTTTTTAATGTGGGCTTCATAAGATTTCCTAGTCTCGAAGTTTACTTCTTTGAGATCGTTGACCATCTTTATCATTCGACTAGTTTCATACATCTCGACGTAGCGAAGTGCATCTGAACTACTATGTGCTTTTTTATTCCGCGCATGGTATTGGATAAGTTACTCATCTAACTGATTTTGACGATCATTTATCTCCTTTATGACATTTTTCAAATATCTTTTGCGCTCGAAATAGCTGGAATTCATATCTGGCATTAAAATCACGAAATTGGTGTATAAATGTTGTTAGGAATTTACACCTCCTGAACCCACACCCAACCAATATGGGACAACAAAGAAGGCAACCTCAACAAATGTGATAATTATTTCACAACTTTATTGAGAAGGAAGAATCGATTTAAAGTTGGTGAGGCAAAATGCACCACGAGAATAAGGAGGAACCTAAAAAAATGTTGCGTAAAGATAAAGAAAGGGTTTTGTTGACATTATAAATTGAAAAATTAGGATGAAAAAAGTAATCGAGAAAAGAATCGACATCGACACGAACTTTGTCGTTCTTTGTTTGTTGAAATAGAAGAAGTAACCTTGACTATTGATTGAAACGTCAATTTATGTTTTGATCTTATGTTTGTTTACTCGCAATAATGTATTGGTAGTATTTGACATTATTATAGCGGTTAGAAGATTATTGGATATAACGAAAAGACGCCTCGATATCTCTTTTCTAGATTTTGGGGTTACATGTTTTCGAAGAAGGATTTGTCAATTCAGATACTCGAAGAAGACATAGGAATTGGTAAGTGAAATTTAATCGTATTTGGAAATGACATCAATCGAACTATTTTAAATGAAGAAGAACAAGAGCAAGTTGAAAGAAGCAAAATGAGTTGAAGTAGTAAGAGGTTGAAAAGCGATTTAAATAAAAAACAGACGAAGTTCAAAAGTAGATCGAAAGCAAAAGCGGTTGTTATCTTGGATAGATAATCTAATGGAAAATCTTCAATACCTTGGCAAAAAAATGACAAACAAGGGTCATCTGTTGACTGATCTGTGGAGCAGAGGAGTTCCTTTCTGACATGAGAAAAATATATGTACAAGGAAAGAGGATGCCGGTGGTGAAGTAGCAGCTTTGCAATTTATGATAAATCTCCTCATATCGAAATCTGCACTACGCCTTCTTATGCTAGAGTTTTGGATCGTTGAAGTAGAAATAACGATGAGACAGCAGACGATGAAAAACAAACGCAGACGGAAAGTTTAAAAGTAGACGAAAGCAAAAGCAGTTGTTATACTGGATAGATAATCTAATGGAAAATTTTCAACACCTTGGCGAAAAAATGACAAACAAGGGTCATCTGTTGGTGATCTGTGGAAAATGGTGGAAAGAATGAGACAGTAGAACAAAGAAAATAAGACGAAGTCGAAAGCGATTTAAGGTGAAAAGGCATTTAAAGAAGAAAAGGAGATGGCGGTTGAAAAGAAGACGGAAGCAAAAGGCATTTAAAGCAAAAGCGCATTTAAAGCAAAAGCAGAGGCAAGCAAAAGCAGAGGCAAACAAAACGAGACAATACTGGACAGATAATCTAATGGAAATTCTTGAACACCTTGGTGAAAAAACAACAAACATGGCTCATGTGTTGACTTATGTGTGGAAAATGCCGGAAAGAACAATAGGAAGATTGTAACAATGTTTATCTTTCATGTAGTCATTCATAATGTGTGAATCAGTTTTTGGGTAAGACACTCAAGTGTCCTTGTCTATAAGGTACTTCAGAGGTCAGGTATGATATGCTAGAGTTTTGGATCGTTGAAGTAGAAATAATGATGAGACAGCAGACGATGAAAAATAGACGCAGACGGAAGGTGAAAAGCAGACGAAAGAAGAAAAGGAGATGGCAGTTGAAAAGCGAGCGAAAGCAAAAGCGAGGGCGACGCAAAGCAAACGAGACGATCTTGCATGATAATGTAATGGAAATTCTTCAACACCTTGGCGAAAAAACAACAAACATGGCTCATGTGTTGACTTATGTGTGGAAAAATGCCGGAAAGAACAATAGGAAGATTGTAACAATGTTTATCTTTCTTGTAGTCATTCATAATGTGTGAATCAGTTTTTGGGTAAGACTCTGAAGTGTCCTTGTCTATAAGGTACTTCTGTAGGTTGTGTACAGATATGCTTGAATTTTGGATCGTTGAAATATAAATAATGATGAGACAGCAGACGATGAAAAACAGACGCAGACGGAAGGTGAAAAGCAGACGAAAGAAGAAAAGGAGATGGCAGTTGAAAAGCAGACGGAAGCAAAAGTAGACGGAAGCAAAAGCAGACGGAAGCAAAAACAAATGGAAGCAAAAGTAGACGAAAGCAAAAGCAGACGCAAGGAAAAGCAGACGCAAGCAAAACGAGACGATACTACACAGATAATCTAATGGAAATTCTTCAACACCTTGGCGAAAAAACAACAAACATGGCTCATGTGTTGACTTATGTGTGGAAAATGGCGGAAAGAACAATACGAAGATTGTAACAATGTTTATCTTTCTTGCAGTCATTCATAATGTGTGAATCAGTTTTTGGGTAAGACTGTGAAGTGTCCTTGTTTATAAGGTACTTCTGTAGATTGTGTACAGATATGCTAGATTTTTGGATCGTTGAAGTAGAAATAATGATGAGACAGCAGACGATGAAAACAAAGCAGAGCCTTGAAAGAGAGGGAAGCTATTGAAAAGCCGAGTTGAGCAGGAGAGGAGTTGAAAAGCGATTTGAAGTTGAAAAGCAGAGGAAAGAAGAAAAACATACAGAAGTTGAATAGTAGAGGAAAGCAAAAGCAGACGGAACTCCTAAAAGTAGACGAAAGAAGTAAAACAGACGGAGTTGAAAAGCAGAGGGAAGCAAAAGTAGACGGATGCAAAAGTGGATGAGAGCAAAAACATTATATATTTTTTTTCAGTAGGTCTTGTGAAAAGAACAAGTTTGTTTTAATTAAGCGTTTTCGTAGATTTTTTTTAAAAAGGGAAATACACAAGGTACAACTTGTTTGATTGAAGTCTCAACTTCTATCGTCTTAAATAACACGATGTAATATTACAATTCTTCAAAGTACAACCTTCATGAACGTATTTACAATCTTCCTATTCAATCACAAGTAGCTGCTATATGGACTGACACTGACGATAAACAACATGATAAATGTCCTCATATCCAAGTCTGCAGTAGGCATTCTTTATTTGCGGCATCCTTTTTGAGATTTGTCTCTCCTTAATGTAGATGCTGGAAGTTTGTGTCACTCAAAAACTGATTAACACATTATGAATGACTACAAGAAAGATCAAGATTGTTACAATCTTCCTATTGGATCACAAGGACAGTGAAGACCGACGTGGAGAATGATAGACATGATAAATCTCGTCATATCCAAGTCTCCAGTACGTCTTCTTTATTTGAGCCATCCTTTTTCAGGACGACAACATGATAAATCTCCTTATATCCAAGTCTGCTGTACGCCAAGAGTTGGTGAACATTGATATTCTTTCGACAAAGACAAAAAGTGAACAAAGAATAATAGCGAAACCCAAAAACATCTCATATGCATAAAAAAAAAGCTTAAAGAAGTTTTACAAGTAACAGAGGAATAAAACTAAGAGGAAGCGATATACTACGAATGAGCAAGAAGACATAGATAAGCGATCAAGGGCATGGATTGTGGGGCCCGTGCGTGGTCGCCTGACAAAATATTGCATCAAAAGATTGAGTCAGGAGATTATGTGTATAGAGAGAAACGACACAACATGAATGACAATATGAATGAATGAAAAGATATAAACAGATATAAGTAGTAAGATTGGGTCAGGAGATTGTGTGTATAGAGAGAAACGACACAACATGAATGACAATATGAATGAATGAAAAGATATAAACAGATATAAGTAGTCACAAGGGCATGCATTACTGACGCCGCACCGACAAAATATTGCATCAGAAGATTGTGTCAGAAGATTGTGTGTATATCGCGCGAAGACACATAGATTATCACAAGAGATATATATATATTAGTGATTCGTATTATTTAATATCGTAATATAAATAGTATTATTCCTATTAGGTATAATAAAATTTTAAACTATATTAATAAAACAAATATGCAATGAACCGTTATTATGATTGTATAAAAAATATGAATATATGAATGAAGTTGAATAATAATAATGAATATAATAATCATGATAAAAATATTTAGAAACTGATATTGCAAATGAGCAAAAATATATGAATGAAGTTGAAAATAATCATGAATTGATTAATCATGATATTGCAAATAACAATAACATTAGAAGGTGATGAACCATCTGTTAAGTCAAAATGACTTCACATTTATGATTTTGATTAAGAACAAATACTCGATGAGAAAAATGAGACGGAGAAAGAAAGACTAAGAGAAAGAAAATGATAAGTAGAAAAGCAGAATGATAATGAAAAAATGATTTAAGAATAAAAAACAAACGAAGTAGAAAAAGAGATGGAGAAAGAAAAAAAACAGACGAAGTCGAAAAGCAGATGGAAGCCAAAAATAGACGCACATGTTACTCCAATCTATTACGAGAACACTAGTGCAATCAATCTGTCAAAGAATTCGATTCAGCATTCAGGAGTGAAGCACATAGAAGTCAAACATCACTTTATGAGAGACTATGTTCAGAGGAAGGTGGTGCGCCTACGGATCGAAGGTATCAATGCGACATGTTCATAATACCATAATGAAGAACGGTTTGAGAAGATCAGACGCAATGTCAACATGGTTATGTTAAGTGAACAGTCGAGCTAAAGTAATGATAAAACTAACGGCTTTAGAAACAGTGAGCTACAGCTGGAAAGTCTGATAATCTCGAGGATTTTAATGACTCTAGAACACACCGGACTATATCTCTACAAGTAGTCTAAAAGCAAAATCATTAGGGTCATTCTCATCTCGCGACGGTTCATTTTGCTTTCTCAATTTTCTCAAACATCCAACCCTAAAAAGCTAACGAGAGTCAGTTTTTCGTTCTGAAACAATGGAGCCAGCCATGATATTCGAAAAACATGTGGATTTCGAGTCATTGAGGAATGATGGTATGGATGTGGAAGCAGAGATTGTAATAGCTGGTTGGAGGAACTTCTTTGAGGTACAAGAACCGGTATACACAAACGAGGTTTTCGATTTTTGGAAGAATGCTCAGCTAGTAGACAACACTGTAGTATCATCAGTAGATGGTATATCCGTTGTTGTGACTAAGGAGTTAATAAAGAAAGTGACCGCTTATCCGTCAGTTGGTGAGACCCTCTCTACCAAGGCCGGATGGATATGCCAAGTCGGTATGAGAGAGGAAGATGTCAGAAGACAATTATATGGAGCCAATGATCCATGGGAGAGGAAGACCTCTAGTTTGGTTCCGAAGGTGAGGATTCTCCATGCAATTCTGTTTAATTGCATTTTACCCAAAGCAGGTTCAAGGCATTTGGTGACTACGTTGGACGAACAATGCTTGTTTTACCTACTAAATCGTAATCCCATCGACTTACCCTTCTTAATATTTGACTACATGATTAAGGGGATGAAGGATACAAATAGCTATCCTTACGGTATGTTGCTTACAAAGATTTTTAAGGAATCCGGAGTCGTCCTACATCGAGGACATAGAAGGATTGTAGCTGTGAAGAGTAAGATTGATTCAATCACAATACGACGAATGGGTGTAACGACTGTAATCAAAGAAGAAGCCGACTCTTCAAGAAGAACTAGGAATGAGGGGGAGCATGTTTTGAAGATGACTCGCGCTTCATGTTCTCGACCTCAAGTGAGTACGAGATCGCCTGCGGATGAATTAAGAAGAATGATTGGAAGACTGCTAATAAAACAGGCGAGTCCTGGAATCGAAGCAAGCCAATCGCGAATGATAGAAGAAGGTGCGCAAAAAAGACAAGGAGAAAGTCTTTTAAGTGAAATTACAAAGAAGGCAAAGAGATCACCGAGGATTCGAAAGAAGACCGTGTCAACTGCTGGGAAGGTTAGTCGAGAAAGAAAATGTTGATCTTTGCTCAAATAGAAAAGAAACCGAAAGCGAGCACGAGTCAGAAACCCCATTGCTCAACAGAAGAACCAAGGGAGCAAATCTCGTTCAGAGAATTCTAGTGAAGCACAACCAGAGGCAATGGCGTAATCGACTGGATAGTGATGAACCTTGTTCGATGGTATACAACTATCATTAGTTTTGCAAAATAGAGGTGAAGATCGTAATGGTGGAAGTGGTTACCAGAAGGAGAACTGCTATTGCATTCTGTATTCAACCAGTAAAGAAGATAGTTGCTGTGGTACGACCTATGTTGATTAATAGTAACACATGAGAATTACTAAAAGAAGATGAAAAGATCTTCTACGATGCTTTGAGGGACGCTACTACTAAGTCATACCCTTCAAAACGTCCCTGCAAACCGTGTACTATTTTTCCGATCACTGAAAACACAAAAATAAAGGTTGCACCAGATATTCAGCCAAGATATCCTCGGGATTTGACTAAGGGGAAGTCAAAATTGGCTTCTAGACAGAATAAAGATTAAGCGAGCTGCAGCTATACTGATAAGAAGGAAGACTATCTAGTGGGGGGAAGAGTAATAACAGGGACATTTATTGAGTTCCTTGTTCAGATAGCTGCACAGATAGACCTCTGCTAATACACTTTCCTATTCAAGCGATGCATTACGCCTACAAAGAAGACAGTTGCTCATGCTGCCTGCTCCATTTGATTTAGATCTTCCTGAAGCTGAAACGTTTATTCGTCCACTAATGATTGAGATAAATGAAGAATACATTCTGACATCAGATGCTTATACTACTTCAATCCCATTCACTCCTCCCTCAGCAGATGTTGATCAAGTCTCCTCGTCGATTGACCGATCAGATGAACTCAGCAGATTACGTGGTGAATTCAATGAGATGAAGGAGACGATGACTGATCTGAAGAAGATGATGATAGAACTGCTAAAGAGCCACCATCGTTAATCATTTTTTATTATAAAAAATAGGGGGAGAATAAGAGGATAAAATAAGAGAATGAACAAGGAGAGAAGAGAATGAACAGAAAAGAAGAGGGCGTTCAGAAATGAAGGTGTGACTGAAGCAGACGAAGAAAGGAAGAAGTCAAAGAAGAAGTACTGAAGATAAGTTTTTGTTTTCTTCAAAACTTTGTAATCTTGTTTTTTTGTATAGTTTGTTATCATCAAAAAGGCGGAGATTGTTAAGTACAAATGACTTTAGTTAAATATGATTTTGATGAATAACAAAAAGAACAAACAAAAAACGAACACAGACGAAGTGAAGCAGACGCAGACATAAAGCAGACGCAGACGCTAAACAAAACAGACGCAGACACAAAGCACACACTAAACAAAGCAGACGCACACACAGAGCAGACACAGAGGCTAAGCAAAGCAGGCGCAGACACAAAGCAGACGCTAAGCAAAGCAGATGCAGACAAAGCAGACGCATGAGGCGGAATAGTAAAGTATACGATGCAAATAGTAAAATAAACGAAGACGCGATAATGTATTTAGGAGAAGAATCAAGAAGCAGATGCGAGAGTTTAAGAAACAAGAATCAAGAAGCAGTTGGAGACGAAGGCTATAAATACAAGTCGAAGTCGAAGATTGCAAAGTTAGACAACGTGAGAAAAGTGATCGTAAAAGCATTAAGTCCAAATTTAGGCGAGAGCTATTTTATCAGAATAAGCTTTTAAATACTTTTCGAGAGAAAGTAGTTCGATAGGCTGCAGAGGCTAAAAGAAGCATGAAAGCATTAGCGACGTCATGTATATCGACAAAAAAATATTGCATCGTAAGATTGGGTCAGAAAATTCACATAATAAAAATAAAAGTTTAAGATTTCCATTGTATTAAGTACAAAAACAGACTAAGTAGAAAAAACAGACCGATAATGAAAAGCATGATTTAAGTAGAAAACAGATGGAGAATAAAAAGCAGACGAAGTAGAAAAGAGAAGGAGAAAGAAAAAGAGACGAAGTAGAAAAGCATTTAAAGCCAAAAAACAGATGCATATGTTACTCCAATCTATCATGACAACACCAATTCAATCAATCACAAAGAATCCGATTCAAAGATTCAAGAGTGAAGCACATAGAAGTCGACATCACTTTCTCGAGACTATGTTCGAGGAAGGTGGTGGTCTATAGTTCATCGAAGCAGTATCATGGAGGCGTGATATGTTCACAAAACCATTAAGTGAAGAACGGTTTCAGAAGATCAGACGCAATGTCATAATGGTTATGTTAAGTGAACAGTCGAGCAAAAGTAACGACAACTAACGACGTCAAAAACAGTACGGTACAGCTGGTAACTTCTCTCATAAGAAAGTTATGGAGGGAAAGTCTGATAATCTCGACGATTTTAATGACTTTAGAACACTCCAGACTATATCTCTAGAAGTAGCCAAAAAGCAAAATCATTATAGTTATTCTCATCTCTAGACGATTCATTTTGCTTTCCCAATTCTCTCAAACATCTAACCCTAAAATGCTTACCAGAGTCAGTTTTTCGTTCTGAAAGAATGGAGGCAGCCATGATATTCGGAAGACATGTGGATTTCGAGTCATTGAGGAATGATGGTATGGATGTGGAAGCAGAGATTGTAAGAGCCGGTTGGAGGAACTTCTTTCGTGCACGAGAACCAAATACACAAACGAGGTTTTCGATTTTTGGAAGAATGCTCAGCTAGTAGACAACACTGTAGTATCATCAGTAGATGGTATATCCTTTGTTGTGACTAAGGAGTTAATAAAGAAGGTGACCGATTGTCCGTCAGTTGGTGAGACCTCTACCAAGGCCGGATGGATGTCTTAAGTCGGTATGAGAGAGGAAGATGTTACAAGACAATTATATGGAGCCAATGACCCATGGGAGAGGAAGACCTCCAGTTTGGTTCCGAAGGCTAGGGTTCTTCATGCAATTTTGTTTAATTGCATTCTATCCAGAGCAGGTTCAAGACATTTGGTGACCACTCTGGATGAACAATGTTTGTTCCACCTGCTGAATCGTAATCCCATAGACTTACCCTTCTTAATCTTTCATTACATGATTAAGGGGATGAAGGATTCAAATAGTTATCCTTATGGGATGCTTCTGACAAGGATTTTTAAGGAATCCGGTATCCTTCTACACCAAGGATATAGAAGGACTATGCTTGTGAAGAGTAAGATTGATGCACACACCATACGGCGAATGGGTCTGAAGACAGTGATGAAAGAAGAAGCCGACTCTTCAACAAGAACAAGGACTGAGGGGGAGCTTGCAAGGAAGAAGACTCCCGCTTCAAGTTCTGAAGCTCAAGTGAGTATGAGATCGGCTGCGGATGAAATAAGGAAAGTGTCAGGAAGACCACTTATAAAACAGGCGAATCTTCAAATCGAAGAAAGCCAATCCTTGAGGACAGAACAAGGTGCGCTAAAAAGACATGGAGAAAGTCCTTTAAGTGAAGCTACAAAGAAGGCAAAGAGATCACTTGACGATTCGGACTACGAGGCAACAAGAAGAAAAGAATGCCGAGAATGAGTGAAGCACAATCCTCTCCATGTGGTGCACCTAGAGAAACAAGATCCTTAGTCTCTATTCGGAAGAGGATCTGAGCGAGAAAAACCAAGGAGACCAAGAAGAAGAGAAAGGCGGAAGCCAGAAGAGAAAAAGGTCAAGCGGAGAAAACTTCAAGACTAACAGAGGCAGTGCGGAAGACTGTTAGGGAAGTTAGTCAGAAGAAAGAAATCTCTGATGCTGCTCAAAAAGGAAAAGCAAATAAGCAAAGCAGAGTTCAGGAAATCCCTGTTAACCAACCAGTGGAGCTTAACCTGGTTCAGACTACTCCTGTTAATGATCAACCTGAAGTTACAACAGATTCAACTTCAGTGAGGACACCAGTGGAAGTATCTATTGAATCTAGTCTGATCGTTTATGACTATTCTGAATTTTTAAGAAAGGATACGCTTGAAGTTAAACTGGTTGAGATTGTGACAAGAAGGAGTACTGCAATCGCTATCTTTAGCCAACCCAGAAGACAAATAAAGGCTGTCTTGCAACCTATTTTGATAAATAGTGAGTCATGGCACATTTTGAATGAAGACGAAAGGAACTTCTATGATACTTTAAGGTACGTTGGTACAAGGCCATACCCTACTCAAATGTTTTCTCGACCGTGCACTATTTATCCAGTCACAGAACAGACTATAATAAAGGTTGTACCAGACATACAGCCACGATATCCATTGAATTTCAATAAGGGGAAATCGAAGCTATTTCTGAAGAACATAGTGATGATCCGTCATGAGATCAAATAGCGAAAGAAGTCGGAAAATAAATGAGGCATGCGCTTACACAAAATAAAGATGATGCGAGCTGCAATATCTTGATAAGCAAGAAGACCGTCCCAGCTGGGGAAGAATAATCACAGGGACATTCACTAAATCCCTTGTTCAGACAATTCTGCGCATTAGACCCCTATCTTATACACTGTATATTCAAGCACAAGCGTTACCCCTGCAAGGAAGACAAGCGATCGATGTCTTTGCGCCCATTTGACTTAGATCTTCCTCAAGTCGACACGCTTATTCGCCCACCGTCTATTGTTCTTAATGAAGAGTACACTCCGACCTCTGATGCTTATACTACTACAATTCCGTTCATTGCTCCCTCAGCAGATGAAGATCAATCCTCCTTACCGAGTGACTCCGAAGATGAACTTAGCAGATTACGCGGTGAATTCAATGAGATGAAGGAGACGATGAATGATCTGAAGAAAATGATGACAGAACTACTAAAGAGTCGTCATCCTTAATCATTTTTTATTATAACAAATAGGAGGAGACGAGAATGAACAAAGGGAGAAGAGAGCGATTTAGAAGAGGATGTTCGAGAAAGAAGGTGTGAATGTAGCGACGAAGAAAGGAAGAAGTCAAAGAATAAGTTTTGTAGATA
>JAIWQS010000024.1:0-300000 GCA_029891385.1 Erythroxylum novogranatense | reverse complement strand
TTGAGAAACGTTTCCTTAACCAAATCTTGACACTCTGTAAGGTTGGAATATCGTTTCCAATGAGTAGTATGTCATCAACATATAAAGCTTAAAAAGACAACAGCACTCCCACTAACCTTTTTGTAAACACAAGGTTCATTTTCATTCTTGATGAATCCAAACTCTTTGACAACTTCATCAAAACGAAGATTCCAGCTTCTTGATGCTTGCTTCAATCCACAAATGGATCTTTTAAGCTTGCACACCTTTCCCGAATTCTTAGGATGGACAAAACCCTCAGGCTTAGGATGGACAAAACCCTCAGGCTGTATCATATATACATCCTCAAGTAAGTTTCCATTAAGGAAAGTCGTTTTGACATCCATTTGCCATATCTCATAATCGTAGTATGAAACTATGGCAATAAGAATTCTAATAGATTTCATCATGACCACTGGAGAAAATGTCTCATCATAATCAATTCCATGAACTTGTCGATAACCTTTAGCAACAAGTCTTGCTTTATAAGTGTGCACATTTCCATCCATGTCGAGTTTCTTTTTGAAAATCCATTTGCATCCAATGGTCTTCAAGCCATCAGACGGATCAATCAAAGTCCAAACTTGATTGTCATACATGGATTGCATCTCTGCTTTCATGGCCTCTAACCATTTAGCATATTCTGGACTTTCCATAGCTTCTTGATAGGTTGTGGGCTCATTATGATCGATGAGCATCACATTATCATCATCAGTAACGAGAAATCCATATCTCTCGAGCTCATGACAAATCCTATAAGATCTACGTAGGCCTTGTGTTGTTAAAGATTGCTCATCAACAGCTTGTGAGCTCGCTTCAATCTCCTTTTCAGGCTCAATGTTATTTTGTGAAACTTGAATTTCTTCAAGTTGTACTTTACTCTCACTGTTTCCTTTGGAAACAAATTCCTTCTCTAAGAAAAAATCATTTCGAGCAACAAACACTTTGTTCTCTGCTGGGATGTAAAAGTAATATCCTTTAGTTTCCTTAGGATATCCCACAAAATAACATTTTTCATATTTGGGTGCCAATTTGTCGGCAATTGGACGCTTCAGATAAGCCTCACAACCCCAAATCTTTAGAAAAGATAAATTGGGACGCTTCCCAGTCCATATCTCATAAGGTGTCTTTTCTACAGCCTTTGAAGGAATATGGTTCAATATGAATCTCTTTGTTTCTAAAGCATAGCCCCGAAATATTTTGGAAGATCGGTTTGACTCATCATTGATCGAACCATATCTAATAGAGTTCGATTTCTCCTTTCAGAAACACCATTCCATTGAGGAGTTTCTGGAGGAGTCAATTGTGAAACAATTCTACAATCCTTAAGATAATCATCAAACTCTTGGCTTAAGTATTCACCTCCTCGATCAGATCGAAGCATTTTAATTGTCTTGCCAAGTTGATTTTGTACTTCATTCTTATACTATTTGAACTTTTCAAAAGATTAAGATTTGTGCTTCATTAAGTAGATATACCCATATCTACTGAAGTCATCTGAAAAAGTAATGAAATACAAATAACCTCTCTTTCAGCTCTTCCAAATAGAGTTTGCAGTTCCTTTTCTAATGATCAGGTTCATCATAGTGAAAACAAACTCCCTCCTTGGGTGCCTTAGTCTTAGCTTTGGGCTTGGGCTTGGACTTGGACTTGGGTACTTTACTTTTTTCCTTCGTTGTGCCCTTCTTCTTGAAAAATTTTCTCTTTTGAACCACAAGAACTTCGTTGGTGGTCTTAACCTTTCCCTTTAAGTTCTCATCAGCAGTTTTCAGCATCCCATGCAATTCATCAATGGACTTCTCCATATTATGCATGTTGTAGTTAAGAATGAACTAATCATATTCATCAGTCACAGATGCTAGAATAAGATCAGTTGTCAATTCTTGACTAACAGGTGCACCTAATTTCTCAAGATGATGAATGTAACTCTTCATCTTGAGAACATGAGCACTCACGGGTGTGCCAGGAGTCATCGTGCATGAATTCAATGCCTTAGTGGTTCTAAACCTCTCTTGGGGTACTTACTCTTGAAACATAGTTTTCAGTTGAGCAAGCATGTCATAGGCCTCCATTTCCTCTAAATCCTTCTGAAGGTCAAAGATCATGGCGCCAAACATAAGGCATGACACATCCGTAGAGTCATTGATATGCTTCGTGTAAGCATCCTTTTGAGCCTTAGGTGCATTTGCTGGTGGTTCCTCAGGGATGGGCTCTTCAAAGACATAAAGCTTTCTTTCTTACTTGAGAACAATTCTCAAGTTCCTATACCAATATAGGAAATTTGTTCCATTAAGCTTTTCTTTCTTTAAGATAGATCGCATAGAAAGGTTTGTGGATGGAGTAGCCATAATCTACAAGAATTATGCAATAAGGGTCAACATTCATATATTATGAGGTATTAGCTCCCACTCAAATAAATAACCCTCAATTGAAAAATGGGAGAAACAAGATCCATATTTCACTAAGTCCTAAGAAAGCTTTGGCTTAACACTCAAAACTTAGTTATTTAGGTAGAAAACTCTTTTCAATTACATCACATGTAACTCTTGATAGGCTTATGTTAAAATACATCTTATGTATTGCATGTATGTAAAAACCCAATCTTATGCCCTAAGCCCAAAACCGTTTTGATAGCTTAGTCAAGTTTAACCATACTTTACCTATGAATAGCACCATTATTCAAATGTCTTCCCTAGATGATCCCTACATGCCTTGCTTTGGCAAAAACCCACATAAGGATAATCTAGAGATAAACATTGGTAAAGATTTATGGAAGGCATATAAACTTGAAATTATGAAGAGGGTCGTTCTTAGTACATTATGAAGGCTACTAATCCTATTAGTAAGGGTGTTTATACTATGTTATTTCTAATCCTATACCACAACATACTTGAGTATATATATATTAGAAGTATAGAATAGTAACTTACACATGAATATAAATATTCAAAAAATATAAATAAACACATGTAACATCACCCAGAATGTATAACACATAACAAACAAACAAGCACGAAATCGCCTTGTTGGGCTTGTCAGTCGACTGGAAGAGATGATAGTCGACTGGTCGACTTGTGCCAGTCGACTGGAAGAGATGATAGTCGACTGGTCGACTTGTGCTAGTCGACTGGAACCAATTTCAGTCGACTGGAACAAACGTTTTTGCTGAAACACTCATCTCCGCTCTCCGATCAGTCGACTGGAACACTTCTAGTCGACTGAAAGATGATAGTCATTGGTCGACTGCATGCTAGTCATTGGAACTAATCTCAGTCGACTGGAACAAACGTTTTTGCTGAAAAACTCATCTCCGCTCTCCGTTCAGTCGACTAGAACACTTCTAGTCAACTGGAAGAGATGCTAGTCGACTGGTCGACCTGTGCTAGTCGATTGGAACCAATCTCAGTCGACTGAAACAAACGTTTTTGCTGAAAAATTCATCTCCGCTCTCCGTTCAGTCGACTGGAACACTTCTAGTCGACTGGAAGAGATGCTAGTCGACTGGAGTATCCTTGTCCAACATGGATACTTGCGATTTCCTATTCCACATCCATGTCTTACATGGTGGAAACCCTAGCAGCCACCACTTTTTAGTCAAACCCTTCATGCTTGTCATATATTCTCATCAGTATCAAGATAATCAACAGATCCGAAAAGAACATGCATGAAATAAAACACTTTCGTATCACGCAATCAAAAAACGTGAGCACATGTAATCCAAACATGCATATTTTCGATTATACAAAAGCCAAAATCGTGAACACATGTAATCAAAACACGTATATTAACGATTATACAGAAGAACCTGTCTCTGATACCACTGTTGGATCGTGTACGGTCCGAGTATTCACAATACACTGCGAAAAAGACCATATGACAACATGAAGTATAATCGAAAATACAAAGATGTACGAAAATATCTTATTTTTCGTGAATAGGTTGCTTCTTTTTGGATTCCGAGACACTGCAAAATGCGAATGTCCTCTACCGGTATCCACACGAGTATGCACGATCCGGGCTCCGGCTGTGGTATGCTAGCACGTCCTGAAACTCTTCCGAATGCCGTACAATTTTTCTCTTGGATGGTGGCTAGGGTTTTAGACAATGGTGTCTTTCTTTTTTTTCTTAACCTAATAAGACTTAAGCTTCTCTATCTATAGAGAAAACCTAATCCCATTTAGGCCCCATTAAGTTTCGGCCCATTATATCATATATAATAAAAGCCCGACAACTTAATTCAATCTAGCCCAATAAATATATCTAAATATATTTATTCAATACCTAATAAATTAGGCCCAAGAGAATAAGCCTAGATCACATGACTCTTTGTGTGCAACCCTGTAGGCTTATTTGATGTTGGCAATGGGCTTGATCACACTTCAAGACCTATAAGCCATACGCGGCCTCTAGCAAGACATTATGACTACCCAAATCAAATGAGGATCGATAATCCGATTTAACTCAGAATTATGGTTATAGGCTCATCCTTTTGTAACACGATATCAAGATTAATCACAAGGCATGGTACATGTCAACCTTTGATTAATCATAGTTTCTTGATCCCCAAGTTGATGATTATAACAAATGACATTGATGACTCTTCATCAATTCATTTGAGCACGATCATGCATTTCTTCATCACACTTGTCAAGAGGCCCAAATGATATCTCTCTCATTTAAGAGAGGCACAAATCCCATCTACGTCATTCACATCCCTCCGAGATTCATTTAGTGTCCAACATAAGACTATCTCGTTATTCGGTTAAAATAACTTAGTTTAATATCAAAACACTAAATTCCTCATGTAGGAACCATGATGACTTCAGTCAAAGGATTAAAGTCAAACCATATAAAGAATCACTAATGACATGAAACCATGTAGTATTCTTTATGTGGTCGGTCCAATATATGTTCTCTAACATATATCTATGTTTCGATTTGATATCTCATATCCATGATCAGAAAACGTGATCATCAATCAGAACACATACTAGTCTTAATTCATTATTGTTCCACCAATAATGATCGACCAGGGACAGTCTAAAATAGTGTTATAACGCTTATGGTTTTACTATCAAGTCACATACTTGATGACATAAGTCTAATACTATTCATGGAATGTAAATCACATTACATAAACGAAATACATGCATATATAAAGGAATACCTCATAATATATTATTAACAGTCATAATGTTAATACATGATTGAAATATCCATTGGCCTAGGCACACTACTAACATTATCTACATTAGATCACAACTTCTTTATGCTTCTCGTCCCCCAACAATGAGCAACTTATTAAACTCACCTCTCTTAAAGAAATCCATAAAGACGTTTTTAGTATCAATCCAAACAAAGCTCCTAGAATTGATCGCTTCAATGGTATGTTCTTTCATAAAGCTTAGCCTTTGATAGTCTAGGAATTCTTTTCCAATGTTAAGATGCTAAAGGAATATAATATAACCCTCTTGCCCAGTCCCAAAAGTTCCCTACCTAATAACTATAAAGGATTATTGACCAATTTCATATTGTACCAATATTTATAAGATTACCTCAAATATCCTAGTTGAGAGGCTCAAGTCCATTCTACCTAATATCATTAATGCTCCACATTCTACTTTTATAGGTGGGAGATCTATAGGAGATAATATAATGATAACTCAAGATTGTTTTTAAGAAATATAATACTAAGGGGTCTAGAAAGAATGTTGCACTAAAAGTTAATATCTATAAGGCATTTGATACGTTAGATTAAGAATTTTTGTACTTCAAGTCCTTCACAGAATAAGATTTCCATAAATATTTATCTCTTGTATTTATGCTTGCATCACCATTATTTTCTATTATGTGATGATAAATGGACAAACCATTGCTTCTTTTCAGGGGGATAGAGGATTAAGGCAAGCGAGACCCTTTATCCCCTTATCTTTTTTACCATAGTTATAGAGGTCCTCACTATGATAATCCATAATAAGGCAATTTAGGAGAATGGATTTAAATTCTATAAGAAATGTATACAATATAAAATTACCCAATTTTCCTTTACAGATAATGTTCTACTTTTCTATCATGGAAGCAAGGCATTTATTCAATGCTTAATGGAGTCTTTGAATTAATTGAACAAAGTTTTTGGCTTAGGTATTAATAAGGAAAAGAACTCACTCATCCTCTCTAAAGACTATGAATTTCTAATGAGTTAATTGATGGAGTTCACTGGCATCCCTTATGCTTCACTTCTTATCATGTATCTTAGGGGTACAAATTACCTCTAGGAAGCTTTCCTATAATGATTGCTAGGTGTATTTTAACAATGTTAAAGCTAAGATTAGAAGCTGTAAGTGCAAATTCCTTTCTTTCCCTAGCAGATTTCAACTAATTTCCTTAGTCTTATCTAACCCAGTTACCTACTAGACTACTCACTTTCAACTTCATAAAAAGCTTCTCAAGAACATTGAGAAAATGATGAGGAATTTCCTTTAAAGAGGGAACCTATCTTCCAAGCCATTCTATAAGATGAGTTGGTCTAAAGTGAAACTACCCAAGGAGGAAGGGGGTCGAGGGTTGATTTCCCTACAGGAAATGAACACAACTTTTCCAATAAGATACTTATGGAATATTGTCACCAAAAAATGCTCAGTTTGTGTCAAATGGATTAATGAGTTGTATTTAAGAGGCAGGAGCATTTAAAGTGCTAAAATTAAATCTAATTCTTCTTATAATATGATGCAAATTCTAAAACTCCGGGCCTTTAGTCAACCATTCATTAGAATCAGGATTGGAAATGGCTTAAAATCTTCTTCTTCTTTTTTGTATGACAATTGGAGTCCTTTGGGTCCTTTATACAAACTTCTTAACTATAATGCACTGATATTTTTTTTTCCTAGAATAAGCTAAAGTCATGCCTTTAATCAACTTTGGTTAATGGATCAGAACAAGGAGGTTCTCAGACTCTATTCCTAACCGAGTGCATACCATCCTAACTCTAATATTTAGAACAAGGCTATTTGCACACTAAACTCCCTAGTTATTTACTCTACTAGGTCTTTTAAACATGTTATTAGGTCTAAGAGAACTAAAATTCCTTAGTGTAAATTGTTATTTCACAGACTATTTCTAACCAAATTATCATTTTTTATCATAGCTAGCTATATTATAAAATTTGTGCATCTTAGATAGAAGTATCCCATTGATCATAACTCCTATAAATACTTTTACAAATTATGCAATATTGGTACAGAAATGGTCACCTATTCTTTAAATGCCCTTTCATTGGTTCAACTTGGAATGACTTCCTGACAATATGTGAAGCCCTTGTTCCTCCTACAAAATGAAGATATATTGTTCAATGGATCATGAAACCCCGTGGTATGAGGAAGGATAATAAACTACCTCTCCAGGTGGCTTGGGCCTGCCATATATATTGGATTCAACGTGAGATGAATTCTAGGATCTACAAGCAACTATTTGTTAATCAACAAGTCTTTCATATGGAAGTTATCCACTTTGTCATGGAAACTATTCTAATTAGAGGTGTAACATTAAAGTTCTCTATCATAGTTTTAACTAACTAGCTTTTGTAAAATGAGTTATCAAGTTTTTAAAAGATCAACTCTTTTTTTGTTGTAGAATTTTCTTCGTGGTTCAAGTACTGTTTCATTAGGCTTATGCCTTGATTTAGACTATTATGTAATTTCTTAAAAAATATAATAATATATATAATATAAGGAAAAAATGAAAATAATATAAAGTTACATATTTTTCATAATTTTTCAATTGTAGAGATGCAAATAGTATTTATAGGCAGGGATGATAGTTAGGTTTGAACTTAACTTGAAATCAACGAGTTAGGCTCGAGTTGATCAAACTTCGAGTTGAACTAAAATTTGGGTTTAGGACTTTGTTTGAAAGGTCAAAACAGTTTAGTTTTTTGCTCAAAAAGATATTAGTTTGACAAAATTGCCCCAAACAATATTGTTTTGATTTTAAATTTGTGTAAAAATAAAATCAAAATGATAATATTTTGGGCAATTCAAGCGGACTCAAGTTGTGAGTTAATAGAGCCGGGTCAGATTAGGTCAGTAACAGATCTGAAGTAGTTCAACTTGATCCCATCCCTATTTGTAAATATAAGGAAGAAATAAACTTTATATGTATAATTGTTAATTACGGTGTATAAGTTTGTCAAAAGTGTAAAATTTAAAAGTTTTGTATTATAAAATTAATGTTCTAATTACACTTTCTATAAAAGAGAATAATTGTGACATCTTTTAAAATACGTGAAGAAATTAAAACCAATCACACTTCTTATATATTAAAAGTTTAATATTCTAGAACTTTAAAATTTAAATTCATTTTTTCAAAATCATATATAAATAATAATTACAATAACCTTATCATAAGTATATATTTTCTAATAAATATAACAACTTTTTCCCATAAATACACATTACAGATTATTTTTACATTATACTTAGTATTAGAGATAAAGATATGAACTGTTTAGATTTTATGCGAAATACTAAGAGGTGAAATGCACCTTTTGCTTTAAAAATAATAACAATCACTTCTTCATCTAGATGACTATAATTATACTCCCTCCTATCGAAAATAAAAATCGTTTTATAGGGATTTTAATTATTTAAAATAAGTGTCGTTCGTGACTTTTCATGCATGTTTATAATTTTACTTCCAAAATTATCCTTTAATTTCTCTCACTTCCTGATTACACAGATTACATTTTCAAGGCAGTTCAACATACAATTTGTCTCACATGCTAATTATTGCAAATTACCTTTTCGATACACTTCATCATGTTTCTTTTTATTTTGCTTCAAAACCTTTCATTCTCAACAACATTCATTTATTTATTTAAATATAAAAACTGTACACATAATCTACATGCAATTATCTATAGACAATTTATAAGCAACTCTTCTTTAACACAGAGAAAAAAATTAGAATTGAAAATGGGTAGGAAAGAAGCTCTTCCTTCCAATATACAAAAATTGTCATAGATTGATGACGTACAAATAGAGGAAGTACAAAAGTTATCACAGGTTGATGAAGTAGGAGTAAAGGAAGTACAGAAGCTATCATAGGTTGATGAAGTAGGGAAAAAAAGAAGTAAAGAAAGGAGGCAATGGAGTCGAGAAGAAGGTTTTGGATTTCGATCTCAATAAATTTTTATTGTGAGGAAGGAGAACTTCATCCAAATAAGGAGATTCAACAAACAATAATGGAGATGTTGAGAATTTATCTCCCAGATTTTTTCTAAATAAATGTACGTGGTGGTTTTCATTTCAATGTTAGTATCTAGATTAATGGTTTTAGTTTTTTTAATGATGTATTTTCTTTCCAGTAGTCTTTTAATTTGATTATGTCTTTATATGATTGGTCTTCCATCTTTATTTTTTTTTATCGTTATAGTAATTAAAAATCAATTGTGCAACAACATAGATATAAGAAAGCAAAAGTTATCTTCCGATGTTGTAATATGTGATTGAAGAGAATAAAGTTTTGCATTATATTTTTAGAAATATGTAGTTTATTGCGGTGCTCTCTTAATCTTTTAAGAACATACCACCATCTTTAATTATTCTTTGAACACCATCTTCAATTAGATTTTAACTTAACTCATTAATTTTAATATAAAGAAATTTATTTATATATGTAAAATAGACTTAGCAAAATCTACTAGTTCTAAGATATTTATGGAATTTGATGGAATCATTGAGAATGTGGTGAGATTAATCAGATTAAGCCAAGACTCAATAAAATCAATAAACTTAGCCATTATTTAGTTTAATTTAGGCTTATAATAAACTCAATAAAATCCATTACTTAGTTTAATTTCTAATTCTAATAAATAAAATAGAAATTATTGATATTAGGAGTATTTTAAGAACACAATTGATGAATTTATATATCAAAGTTTATTTTGTAGACAACTAGAAATTATACTGATTTAATCTATTAATTAATTTTATTTGTGTATTGTGGTGTAGTTTAATCATATTTTTATGTTTTTTATTGCTTTAATTTTAGTATTTTATTTTCTTTGATGTTTCAATTTTATTTGTGTTTAATTTTTCTTTTTTAAAAAGGTAACATTAACAAAAATATAAAAATAAAATAAAAACAAAATTAAAGCGAAATGAAATCTCTTAAGATTACTCATGTTAACAAATTCATTATATTTTGCACTATAGCGAATCCAACTAATTTGTCTAGGAAGACAATCCTCCATTTCTCGCATGCTTTATTCATATGAGGGATTTTGTAATTGTTGGATCCTTCAACTTTCATAATTTCCTACATACACAATTATAAAGTCAAGAAAATATGGTTTATTATTTTTGTCGAAGATTCATCAAAGACTTTTTACCTGCATGGATAAGTTCTTCCACTAGCCTTGGACACTCTTTATATTGCAGTGCTTGAATGACGCTAAAAAACTGAGATCCAAACTATTTAAATCCGGTGAGTTTGGAGGTTGAAACACTAATATAATATCAAAACCATGTTGTGAAGCAGCCTTTTGAAATTCCTTGTCACCTGGATCAACATGCGTCCTTGCGTTGTCTTGTTAAATAAATATGGTTTTTCTTAGATCTTCTTTGGGCCACTTAAGTGGAATTGCCGGTACAACTTGTTCAATCAAAAACATTTTTATTATTTCTTTCTTAACTAAGGTCATTGGTTTAATCTCTAATGTTCCAGCATCTCTGTTTCGAATTTTTCTTTGAAATGGTTGTAAGGTAACAAATGGAAACACTCCTATTTTTTCCGAGAACACTTCATTTCCTTCATTGTCAAATCTTAGACGAGCCATAGCAACTTACCTTTTCAATGTAATTCTTTCTCTGACATGTTTGCAAAGGTTCCCCTTTGGCGTGAAGTAGATAACATTTTTATGACTTCCTAGTCATATAGAACCATTTTTCCTCAATATGCAGAACATTAAACATATCAACGAATTTTGGCTCATAAGGCAAGCTATTTTAATCCAACATAAATAAGAAAAATTGCATATGCGTTTTTTATTTTATTCTCTTTAGAGCAGCTTAATGGCGTTTGAATGATGTCGAATAAGACCTTGCTTTATCCATCTATGTAATGACGTGTAGCTAAAACTTGTACCCCTGGCCTTCAAAGATTCGGTAAGTGAAATTATAGTCTTTTGTCGATGTAAAGGAATTTAAAGAATATGATTGAAGTCTACTTGAACTCTCTTCCGCCCACAATTTTTTGTTTTCTTAGACACATCAATCGCTTCACCATTTGTAGTATCTTTTGCCCGTTTCCAAATCCTTTGGACTGTTCTTATATGAATTAAAAACAACTCTGCAAGCTCTTTGATTGTAGTATCTCTTTTCAACTTCCATTAACATTTTTTTCTAATAAAGTGTTGTATATTGCCCATCACTACTCATTTGTTAAAATTTTCTTTGTTTCCTTACTATTCCTCTTCCAAAGAATGTATCATTTTTAAGGAAAAAATTACATTCAATTTCTAAAATAACCAATCTTGAAATAAAAACACAACCAACACAAATTGCATAAAACGCCTAGTTCACTTCATAAACTATCCATCACCATAATGAAAAATAATGCCGCAATAAAACATAAAATCAAAATTTACATATGAAATGAAACATTAAAACAACTCTATAAAAATAAAATGACACAAACATGAAAACAAATAAAATTGAATATTTCATACTCCTAGTGTAGTGTTGTAAATAAATATTAAAAATATTGAAAAGAATTTGTAAAAGATTAAAAAATGTTCTTAAAATATAAAACTAACTACTAGTGCAAAGTGTTAAAAATTTAAAAGAAACAACATTCAATACAAAAATACATTAAAATACAATAACGCAATGCAATAAAACATGAATGAGAAGAAATATCCAAATAAATTCAGAATACTGGAGAGAACTATTTATTATAAAAAAGAAAAATAAAAATAAGACTGAGGATTTTTTGTGTTTAAAAATAGCCTGAATTGTGAGATAAGATTGATCTATCTTCCACACACACACCATCGAAATCTACATCTGTTAACGGTGGCTTGAACTCTTGATCGGGTTTCAAATTTAAATCGAACATCATAGTGGGTATGGTTAACAGATTTGATAACCTCGACACAGTGGTTTCATTATGATTTTTAGAACTTACCGAAGCAAGATTCAAATCAATTGAAACTTCTCTCTCGTTGCATGTTACTTCAACATTCAAATCAATATTTTGTTTTTCTAAATTGAAAGCCATGAAAACATATGCTATTGTTTTTAAAGTTCCTTCTATATCCACTGGATTTTTTGGTTTTGGTTCCTGTACAAATTTTTTAAACATTTTGTAAATTTTTAGGCCCTAAAATTTTCACATGATACTATGCTTGGCTCCAAATTTGAATCAATCAATTTTTAAAATTTTCAACAATGTTGAAATCAATATACAACGTTAAAATGAATAGACACGAATGAATGTCAAGAAATAATGATGGAGTTTTTGAATTAAGTTTGTGTTTGGATAAAATTTTGAATAAATTAATTTAAATTTTTTTCTTAACTTTAGATCAATATCCAAAGTAGAAGCAAAGAGACACAAGTATCGAAAGCAATGACAATGGATTTTCTTATTTAAATTTATGTTTGGCTCCAAATTTTGATTGAATTAATTTTGAAAAATTTTAGTAAAATATTCTGACCATACATGATGGAAATGAAGAGACGATAGAAATGAAGAGATAATGGAAATGAAGAGACACTCATATACATTGTAGAAATGAAGATAATGCAAAACTAAAATAAATTCTTTTAATTAAAAGTTGAAAACATCCAAACTATGCATGCGATGTTTTAATGATTGCCTTTATTACTATTACTAATAATAAAAAGCATCATTGTTGAGTAGTACCATTAATAACAGTATCTCAAATATTTTATTAGCTTTCTTAATAAGTATATATCCCTCTAAAATGACTTTCGTTTTGAATAGGAGGGAGCATAATTTATGTCACATGTCAAGAATTAATAGTGTGATGACTGAAATTTGACATAACTTATTGTTGAAGGTGCAAATTAATATTAGAGATTATGACTGTAACATCCCATCACCGATAGGAAGGGTAAAATAGTAATTGGAAACGGGTTAGGAGTATTTAAACTTGTTTTGCTATGTTCATACATTCATATATACATATGAATAGTGAATTGTGCACATGTAATGATTGTACATGCATTCATGACATTTCCCGGCATATGTGTCTCTAACGTGTTTATTGTGAAAAAGATGATTTCGTGCTTGAAAATTGACTTGGAGTGGGTTTTTGTGTGTTTTACATTTTTGAAAAATTTTATAAATTTTTCTAAAATTTTTCAGGGTACTTTTCCGAACTAGGAAAAATGTCAAGTGGCAAACTTACTGGTTACTGGTAGTAAAAAAAATGACTGTCCAATGACATTGAAAATTTAGATACATGATTTTAGGAATTTTTTATATGAGCCATTGGAATTTCGAGTAAAAATTAAATTGTATTTGGAAAGAAACCTTAAGAGTGCTTAAACATAAGACATGTGGCAAGTGACACTTGTCACTTGCCTAACTATGTCTTAAACTTAGTGGTTTTATATTTAACCTAAAAAGAGTGAAAATCACCTTTAAATGAATGTTTTCCTCCTTCATCCGTAGCTCCTCCCCTCCTTTCTTTTTCGTTGGTTTTCCATCCACCATACAAGAAGCTTTTCTTTGTACTTGCTTGCTCTTCCTTTATTCACACCCACACCCAAACTTAAGCTTTGTGATGATGAAAATCGTGTATGTGAAGTGAAGTAGAAGATTTGGAGTATAGTTGAAGAATTGAAGAATTTAAAGCTTGTTAGGTAAGATTTATGTTTTATTTTCTTAAATTGGTAGTTGATGCATTAATTGTGATGTCTTGAGCATTGATTTCATGGAACTTGTGATTTGATTGTATGGGTATAAATGCATGTTTGTGTAAGGATGAATGATATAGCATGTGTAGTATTGATGAATTGTGTGTTTTGGATTGATTTTATGGACGTTAGATTAGTGATTAATAATGAAAGATGACTGAGTGTGTGTGCTGAAATTTTGTGGATTTATGTTGAAGAATAGGTTGTGAGTTGGTTATGATGGAAATATGGAGTGAAATGAGTGAGAATTGGTTGAGAAATTGTATGGAAGATGTAGAATGTGAGTTAGGTTGAGAATATGGAAAATTGGATGTGTATATGTTTCAAAGATTTGATCATAACTTTTTATATGGTTATGCTATTGAGATGATGTTTAGCTTGAATTAAACTTGAGAAGTTTGGCTAAAATTCTTATGAAGGAAGTGCTATTCAATTATGGCTTGAAGGATTTTGAATTTTGCTTTGAAAGTGAGATATATGTGCAGGGTGAATAGTGGTGATTCTAGCATTTAGAGATTTGTGACCTGAAACTTTGGGAAATTTTTCTAGGCTAAAGTAGACAGATTTTGTGAAATTAGTCTTCATGAAAATTGAAGATTTTCTTGTTATCTTTCTATCTCCACTAAGTATGACATTTTTTGATTTTGAGGTTGAAAGTTATGACTTGTTAATTTTCAGATGGTATTGTAAAGTATGAAGATGTTTGGTATATGAAATGTTTCTAAGTATGAATTTTATGATTTCTGTGGTTTGAAGCCAATTCTGGACTATTATGGTTTGATTTAGCTCAAGTGGTCTTATGGAAAGTTGTAGAGGAATGTCTTAGCTTAGTAATGATGTATAATATGTTGTTCTTGGATGTAAGAATTATAAGTTATGGATCTTTAAAGTATGAATATGGTTAGGTGATATGTTTAGTTCACAATCTTTAACAGGGCAATCACAGTCATGGGAGAATTTGACTGAGTTAGAGATGGAATTTGTTTCCAAGTTGTTCATGAAAGTTGTATCATATGCTCTGATCTTTCTTTTTATATAAAGCTTGAATTTTTTTGACAAAAGGAATAGGAAGTTATGATTTTTAGAAGTTTCTGTGACTGTTTGGCATGATCATTAGTGGATAGAAACTTAAAAGTGGTTTTTGATTCCCTTAGAGGTCAAATTGATTTTTCTGTCCTTCATGAAAGTTGTAGGTGACATTTTTATCTTTCCATTGATATAAAGTATGAAATTTTTGGCTAAGGGGATAAGAAGTTATGATTTTTAAAAGAATGTTGCACTGTTTTGGAAATTTGTGATTTGGCAGAAACTTTGATTTGCATTTTTGACACCCTTAGGGATGGAATTGGTTTGTGAGTCCTTCTTGGAACTTGTAGGGTTTTCTGTGATCTTTCCAATGAGATCTTATTTGTCATTTTTTGTTACTTGTGTGAAAAGTTAGATTGTGAGAAAGGAGAGAAGGAAATTAAGTGTTTAAAAAAATATAGAAATTGGCGGAACCTCGCATCTCACGAGGACGACGCATCGCCCTCCCTAGATCGAGGGAGAACCGGCGGTCTTGCCCTGGGCTGAGTGCAAAATGCACTCAGCCCACTTCTTTTATTTTTTTTATTATTATTTCATAATTATTATTCTATTGTCTATTTTGTCCCAATGTCTTTCTTTTGTGCATAACTTTTTCGTCCGACCTTCGATTGACCTAATTCTAGAGGCATCGGATTCGGGAAATATTTAATTTCATTTCTATATGAAATTATGAATTTTTAAAGATGAAATTGATGTGGATTGATTCGGTCAAAGTTAGAGGACCGAGTAATTATTTTTCTGGTCTATATTTTAGCGATAATTGGACCTATAGAGGTCCGAATTGAGCGATTTTGGTGTCTTTGGACTTCCAATATTTAGAGAAAATTTTGTGATAAATATTTATAGAATAATAACGGGAATGTCATGAACATGCATTGTACACATTTTATTTGCTCTATGTGCATTATTAAATATTTCTGATTTGACAATGTGTAATATTTGTGTATTTTAATTGTTATAGAGGCGCATTTGGAACGTCAACTCACGGAAGTTGCCGAGACTTCCAGGCATTAGCTCAGAAGCTATTGGTGAGTGACCTAGACGGTTCTCTCAATTATTATTTTCTTAGAAAACTGTGGTGGATAATGGTGAGTTAGTAAATTGTGTTTCTGATTGTGGATTCCGGACAAAAGGTCCGATGTATTAGGGAGCTATGACATAGAAGTGCTACTTGTATGGAAATTTTTGAACTACTTGTTATGATGTGATAAATTTTGACACGTGTGTTGACTGTGACTTATATTGTTATATATGCATTCCATGTATGAATGCATGCTCAGATAATGACAATTGTGACCGGAGCAGCCACCGAGGCTAAAAGTTCAATGTATTTGGGCCTCGAGCCTACAGTAATTCAGAGCCTCAGGCTCAACGATTAATGCGCCTATATTGGGATAATTTAGGCGCTCAGTCACAACACCGTAATAAATTGGAAAAATGTCATATACGCATTTCATATGCATTTGATTTAATCTCTTTGGTTGAGTGAAAGGCAAAATGCCTTATACCTATGTGCTAACAATCATTTGGTACTTCTGAATGTGAGTTTATGTAATAACTGTGTTATGCTTGAGTGTTGTATGAATTGAGTGAACCATCAATGATAGTTACCTCACTGAGTTCGCAAACTCACCCAAAATTGCAACCTATTTTTCAGGACCGAGAGTAGACTCCTAGCTCCATAGGGACTTTTTCTGCCGTGTAGATCGTGTTGGCAAGAGAAGTCATGGCACATAGGTCGGTCAGCTGGAACTTTTGGGATGACCTAGATAGAGCTGATGTATTTTCCCTGTTTATGTAGCATGTTGTACTAGGTTTTTGGAGTGATGTACATACGATGTCATTGACGAGATGTATAAACTTGATTTTGATGAAATGAAATGAGGAACAATTTGGTTCAAAAAGTTTGTGATTTTATACTGATGTTTTATTATTATGATGTCATGTGATGTACAGTAGTGATTGTTCGTAGCTCACCCTTATCGTAAGATATGTATCGGAATGACCTACGGACGTCTCGATGTGTATCTTGCGATAAGGGGGCGCTACAATGACAAAGTTCATCTCAAACATTTTGGAAAAGCTTAAGAGATGAATAAGACATTTTAACTTGTATTGTAGTTTGTAAGGGTGCTTTGATATAAATTAGGGGAAGCTTACGTTATCAAGAAATTTGATCAATGTGCTAGGATTTTGTGGATAGTCAAGGGATGATTTTGTCATTTCGTCAATTCAATTTTAACTGCTCTAAAGTATGATGATTCGCGGATAATATAACTTATATAAATAATTTGCATTTTGGTTTAATTTATTTTAAAATATAATTTTATATTATAGAATAAAATTGTCAAATTATAATTTTTTTCAAAAGAGCCTGAATTTGTTTTAATAAATATTATTATGTGATTAACTAAGCTTCGTGTTCCTGTTGGGAACTGGCGTAAGAATTTTGAGCAAAAAGTTTTATGAAGAATCCTTAGTTGTGAACAGACTTGGAGCTTTGACAACACGGAAGTCAAGCTAAGATGCCCACTTTTCTAAAACATATGATGTTATATGTCTCCTTTTCTTTACGAAATTTGAATGAATGAATGAATGAATGACTGCGTTGTTTGATTTTAACCTAACCGCAAAACATGACCAAAAATGAACCAACCAATCATATGCTTTTGTCTATCAAATATTTAATATCAAATATTAATATAACTATTACTTTTGTCTAACACTATACCAAATACGAATAATCAATAATTTTATTCCTGTTCCAATTCTTATTTTATATTTTTAATCTTATTTTTATTATGATTTCTTCGTCATTGACAAACTAGACCTTAGGCTAAAACTTTTGGATGACTTAGCCTACTAATTAATTATGTAAGCTTATTGTAACTTATGATAAGTGTTTTGACTGCTTAATCAAATTTAATATAGATAAGTTGGCGACTCATGACTTGCTATATATTAATTTACTATCATATTAGATACATAAGTCAAAGCAGAAAAACTTAGAATTCAAAATGAATATATAGTACATGAAAAGAAACCATAAATTTTGACTTGTGATAGACAAAAATATGCATTTTGCCATTTTCACTAAGTTTATATTTTAATATTAAGAAATTCATATTTAATTTAATAATTTTCATACATTTTAATTAATAATAATATGTTAGAATACCGTTACATTTATCTAGTAAAGAAGCATGACGTGGCATCTAGAATTCTTTACCTTTTCAAGACAAAGTATAAACAACATTCACAGAAAGTTTATGTCAATTCTACCGAATCTTCAAGAAAATCCTAGAAATTTATTGTCTGCAAATCATATTAACAGTTTGGTCTCAACCGTTAATGTCAATTCCACCGAATCTTCAAGGAAATCTCGGCAGCCTATTATCTGCTAATCATATTAACAGTTTCGTCTCAACCGTTAGAATAAAAATCAGCCAATCCCTCCTGCCTATACATACAACAACCGAAGAGATGAATTCTCCAAGTTCTCCACTGCTCTCATTTCTTCTTCTTCTTCTCCTCCCATTCCCTCTGATAACTTCTGGTTCCCCTCATTATCAGTTTATTCAATGCCTTCTCCAACGTTCGGGAGATCCCACTACCATTTCCAAGCATATTTACACCCCCAACAATGCCTCTTATTCGTCAGTCTTGGAGTACACTCTGCAAGACTTGAGGTTTAATACAACTTCTACTCCTAAACCTCTCGTCATAGTCACCCCAACAAATGTTTCCCACATTCAGGCCGTTGTTCTTTGCGCCCGTGAAAATGGGTTGCACCTTAGAATTCGAAGTGGTGGCCATGACTATGAAGGTCTTTCTTACGTTTCTGTCCTCCCATTCATCATCCTCGACATGATTAATATGACTGCAATTAACATCGATGTAGCAAGTAAGTCTGCATGGGTGCAAGCTGGTGCAACAATCGGCGAACTCTATTATCAACTCGTCACCACAGACAGAACTCTTGCTTTCCCAGTGGGAGTTTGCGGAAGTGTTGGAATCGGTGGCCACCTTAGCGGTGGAGGGTACGGCACGTTGGTTCGAAAGTATGGTGTTGGTGCTGATCATATAATCGATGCACACATAGTTGATGTCAATGGAAGGCTCCTGGACAGAGCTTCAATGGAAGAAGATGTGTTCTGGGCTATCAGAGGTGGTGGAGGGAACACTTATGGCGTGGTTGTCGCATGGAAGGTGAATCTGGTTTCAGTTCCTTCTAATGTGACGGTGTTCTTGGTCCAAAGATCCTTGGAACAGAACGCAACCAAACTTTTCTACCGCTGGCAGACAGTGGCAAATCAGATTACTGAAGATCTGTACATATTGGGTGAGATGGGCAAAACTAATTCTAGTCAAACGGGAAACACATCAGTAAACATAAGATTCTATGGAAACTATCAGGGTGGTGTGGACGATCTTCTCCAGTTGATGGAGGAGAGGTTTCCCGAGCTTGGCTTGGTTAGAGAAGATTGCACTGAAATGAGTTGGCAAGAATCTAACCTCTTCTTCACTAGCTTTCCAGCCAATTCATCATCGCAGCTTTTGCGTAGTCGTACCATTTTTCGAAGAAGATCAAAGTCGAAATCTGACTACGTTAAGGAACCAATCCCTGAGGCTGTACTTGAGAAGCTGTGGAACATGTTCTACCCGGTGGAGGTAGGATTTCTTTATCTAGCACCCTATGGAGGAGTAATGAATCGGATTCATGAGTCCAGCATTCCATATTCACACAGAGCTGGGATTTTGTACCAGATCGGCTACTTCACGTACTGGGATGAAGATAGCTCCATTGTAGCTAACAAACATATAAACTGGATGAGAAAGGTTTACAGATACATGGGTCCATATGTTTCCAAGAATCCTCGCTCGGCATACATAAACTATCGTGATCTTGACATTGGAGTTAACAACTTATACAACACCAGTTATGAGAAAGCAAGCATCTGGGGCAGGAAATATTTTGGCGACAATTTCGACAGACTGGTGAGGGTGAAAACTAAAGTTGATCCTTCTAATTTCTTAAGGAATGAGCAAAGTGTACCCCCTACTCTCTCCTAAGTTGGTGAGGAAATAATAGGAATTACTTATTATGTAATGCAGTGACGAATCTACTGCTCTGTTTATGTTTGTGAAATTTGGGTCCAATAATTGGTCTTGTACTCGTACCTAAAAATTAATAATGATATGTAGTCTTCTTTGTTATAATTAAATATTAATTAAACTATTTAATTGAAACGACATCTCGATTCAATTTTACTTTAAATGTATAATAAAGTCAAATCTAGACTCATCCATTAGTATTCATGTTAAAAGTTATATATTAATTGCATAAATTAAAGTTGCCAAACTTAAGACTTCTTGCAAAGTTATCATTAATCCTTGAAAATTGATATAAAGTGCAACATTAACCAATTATATTGACTGCAAATAATG
Organism: Erythroxylum novogranatense; assembly: GCA_029891385.1. Classification (NCBI taxonomy): domain Eukaryota; kingdom Viridiplantae; phylum Streptophyta; class Magnoliopsida; order Malpighiales; family Erythroxylaceae; genus Erythroxylum; species Erythroxylum novogranatense. Next base: position 279,505 of record JAIWQS010000024.1, on the reverse strand, counting down.
TATAAAATTATTTTAGACCCTTATGACTACTTTTAAATTTGGGCAAAAATCTTATATAGTTATAGGGTTTTCGTTTTAATTTTAACTTTTGATTATTACTACAAAATTAAATATAGTTTTAGATTTAAAAAGTTAATTTGTTCAAATTTGAGATTACAAATGTCGACTAAGCTCAAATTAGCTTGATCACTTAAGATAACATAATATTGTTTTATTCTAAATTAACATAAATTTTGATTGAGCTAAAACTTTTAAATCAAAATTTAACCAATTTATCATATTAAAATTTTATATTAATAATTTAAGTTAAGATTGTTAAACCTCAGATTTCTTGCAAAATAATGATAACTGACCAGAGAAATAAATTAATTTAGTAAAATATAAGTCATATCAATTAAATTAAAATTTTAATATATATGTATGTAATTTACTATTAATTGACATAAATTCCAACATGAAGTGGATATATGTCAAATAATATGTAAAATAATAAATAAATTTATTATCATTATAAAATATTATTATAAATACTAGTCTGTATGGGTCACCGGATTTTTTATAATTTTAAAAATATATGAATTAAATTGGAAAAAGAAAAACTTAAAGCTAAGGATCAAAGTCGCGAGGACTTGGTATTGGATTGAGTTTTAATACATTACTTTATCGGTATCGGTCAATACCGTATACCATTTAGTAGTTTTTAAATTTATGAAATAATCCTTAAAATTTTTAAATTTGTAAATGGTCCATTGGTATATTATACAATTGTATTGTCACTTGTATATTTTACTAGTTTCTTGTTTACATCAACCTTATTTTCAAAAATCAAAATAATAAATAATAATGACAATTAATATAAAATAACAATAATTTTAAATAGTTCACATATAAATAATAACCACAATTAATATAAAAAGACAATCATCATCATACAAATATAAAATTAAGAATAATACAAGTATTTAAAATATTACAATAATACAATTTTATTATTTTTATAAATAATATTATATCAAAAGATTCAAAACATCTAATAAAAAGAACAATAAATATCCTTAAATAATTCACAAAAGAGTTAATGACGAAGAAACAATCAGTAGAAGTTAAACACGAAACAAAAATATTGCAGTTATATTATATATATATATATAATTTAGCATAAACATCAAATACAAGTAAAATTAAAAGCAGAGGAAAAATAAAAACCTGGAACGAAATTCAATTGTTAATAGGAGGATACTCGCTATAACTGCACTGACCCCAGTGATCATTTGGTACAAAATCTTCATCATTGAAAGGAGCTTCATCATCATTATCATTCAAATTTAATGCACCAAATGACATGTCAATGTTTTCCCATCCAAGATTATCTTCCAAATTCAAATCATTCATATCAACCAAATTCGATTCTTCAGAAACCCAATCCGACAAAAGATCAATATTATCAATGGAAATTGGATCAGTCGAACTACTTGTGCTATTAAAACTCCTAATAAACAATTAAATTTAATTATTAGAAAATTATAAGAAATTATATAGAAATTAATAATGATAATAACATAACTTTTCGAAGCTTTAAATTGAAACGAACAAAAACCAAGTCATTCAACCTCTTATGCTCCAATCTATTCCTTTTCTTTGAGTGGATAAATTAAAATGTACTTCAGTTTCGTTCACAGCCTGTTGAGCTCACACATTGACTTAAAATCTGAATTGCAAACCTTTTCAATTCGGAACACCATTTCAATTGATCCCACCAAGAAACTATAAGTTATAAGATAACAAAAGTAGTGTTTATGTGATAATTAATTTTCAACAAATAAGAAAAGGAAATAACTAATACACGGAGAAAGTTTTCCTCTTTGTTGAATAGCAATCGACATTCTAAAATCTCTATAAGACAACTTGTAAAGCTCCATTTGTGAGCTTAAAAGATCTTGCATCGCGTCAATGCTAACAATTGTTGTAATTGTTAAAAGCATTTCTCTGTTAACTTCAGCTTGCTTTGTAAGATCCACTCTAAAATATACATTAGGATTTAAAAATGCCCCAGGTGCAAATAATGGAGAAGAAAGTTGTTTTTCTCTTCTCTCATTAATGATTGAAAGATATGGTATGTGTATAAAGAAGGTCTATTTTTTAGGTTGGCCTTGATTGCTTCCGTCACTCTCTCCATGGCATAAAAAATATAACTCGTTGTTGGCCTTTCTTTACTATCATTCAAGCGAAGCACACTCACCAAAAACTCACAGACTCGGCTAACAAAGTGACATTGAGACCAAAATTCTTTATCTTCCAGTATAATATTACAAACCTCCACTCCATCATTAGACGTAACATGCTGAGATACAATACACTTATCACTTGTAAACATTTGTCTTAACTCCTTCTTCATCGAAACAAAAGACTGAAGAGATAAGAAATTTGTGACAAATCTTGTCACAACAGAACGACACAGATTCATATCACTAGTAAATTCCTTTCTCATCAAATTCAATACCCATGCACAATTATAAATAAACTTTATCACTTGTTTAGCTTTTTGCATAGTCTCATTAATAACAGGAAAATACCTAGGATCTCCTATATTCTCCAGCATTAGGTCAATGCAATGTGAAACACAAAGAGTCCAAAAAATGAATTATACATATTCTGCAACCTTTTCTGACCACTTTATAAGCAGAATCATTGTCAGTAATAAACTAAACAATTTTTTTCAACCCTACTTCATTCACAACTTCATCAAATATCCTAAAAAAAGTCTCAATATTTCTAATAAGGTCAAATACATCAATAGATTTCAAAAACATTGAGCCATTTGAAGAATAAACCAAAAAAATTATAATAGACTCTTGTCTCCTATTTGTCCAACCATCATACATAATTGAACATCCATAAGTACCCCAATTCACTCTTCTTTCAGCCGAACTCAAAAGTTTATCTTTTAAGTCATCAATAGAAGGACCTTTGTATCCTAGACCATAAGAGGCTATTGCATCCATCATAGGTTGATAATAACAAGACTGAGAAGTATTGAATGACGAACCTGTATCATACCACCATCTAGCTACTGCCATATCGACATTGTGTGTAACATCCTATCACTGATGGGAAGGGTAAAACAGTAATTTGGAATAGTTTATGAGTGCTTAAAATTGTCTTAATATGTTCATGCATACACATACAAGTGAATAGTAAATGTTGCACATGTAAATGACTGTACATGCATTCATGACTTTTCCAAGTATATTTAGTCATAAATGTGATTGGTATGAAAAATATGATTTGTGTGTATGAAAAAAATTAATTAATTGGAGAGGGTTATTGAGTTCTGAGAATTATTAGTGAATTTTAGAAAATTTTCTGAAAAATTTTGGAGAAATTTTCCGAACGAAGAAAAATGCCAAGGGGCAGAATGATGGTCTACCGGTAGTAGAAACTATTGCCCAATGGCATTGAAAATTTTGATAAATGACCTTCAGATTTATTGACAAGTGGTATTAAAAATTAAGAGACTATTGGCTTAGAAATTTGAGATAAAATAGACTAGTTATTTTAGAGACTAAATGGAGCCTTGGGAGAGTGACATGTGGCAAGTGACATGTGTCACTTGCCACACCACTTATATGTCATGAAATTCATTAAGTGAAAGACCATCTTTTGGGTCTTTCACTTGCTAAACACGATTCAAGCTTCCTTCATCTCCTTTTTCTTCATTTCTTCGTTCATTCTCTCCTTCTCACTACACTTTCTTCTTCAAAGCTTCAAAGTTGAACCTTGCCTTCTTCTATCACTACCCACTTAAATACCTTGCTACTTTCTTCTTGATGCTAATGGAATCCAACCTATTCCACCTTACCAAGGTGAAGATAGTTTTTTGGAGGAGTTAGAGTTTCTTGGTGTTTTGAAGGAGCTTGGAACCTAAATCAAGTAAGTATCTTGTTAATATCATGGGTTTTGGTTAAATGAAACAATTGTGATGATAGTTTAGAGGCTAATTGCATGAGATGGGATTTTGGGGTATATGGGTGTCGTGTATAGTGATGGGTGTGTAAATTTGAGTTATAGATGAGTGATGTTTTATAGAAATATTATAGAGGTTGAATGACCTTGATAAGGAGTTTGTATATGCTAGAATGAAGGGTAAGTTGAGTTTAGATGACTTAATTATGTGAATTGTATATGTGGGTCATGATTGATGGAAAACCTAGGTAAAGTTCTTTCTTTTGTTTATGCATGATGATTAATGATATATATATAATGTGTTATAGAGAGATTTTGGAAGTTAGACTTTGTCTATAATGAGGTATAGGATGAGTAGTGGTTAATTGTTAGAAGCTGGAAAAATTTAGATTTGTACATGTTTCAATATATTTGCCATAACTTTTTATCTGGTTGAACAATTGAGATGAGATTTGGCTTGAATTAAACTTGAGGAGTTTGGATACATTTCTTGTGAAGGAGGTGCTATCCAATTTTGGCTTTAAGAGTTCCAAATTTTGAATTGAATGTGGCATTTTGTGTAGGGATGAACAGCAATTTGAGAATGACATATTTATGATCTGAAACTTTAGAAATTTTTCTGGGTTGATTTAGGCATATTTTGCTAGATTGGTCTTCATGAAAGTTGTAGAGTTTCTTTTTAGCTTTCTATCGCCACTAAGTATGACATTTTTTGATTTTGAGGTTGAAAGTTATGACTTGTTAATTTTCAGATGGTATTTCAAAGTATTAATGTGCTTTGTGTGTGATATGTCTCTAAGTATGGGTTTTGTGGTTACTGTACTTTGAAGCCAATTCTGGACTGTTATGGTTTAAATTAGCTCAAGTGGTCTTATGGAATGTTGTAGAGGAATGTCTTAGCTTTGTAATGATGTATAATATGCTATTTTTGGATGTAAGAATTGTAAGTTATGGATTTTTAAAGTATGGATATGGTTTAGGTGATATCTTTATTTAACAATCTTTAAGAGGGCAGCCACAATCATGTGAGAAATTGACCTAGTTAGAAGTAGAATTTGCTTCTAAGTCCTGCATGAAAATTGTAGCATGTTTTCTGATCTTTTCATTGATAGAAAGCATGGAATTTTTGGACAGTGGGATAGGAAGTTATGAGTTTGAAAAGATTGTGGTACCGTTAGGATGACATGTGTAGGGCAGAAACTTTGATTGAGATTTTAACCCATTTAGAGGTTGAATTTGCTTTCAAGTTGTTCATTAAAGTTGTATAATATGTTTTGATCTTTCTTTTTATATAAAGCTTGGAATTTTTGGCAAAGGGAATGAGAAGATATGATTTTTGGAAAAATGTGGTACTGCTTTGGAAAATTGTGATTAGGCAGAAACTTTGGCAGAAATTGTGGTTTGCCATTCTTTTGTGTATAATTTTGTCATCCGACCTCCGATTGACCTGATTCTTGAGACATCAGATTCGTGAGATATTTAATTTCATTTCTTTGTAAAATTTTAAATTTTTGGAGATGAAATTGACATTGATTGATTAAGTCAAAGTGAGAGGACCGAGCGATTATTTTTCTAGTCTGTGTTTTAGCAATAATTGGACCTATAAAGATCCGAATTGAGTGATTTTAGTGTCTATGGATTCCTAATGCATAGAGGAATTTTTATATCAAGGAGAGGTTGCCTAGGTTTTCCTATGTGGACTGGTTTATCGATCGAGAGTAGTAGATCCGAAAGTATGGTTTTAGAAAAATTGCAATAAACATAAATTACGAGTTTAAGGATTTTAGTGCGGTTAAACCCTAGGCATACCTGAGTTGTGATAACGAAATAGTTTTTGAGATAAAATTTATAGATTGATACCGGGATAGTCATGAACATGCATCGTACATATATGTGCATCAATGAGTATAATTGCGCAAAATTATTAATGTGTGTGCAACATATTGAATAAGTGGGTTGTGCAGGCTAAGAGTTCACAGTTAAGCGTTTCTAGAATTTGGAAGCAAAAGCTAATCTGGAGCGTACTGTGAGTAAACCGAGATGATCTCATTTCACCCTTTGTTCTATTTTGTTTCATTTTGTCTAAATTGATTGCTAAATGCGGTGAATAATGGTGGGTTTGAGGTTTGCTGTGATTGTGAATTCCGGACAGAAGGTCCGATGATTGTGTACTGGAGAGTTGGTTATAGAAGTGCTACTTGTATGTGAATTTGCGACCTATGTGCCTATGATGTGACTAATTGGGATATATGTGATTAATTGTGATACATAAATGTTAATTGTGTCATTCATAGGCTGATTGATTGTGACATATGCATATATGCATAATAATGTGATTAATTGTGGCATATGCATTTCATTCATGAATGCTTAACCAGATAATGACAGTTGTGACCGAAGCAGCTACCGAGAGCTAAAAGCTCAACGATTGTATTCGGGCCTCGAGCCCCACAATGATTTAGAGCCTCAAGCTCAACGATTAATGTGCCCATATTGGGACAATTCAGGTGCTCGGTCACAACACCAAAATAAATTGGAAAGTGTCACATGGGCATTTCATATTCATTTTCTTACATATTTTTGATTGAGTGAAGGGCAACATGCCTTATGCTTATGTGAAATAAATGTGTTCTGATGCCGGACTACGGTCCGATGACATTTGAAAGTGAGTAGATGTGACTAATGCATTGCATATGCATAATAGAAATAAGTAAGTGTATTGAATATGAATATTGTGAATGTGCACTGTGTTGTGTGACTGGGAGAGTCATCGATCATGGTCACCCACTGAGTTCGCAAAACTCACCCAAAATTTGTAATTATTTTTCAGGACCCAAAAGAATACCCCGTTAGGCAACAGGCGTATAACAACCGCCTGTGAGTGAGAGAAGAGGTCGGGATCAATTCGCGTCTGCATTAGTGTCTGATAAATTTTGTATAAAATTGTATTTTCTAAATTTTTGTACAAATGATTAGGTCAATTTGTGAAGTCAATGGACTAAATTAAATTGTATTTATAAAAAGGGCCCATGTGGTCATTGTACTTACTGGTGATTGTGTATGCTAATTGATTTCCTCATAGTGTATGCTTGTGTTTTAAAAAAAATTTATACTGAGTTTGGACTGAGTGATATAGCACGCCACCCTCACAGGGCACAGACTCGGATATCACCATCGATGTCGGGTTTGGGTCAAGCGGGAGTAGGGTGTTACATTTAGGTGGTATCAGAGCCCAGAAGTACGAGGTTATATGGGCATTTTCTGAAACATGGATCAAGTTACATGCATTTAAGTCATGTTATAGCGAGCAAGGTAACTAATCCCTAGTCCGAGTCATTAAGATGAGTCATATGCATGAGCACGTGTTAAGTGTTTAAGTGTGAGAAACGTGATGAGAATGTGAGCAAATGAAGGTTTATGGGCAATTTAATAAATCCTCGAATGTGAGATGAATGCGAATGTATTGGCATGGGTTGATTAAGGAAAAAGTGATATCACAATGACTAATGAGACCTAACGTGTATAAATCAAGTAAACGAAATTTGCTATAGCTTGGAGAGGTCATATTTGGACATGAGAAGAATATCGGTTAAAAGTGATAAGAGTATGATTTAGCATAATAATATGTCTATGTGAGATCAAAAGTTCAGGATGACTAGGTATTTATGATTCTAACTTGTATGCCCGATAAAATGGGGATAATTGGAAATGAGAAAAAGTACATGGTTCAATAAGGTAGATATAGATTCACTACATTTGTGTTGGTGTGTATTATGGAATATGATATCAATATTGTACCGTAATGTTCTACCTTCAAATGAGATAGAGAAGTGAAGATATTGTCAGGAAGAAGCAGAAATGATGAGATTAAAGTGTACAAGCCCGGTTAAAAGAAATAATTTTTCTATGACTGTGAAAGGATAGACTTGGAATTGAAATGTGATAAAAGTTATGATTTAGTGTAATAATATGTCTATGATAATGAGATTACATTTCTTGATGATTCTGCGTCTATAAATTTAAATGGATTGAGAATATACATATGGACGATGAAATAATAGGAACATACTTTACAAGTGATGATACGTGATACATGATGTGTAGTATGGAGAAAGTTAGAAATGCGCCTAGGTTTGGATTGTATGTATGCATACGGTTATGGAAAAGATGATAAATCAAAGGAGAAGAGTGAATGCACTCAAAATGCTAATTCAATGATTATGATAGGATGTTGCATTAGAAGAACAGGTAAATAATGGAAAACTGGAGTAGAATCGCTATCAATATGTGTGTTAACGTGAGGGAAAAGTGCAGGGCAAGATATGGGCCTACAAAAATCGGTTTCTGTTATGATCATATGGTGAACCCCAATCATGAGCAGGAACAAGGATAAAAATGTTATCTAGAGTCAATTGGAATGTAAGTAGCATTAGCGAATGTGAGTAAGTGAACACTTGACATAAATATATCTCTAGTTAAGATGTAAGGATTCCGGATGGTATTTACCAGGGTGTTAGAGTAAACGAAGTTGCTTAATGCCTCATTGAGCCTTATTATCAAGGATGTATTGACTATAACAATCATGATATTGATCTTATTACGATAATATGAAATGTTGAAATTGATTTTCTTGAGGTATTAAGAATGACTAATAAGTACTCATGGGAAATAGTTGATTGATTAGGATTTATAAACAATATCGAGGTTAGTACCAAGAAATCACTGAGATAGGGTCTGTAAGCCGATTAATTCAATTTTTGATCAATGAAGGAACAAATCTGAACTGAATAAATTGTGAATCAAAAGTGAACATTGGAGTTACATCCATAGCGAAGAATAAAGCATAAATGCTAGGGTGAATACATTTTGTTGATGTAAAGTATCCAACTATATAAGTGGATTTTAAAGTTCGAGGTGACTTTCTTGCTAATGTGAGGTGAACTTAGGTCCATATTCTAGTTTGTGTAAATATGTTTGGGAACCACAAATTATATCTGATGAAGGGGTTACCAACACAGGAAGTTATGTTTGAAGATAAATTGAAATGTGTGGATCAACAGGTATGAATGAACAGACATTAGAATAAGTCAACGTGGAATCATTGGGAAATCGAATGAATTGCTGAAATCAGTCGAGAAAAGGAAGCTCATTGAAAAAAAAACATTGAGGATAACATGTGATAATACTACTGCACTGAGGAATTAGTTACTCAAGGAATTACAAGAACTAAATATAAGCACAATGAGTTTGAGGTTATATCTATTGGAGTTAACAATACCCCGATAGTATTATGATACTAACAGTTAAAAATGATTCAAGCAACATGATATCAATGAGTGACTATGATCATATTGAAAAATTAAGATGAAATTTTGAATATTTGCGGAATATATGTAAGCTGCATTAATGATGAAGGTAAAAAGAATTTTTGAGAAATTCATAACCCCAGTGTTAATTATACCGCTTCGATTTGGCGATTTTGTTGTATCTGACAAAGTTTCCCATGAGAGAGATTAACATACAATCTATTGCAATAGTAAAGTAATGTTGTGTACCTAAGGACAATTGTAGTCTCATGAGCTGAGTTTTGATACATGACTTGAAAATTGTGTGCAATAGTAATTGGTTTGAGAGCTTAGAAACATGATGTGGTAAGAAACATTTTGGATATACATATGAATAGACAGATTAGTAGAGATGGAGGTAAGAATTGAATTGGAAAAGATTGAAAGGATTGTGCAGATGAACATGTCCTAATAAAGCTAGTGTTACAATCAACTACGTCGAATAGAACATTCAATAGCAGAGTACCACATATGTGGAGTGTCTAATGTCTAGTTAAAAAGGGGCAAAAAGAAAGTATGATTAGTTATCGAATTAAAATAAGTTGTGTATAAAAAAGGACTGACAAAGCCCAAATCGAGGATTGAACACTTGTGAATCTTATCGGGGAATTGAAAACAGATCCAACTTTCAAGTAAATGATAATTATGATTGGATTAAACACTCTTAGAGAAAAATTACACAATATATGTCCTAGTAAGAGTACATCGAAAGAGCAATTGATGGCGAAGAATGTAGAACCGAGTGATTATATGTTTGGATTGCTTATAGTCTTGACTATCGAAGACAGGTATAAAGCGTATATTTCTGGAGTTCATTAGAATATGAGATTATTGCATAGTTCAAATTGACAGTAATGGAGAGGGCCTAAAAGAATGATTAAAAAGTCAGAACAAATTTAGGATACCGTTAATGAGTGAATTAAATCTGGAATAAGAATAAAGTGGCTTTTGAAAGACGAATGAATTTTGGTAGATCATGTTGCAGTTATGGAATATATTGAGAAAGATTTGAAAGATAAATGTACTAACACCGATGAGAAGTGAAAAAGATGACTTGTTTTTTAGAATATCACCTTGGCCAAGGTGTGCTTGAATGGAGATAAGGGTGCACTTAAATGGAGATAAAGGTGTAAATAGGGGAAACTAAGTTTGACATAAAGTGGTCCATAGAAAACTATGACGATAATATAAATAATTGAGAAAGTGTGATAATTAAACAAGGATTGAGAGGCTATTGAAATTATCAATCGTGGCCTTATGAAAGAAAGCATTGAGTGGTAAAGTGATATAGGAAACAGAGAAGTATATGAGACAATAACACCCCCTACCTTATTCATAAATCATAAATTAATTTCGAGGACAAATTTCTTTAAGGAGGGGAGAGTTGTAACATCCTATCACCGATGAAAAGGGTAAAATAGTAATTTGGAATAGTTTATGAGTGCTTAGAATTGTCTTAATATGTTCATGCATACACATATAAGTGAATAGTAAATGTTGCACATGTAAATGACTGTACATGCATTCATGACTTTTCTGGTATATTTAGTCATAAATGCAATTGGTATGAAAAATATGATTTGTGTGTATGAAAAAAAATTAATTAATTGGAGAGGGTTATTGAGGTTTGAGAATTTTTAGTAAAATTTAAAAAATTTCTGAAAAATTTCGGAGAAATTTTCCAGACTAGGAAAAATGCCAAGGGGTAGAATGATGGTTTACCGGTAGTAGAAACTATTGCCCAATGGCATTGGAAATTTTGATAAATGACCTTCGGATTTATTGACAAGTGGTATTAAAAATTAAGAGACTATTGGCTTAGAAATTTGAGATAAAATAGACTAGTTATTTTAGAGACCAAATGGAGCCTTGGGAGAGTAACATGTGTCACTTGCCACACCACTTATATGTCACGAAATTCATTAAGTGAAAGACCATCTTTTGGGTCTTTCACTTGCTAAACATGATTGAAGCTTCCTTCATCTCCTTTTTCTTCATTTCTTCGTTCATTCTCTCCTTCTCACGACACTTTCTTCTTCAAAGCTTCAAAGTTGAACCTTGCCTTCTTCCATCACTACCCACTTAAATACCTTGCTACTTTCTTCTTGATGCTAATGGAATCCAACCTATTCCACCTTACCAAGGTGAAGGTATTGTTTGTGGAGGAGCTAGAGTTTCTTGGTGTTTTGAAGGAGCTTGGAAGCTAAATCAAGTAAGTATCTTGTTAATATCATGGGTTTTGGTTAAATGAAACAATTGTGATGATAGTTTAGAGGCTAATTGCATGAGATGGGATTTTGGGGTATATGGGTGTCGTGTATAGTGATGGGTGTGTAAATTTGAGTTATAGATGAGTGATGTTTTATAGAAATATTATAGAGGTTGAATGACCTTGATAAGGAGTTTGTATATGCTAGAATGAAGGGTAAGTTGAGTTTAGATGACTTAATTATGTGAATTGTATATGTGGGTCATGATTGATGGAAAACCTAGGTAAAGTTCTTTCTTTTGTTTATGTATGATGATTAATGATATATATATAATGTGTTATAGAGAGATTTTGGAAGTTAGACTTTGTCTATAATGAGGTATAGGATGAGTAGTGGTTAATTGCTAGAAGCTGGAAAATTTTGGATTTGTACATGTTTCAATATATTTGCCATAACTTTTTATCTGGTTGAACAATTGAGATGAGATTTCGTTTGAATTAAACTTGAGGAGTTTGGCTACATTTCTTGTGAAGGAGGTGCTGTCCAATTTTAGCTTGAAGAGTTCCAAATTTTGAATTGAATGTGGCATTGTGTGTAGGGATGAACAATAATTCGAGAATGACATATTTGTTATCTGAAACTTTGGAAATTTTTCTGGGTTGATTTAGGCATATTTTGCTAGATTGGTCTTCATAAAATTTGTAGAGTTTCTTTTTAGCTTTCTATCGCCACTAAGTATGACATTTTTTGATTTTGAGGTTGAAAGTTATGACTTGTTAATTTTCAGATGATATTTCAAAGTATTAATGTGCTTTGTGTGTGATATGTCTCTAAGTATGGGTTTTGTGGTTACTGTACTTTGAAGCCAATTCTGGACTGTTATGGTTTAAATTAGCTCAAGTGGTCTTATGGAATGTTGTAGAGGAATGTCTTAGCTTTGTAATGATGTATAATATGCTATTTTTAGATGTAAGAATTGTAAGTTATGGATTTTTAAAGTATGGATATGGTTTAAGTGATATCTTTATTTAACAATCTTTAACAGGGCAGCCACAATCATGTGAGAAATTAACCTAGTTAGAAGTAGAATTTGTTTCTAAGTCCTCCATGAAAATTGTAGCATGTTTTCTGATCCTTTCATTGATAGAAAGCATGGAAATTTTGGACAATGGGATAGGAAGTTACGAGTTTGAGAAGATTGTGAATGCTTATTAGGATGACATGTGCGAGGCGAAAACTTTGATTGAGATTTTGACCCATTTAGAGTTTGAATTTGCTTTCAAGTTGTTCATGAAAGTTGTATAATATGTTCGGATCTTTCTTTTGATATAAAACTTGGAATTTTTGGCAAAGAGAATGGGAAGATATGATTTTTGGAAGAATGTTGTACTGCTTTGGAAAATTGTGATTAGACAGAAACTTTGATTGAATTTTTGACACCCTTTGGGATGAAATTGGTTTGTGAGTCCTTGAAGGAACTTATAAGGTTTTCTGTGATCTTTCTAATGATACCAAATTTGTCACATTTGGACACTTGTGTGAAAAGTTAGGTTTTGTGAAAGAAGAGAGGGAAATAGATACAAATGTGATTTTCTTAGAATTGTATTTTTTGTTCTAATTTGACCCTTTTGCCATTCTTTTGTGTATAATTTTGTCATCCGACCTCCGATTGACCTGATTCTTGAGGCATTGGATTTGTGAGATATTTAATTTCATTTCTTTGTAAAATTGTGAATTTTTGGAGATGAATTTGACATTGATTGATTAAGTCAAAGTGAGAGGACCGAACGATTATTTTTTTAGTCCGTGTTTTAGCAATAATTGGACCTATAGAGATCCGAATTGAGTGATTTTAGTGTCTATGGATTCCTAATGCATAGAGGAATTTTTTTTATTAAGGAGAGGTTGCCTAGGTTTCCCTATGTGGACTGGTTTATTGATCGGGAGTAGTAGACCTGAAAGTATGGTTTTAGAAAAATTACACTAAACATAAATTGCGACTTTAAGGATTTTATTGTGGCTAAACCCTAGGCATACCTGAGTTGTGATAACGAAATAGTTTTTGAGATAAAATTTATAGATTGATACCGGGATAGTCATGAACATGCATCGTACATATATGTGCATCAATGAGTATAATTGTGCAAAATTATTAATGTGTGTGCAATGTATTGAATAAATGGGTTGTGCAGGCTAAGAGTTCGCAGTTAGGCATTTCTAGAATTTGGAAGCAAATGCTAATCTGGAGCGTACTGTGAGTAGACCGAGATGGTCTCATTTCACCCTTTGTTCTATTTTGTTTCATTTTGTCTAAATTGATTGCTGAATGCGGTGAATAATGGTGAGTTTGAGGTTTGCTGTGATTGTGAATTCTGGACAGAAGGTCCGATGATTGTGTACTAGAGAGTTGGTTATAGGAGTACTACTTGTATGTGAATTTGCGACCTTTGTGCCTATGATGTGACTAATTGGGATACATGTGATTAATTGTGATACATAAATGTTGATTGTGTCATTCATAGGCTGATTGGTTGTGACATATTCATACGTGCATAATAATGTGATTAATTGTGGCATATGCATTTCATTCATGAATGCTTAACTAGATAATGACAGTTATGACCGGCGCAGCCATCGAGAGCTAAAAGCTCAACGATTGTATTCGGGCCTCGAGCCCCACAGTGATTTAGAACCTCAAGCTCAACGATTAGTATGCCCATATTGAGATAGTTCAGGCGCTCGGTCACAACACCGAAATAAATTGAAAAGTATCACATGGGCATTTCATATTCATTTGCTTACATATATTTGATTGAGTGAAGGGCAACATGCCTTATGCTTATGTGAAATAAATGTGTTCTGATGTCGGACTACGGTCCGATGACATGTGAAAGTGAGTAGATGTGACTGATGCATTGCATATGCATAATAGAAATAAGTAAGTGTATTGAATATGAATATTGTGAATGTGCACTGTGTTGTGTGACTAGGAGAGCCATCGATGATGGTCACTCACTGAGTTCGCAAAATTCACCCAAAATTTGCAATTATTTTTCAGGACCTAGAAGAATACCCCATTAGGCAACGGACGTATAGCAACCACCTGTGAGTGAGAGACGAGTTCAGGATCAGTTATCTGCATTAGTGTCTGATAAATTCTGTATAAATTTGTATTTTCTGAATTTTTGTACAAATGATTAGGTCAATTTGTGAAGTCAACGAACTAAATTAATTTGTATTTATGAAAAGGGCTCCTGTGGTCATTGTACTTACTGGTGATTGTGTATGCTAATTGATTTCTGCATAGTGTATGTTTGTGTTTTCAAAAAAATTTATACTGAGTTTGGACTGAGTGATGTAACATGCCACCCTCGCAGGGCACGGACTCAGATATCACCATCGATGTCGGGTTCAGGTTGTGCAGGAGTGCGGTGTTACATTGTTAGCCGCATCTCTTAATTGCATTGCACTACGAATTGAAGATTGGGCTTCAGGAGTTATTCATGGTGCAAAAAAACTAGTCACCTGTCTTCTTCTGTTCCTCATATTAGTTTCTTCTTGAGTCTGAGAGGAAAATTACCAATACCATTACCACCATTACCACTACCACTTCCATTTTCAACATTTCCAAAATCACCACAGAAACTATAAAATGAACTTCCACTGCCAATTTCAAAATTTAATCTTTCACTCATATCTCTCTCATATTGATATTCATCAAGCAATGTTTTCATCTGTTATTCCACATCATGAATTAGTATTTTACAGGGTTCCACATCTCCTTTAACCCCAGCTAAATGTTTTTTTAATCGGATGATTTCTTCATCTTTCAAATGCTTGTTACAAAAAAAGCAAATGGTATGGTTCCTTATACCGGGACCAATGCAGCATGAGCTCAAGCTGGATCATTGAATCTTCCTGAAATGGGTTGATCAGGAGTACTTGAACTTTCTTCTATTTATCTGTACACATAAAATAAATAATACATAATTTTAGTACACAATATGCATATCCATCTTATATAATATAACTCATTTTCAATTTCAACAATTTCCAATTCCAACAATCACAAAACATTCATAATTCTATTTTCAACAATTTCCAATTCCAATTACAGCAATCACAAAACATACATCAACAATTTCCATTTTCAGTAATTTCTAACAATTTCTCTTTCCAACAATTACAAAACATTCATAATTCAATTTCCATTTCAACAATTTTAAACAATTTCCATATCCAACAATCACAAAACATTCATAATTCTATTTCCATTTCTAACAATTTCTAACCTAATTCCAACAATCACAAAAATACATCAACAATTTTCATTTTCAGCAATTTTCATTTCCAACAATTACAAAACATTCATAATTTTATTTCTATTTCCAACAATTTCAAACAATTTCCATTTTAACAATCACAAAACATTCATAATTTCATTTCCATTTCTAACAATTTCCAACAATCATAAAACATACATCAACAATTTCTATTTCAAACAATTCGAACATTCATAATTTCATTTCCATTTCTAACAATTTCCAATAATTTTCAATTCAATAATCACAAAAATTCATATTTCCATTTCCATTTCCAACAATAACTAACAATTTTCAATTTCAACAATCACAAAATATTCATAATTATATTTCCATTTCCAATTATTTCCAACAATTTTCATTTCCAACAATCACAAAACATTCTTAATTTTATTTCAATTCCAACAATCACAAAGCGTGCATCAACAATTTCCATTTTAACAATTTTCAACAATTTCTATTTCTAACAATTAGAAAACATTCATAATTCCATTTCCATATCCAATAATTTCAAATAATTTCTACTTTCAACAATCTCAAAACATTCATATTTTCATTTCCATTTCTAATAATTTCCAACAATCACAAAACATACATCAACAATTTCTATTTTCAACAATTTTCAACAATTTCTATTTCAAACAATTACAAAACATTCATAATTCTATTTCTATTTCTAACAATTTCCAATTCTAACAATCACAAAACATTCATAATTTCATTTCCATTTTCAACAATAACCAACCATTTCCAATTCTAACAATCACAAAACATTCATAATTTTATTTCCATTTCTAACAATTTCCATTTTCAATAATTACAAAACATTCATAATTCTATTTCCATTTCTAACAATTTCAAGCAATTTCTAATTCCATTTTCAACAATTATCAACAATTTCTATTCCATTTCAAGTTCCAACACAATATTTGGCAATATTTGGGCGTGATTTATCATTATAACTAATGATTAAAAAGGAAAAAGTGTTTAAATAGTTTCCTTAAGTATGTAAATGAAATTGGATGTAAATGATTATTTTAATAAATAACAAATAAACAAAAAATTAATATTTCATTTATGTGATTTGATTTTATATATTTTATATAATAAAAGTTTGAACTTATATTTCTAAACTTTTATTAAAATTGTGAATTTTAGTTTTAAAATTTATTATTATCACGTAATCTAATTGATGATAAACAAAAGCATTCACAAATTAGTCTTACGTTACATCAATTTTCATTGACTTAGTTTAATGTTGAATGCTTAATAATTAATAACTTAATATGCATTAGATTTTATTAATTTTAGAACCTAAAAAGTGCACTCAACATAATTAGAGCGAATAAACATATCTATTAAAGTGCAAGGTTATATTACAACATTTGAATGGTGAGATAGGACAACCAATTAACTTTTCTAAATACACACTCATTTAAATTTACAACCAAACAGAACAATAGTTGATATAATTCCATTTCCAATTTTCAAATCACAAATAGTCTCTTTGTATAATTCCACTTCCAATGCCATTTCCAATCTTCAGATCACAAATGACAAAACCCAAAACAATACCGTGAGCATTCAACTTCAACAATTCAATTCGAATCCAAAATCCAATGCAACCTATTCATATGCACGCAACTCCAATACCGTGAGCATTCAACAATTCTCTGTACAATTTCATATCCATTTTCGGATGACAAATGAAAAACCCAAAGAACATCGTGAGCATTCAACTTCACAATTCAATATTAGAATCCAAAATCCAAACAATTAAAAAACACGCAACTCCAATACCGTGAACATTCAATAGTTCAATTCCCAAATCCATAATCCAACATTCAAAATCCATCATCTAACACAATAAAATGCAATTAAGCGGAAAATTTGAAAATAGAAAACAATACACCCAAAACAAATCACAAGGATCAGGTCTTGGGTTGTTGGCTTGGTTTGGTGACGGATAATACGGTGGTGTGGTGTGCACGAGTGCGACGATGACAACGTGGTGCAATGTAGCGGGCGATGGCATCTTCGAGTGTGGAGGAAGATTGAAGGCGAAGAAAGTGGCGTCTTCAACTAACGCCAAGGAGGAGCCGAGATCCGAGGAGGAAGAGGAAGGAGGAGAGTGTGAGGCAGAGACCAAGGATGGGAAGAGTGCGAGATGGCGAGGCGGCGACGGCGAGTGAGAGGCTAAGAGGGCAAGACGATGAGAGTAAGTAAGAGGCAAAAGTCGAGAGAGATAAAGCGGAGTTGGGGGTTAGTTTTAGGGTTTAATTTTTCAAATTTGTAATTTAGTCCTCCATATTTTGAAAGTTCACGGTGCTGATCGGTATGTCACGGTATTTTGGGTAACTATCGATCTTGAACAAAACACACCAATACCGAAGTGGTATTTACCGTAGATATCAATGTCAAAATGCAGTTCTGCCCGACTGCAGGCGGCCGCAGCCGATCTCTCTGAATGGTACTCATAAGTTTGTTAAGGATACTCCAACGACACACATCTTGATGTTCTTTTCTTTTTCCTTCCTTACACCCTTTATACTCCTTTAATTATTAATGTCAATTTATCTTTGAAAATTTTGTCAAAATGTATTTTTATAGCAATAAAGGAAAAGACAAATATTGTTGGTTTGCTTATGCTTATGCTTATGCTTGGAACAATATGACTTTCATGAATTTCTTTTCACATATCACATTTATCTTTAAATTCTTTTAAGAATACTAAGAAAAGAATAAGAAATTAGTATTTGTTAAGTAATCACAATCATATTAATAAAAATTTCTTTGTACTTGAGATTTGTTGATAAAATAATATAAAATAATAGATGTTCATATTTAATAAAAATCTAATATCATAAATATATCTACAATTTCATATATTATATAAGAAAAGTATTTTATTATTTTATTAATATTGTATTGATTACTATAAGATATATTGGTATGAGAATGTTATCTTTTAAAATTTTAAATTGTAAATAATTTGTTTAGAGGATGGACTAGTGTATCCTTATTTTTGTATCAAAATATTTGCATCCATTTATTACAAAATAAAAATCTATTTCTTTAATTTATTTCAAACTTGAACATAGCAAACATTTAAATATAGTTATGTAATGAAATTTTAGAAATTATTAATCATAATAATGTAAATTCCTTATGTTAGTGATATATTAATTACCTATAATTTGCAAGAGCTTTAAAATTGTAATTATTAGTTCTATAAAATTAATGAATTTTGATAATAGAATAATATTCTCTTTTGAATTATAATGAAGTTCAATATTTTCATTTCTCTTCTTCTTTAATTTCACTTATATTTGATGTATATGTTAAATTCTATATATACAATATAATAATATTTTTTGTTTTTGTTTCAAGTTTCAGGTTTTAGGTTTCAGGTTTCAGGTTTCAGGTTTCAGGTTTCACTTCTAGTTGATTGTTTGCTTGGTACGAACTCTTATTGTAAATTGTAGTACTTAGAGAGCTATGAAGATTTATTATTCTTTTTATTTGATGTAATATTATTTAAGGTTAATTACCAACAAAGCCTAAACTTTCGTTAATTTTTCAATTATAGCTCAAACTTTAAAAAGTAGCAATAAAATGCTCAAATTTTTAATGTTTTTAAATTCTAGTGCGACGTTAGTCTTACCGTTATCTTTACAGACGTGGTACTGCCATGTGTCAAGGGACTCTCATTAAAGTCTGATTATTAAATTGGCGTCGTTTCATTATAAAACTGAAACAATGTTCCTCTCAATTTGTAACCTAAATCCATCATTCTCATTCATCCATTCATTTATAGATCTTCTATATTTAAAAAACAACCAAGAATGTCAAGAGATAATGGAAGACCGTTGGCATATTTCACGAAATCTTGGCATAACTCAAAATGCTCTTCTATGGGGCAATAGTTCTTAAAAGCTTTTAAGCGCAGAAGTTGGATTGCTTCTTCATTATCCAACATCTCAACCCTATATATTTCTTCAACTTTATGGCATATCAGTAAGTGCTCATCTCTAGTTGTTATGATTATCTTGCTTCTATTGTCAAACCATTCATTTGTTCCTACTGATGATTTTAATTCTTTCAGTTAATCTATATCATCAAGAACAACTAAGAGCCCTCTTTAATATAGTTTGTGCCTAATCTCATCCATTCCTTCATAGATATCCCATATTCTCAAGTACCTGTCTCACAAGGTTTGATGAAGAAGCATTTTCTATAAATGAGCAAGACCATGTTTTTCATTAGTTTCCCTTATATTTGGAAGAAAGCAGCCACATTCGAATTGGCAAGATAGTTTCTTGAAGGCAATTCTAACAATAGTT
Source organism: Erythroxylum novogranatense (assembly GCA_029891385.1). Classification (NCBI taxonomy): domain Eukaryota; kingdom Viridiplantae; phylum Streptophyta; class Magnoliopsida; order Malpighiales; family Erythroxylaceae; genus Erythroxylum; species Erythroxylum novogranatense. The sequence continues at coordinate 259,322 of JAIWQS010000024.1, read as the reverse complement.
GTCTTCCCAATTCCTCCCATTCCTCAAATCCCAACAATGCGAACATCGTCCTTCCTCCCAACATCTAAGAATGAAGTTACTTTCTCTATACGTGAATCCATTCTAACAAAATCCTTGGCCAAGCTAGAGAATCTGTTACTTGGTTTTCTCAATTTCCTTAATATCTCTTCAAAAACTTAGGGATTTAGGTTACAAATTGAGGGGTGTGATTTTCTCCTATTAAAATGATGTCATTTCAATAATCAAAGACACTTCTGCAATTACGCTGACGTGTTTGACTAATGAAGATCCCTTGGCATGTGGTAGTGTCACGTTAGCAAAGATAATGGTGAGACTAAATTGAATGGAATTGGAAAAAAATTAAAAGTTTAAGCATTTTAGTGCTACTTTTGAAAGTTCAGTTATAATGAAAATTTTACAAAAATTTAGGTTTTTATAATTAACCATATTATTTATTATCGATGAAATTATAATATTTTAAGTACTTTATATTGTCTTTTATTTTATACTTGTATAACCTTTTTTTGTATTAATTGCGGTTATCATTTATATGTCAAATATGGTAATGTTAATATAAATCAATATATTGCTATTATTTTAATTTATATCATTATGTTTTATTCAAAAGGAAGCACATCGATAAATATAACATTCTATGGTAACTATCAGGGTGGTGTGGACGATCTTCTCCAACTGATGATAGAGAGGTTTCCCGAGCTTAGCTTGGTTAGAGAAGACTGCACTGAAATGAGTTGGCAAGAATCTAGCCTCTGTTAGACATGATAATAATCTATATAGATGTCTATTATAGAAAAATGAAAATGCGGAATATTATTGATAAGTGCATATTTTTCCAATATTTATATTTTAATTATTCATTTTTACACCTCCTGTTGATTAAATTATTGGGACTTAACTTGATTTTATGTTTCCTCGTAGGAAATAAATTAAAAGGAGAGATCGTGACAAAACACAAGGGAGTTTCAATTTAATGGACACATCACGCATCGCCTAAAGGCGCTTGACATTGGAACGTTAGGCAACAACGTTTCAGCATAGCACAAGCACGTGGGGAAAGAAAAAAATAATAATAAGGAGGCTTTTAATTAAGAGCAAGACAAGAACAAAACAAGGAGGATTTGAATTAAAAAAAAATAGAAGGGCCCACGGCAATTGAAGAGGGCTGACGTGGAAGGAAACAATAGCAAGGTGACTTGAAAAAAATGGGAGGAACACAAGACAAAGGGCTGGCGGCGGTAACGTGGAGAGCAAAGGAGGAATTAACGAAAAAAGAAAAGAGGACAAAACCTAGGAGAAGGCGATCCGCCGTGAGCAAGGAGCAATTAGGTGGTGATTTTGGAGGGTGGCCTTGCGCCCTGAGAAGAAAGCAAGAAAGCAGCGGCAGGAGGAAAATAAGAGGAACACGTGCAGCCTGAGTTACACACTGCGAGGAATAAGGCTGGTGGCGGCGAAATGAGCAGTAGAGGATCACGCAACATTCATGCATCGTGACGGAGAAGGACAGCAATCAGTTTCGACGTTTTAAGGGAGATCGTCTACTAGTTTTTCTTCTTTCTTTGTTATTAGACTATGTTATTCCATAATTTAGTTAGGTTTAATTTTCGTATGAGTAGCTAAGTTATTTTTAGTCGGGGAATTCCAATTATTATGCTTTGACTCGTGAGACTATTGTTCTAATATTTGGTTTATAATATTCATCTTTTACGATTCTTGTCATTGTTTATTAATTGATTTTGCGATTGAGGCCTGATTGTAGAGTTAGTTAATTTACATATCGCCAACCGATTTACTTGGTGGAGTCTAGCGGGTGATCGATTATGCTGTGGCAATTGGCACTAGGGCATAGTACTTGTCGATTTTGTGTGGAGGAACTTACGATCTAACTAGATGAAGCATGAGTCTTTGCGTGGTCGATTAGGGTTAGTGTTTCTTTAGAGTTTATTCTTTGTTAATTAATTGAATCTCGGAGAGAGTCTCGAAGGGTTATTAATTAATTAGGGAATAGTTCAAAGGAGTTTCTGACTATTCTAAAATTAAGAAGAAGCGAGGGAGCGGTAGTTGGTAACCATAGCTAACCTATTATTAAACCAAAGAAAATATTTGAGTCGATGATGGTGGTCTAAGAATAATTAGGAATTTCTGGCTAAGTTGTCGTTATTTGAGTTTATCAATTTTATTTGCGTTCTTTGTTATTTGAATCTTAGTTGTTATTTTATTTAATTTTATTTGAGTTGATAATTTATTAGTTGTTATTTTAATTAGTAATTTTAGTGAAAACTTCAAAACCCTTTTATTTAATTTCATTCGTTCTTTGGAATTTAAATAGAATCAATTATTCCATTCTCTGTGATCGACCCCATTTACCCTTTGTCAATTTATTTTCATTTGGTGTTTGGGATTTATTTTGGTGGATTCGACACCCATCAAATTTTAGCGCCGTTCTTGGGAATTGGTAACTAATTGATTTTGTTTTGTTTTATGCCTAGGAACATTAAATGCGGAGATTCCATCTTATACGACCGAGATCGAAAAAGACCGCCAAAAGGTTTGAGGAAGTTGAGCAAACTAAGGAAGAAGCAAGGAGAAGCTAGTGGATTCGGACCCGGTTGAGTCGGACACTTTGAAGCGAGATCTGAAGAGGAGATTGAAGTTGAGCAACAACTTTGACGGGAAGCTTAGCGTGACCACACAGGATATGGCTCTTAATGAGAACCCTCCGGACTTGGGTAGACCCACTGAAACCTGCATCCATTGTGCATAGATTTTCAGAACTTGAAGGGTTTGAATTGAAATCTGGACTCATCCACTATTGCCCACCTTAGTGGTCTAGAAAGCGAGGATCCGAATAAGCATCGAAGAATTTCACCTCGTACATACTTCCATGAAGCCCGAAATGTCACGGAGGACCAAATCAATCGAGAGCTTTTCCATTCTCGCTGCAAGATGCAGCGAGGGTAACTCTACTACACCTCAGGGACAATCAACACTTGGGAAGGATGTCCGACGGTTTCTAGAAAATATTTCCGGCATCCGAGCCGCCACATCGGTGAGAGATCTGTGGCATTAGCGAAGGATTGAGAGAACCTCTATAGTCTTGGGAGAGTACAAGAGAATTTTAGCAAGCTGCCCGCAGCATGGCATATCGAACAATTGATCATCCATTATTTCTACGAGGGTGCGATTCGATGGGCGTAGAATGATGGGCGCCATGAGTGGTGGGGCCATTGTCGTAAAACCCAGTGAAGCCCGGGAGTTGATATCAACCATGGCAGCAAACTCCTAGCAATTGATGCTCGACTAGATATACCGCGAAGGGTGAACGAGGTAAATGTTTCTTCCCTCAATGAAGTCAAATCTTTGCTAACAACTTTGGTCGAGAAATTGAATGTAGGTACTCCTCCACCTACGAGGGCATGTGGCATCTGCACCAGCCTAGCCCATCCAACCGATGCATGCCCAACGTTCCACGATGAGACACCGGAGAATGTGAATTCTATCGAATTTCAACGAGAGGAAGTTTGATCCTATTCAAACACCTCTGATCCGGTTGGAGGAGCCACCCAAATTTCAATTATGCTAACAACCCAATCAACCAACAAAGCACTTTTATCACGGACTACCACCACCACCGCAACAGCCTTCGGGCTCAGGTAAGCCTCTTGAAGAAATTGTCCATATGTTAGCTACTAATATTGCAAAATTTCAAAAGGACACTGTAACCAGATTTCAAAAGATAGAAGAGCATGAAGACCTAGAGACTCAAATGAGTCAGATAGCATCCTCCGTTAGCGAATGGAGACTCAAGGCAAGCTACCGTCTCAGACACTCGACCCGAGGCATAATGTGAGCGCGATTTTCTTAAGAAGTGGTAAGGAATTGCAGCCCCCAGTCGATACGAACCCTAAACGTGACCACGCCTAGGGTTCCCATGCAGAAACAGAATAGGAAGCCGAAATGGAGCTTAAACGTGACCACATACAAGATTCAGATCCAGCTGGAAAACCTCATAAGCTCGAACCTCTAGTGGTTCCAGCCCCATTCCCTCAGAGACTGGCTCAGAATAAGAAAGAAAAGGAGGATAAGAGCATCATGGAGTTATTCGGAAAAGTTGAAGTAAACATCCCACTCCTCGAGGCCATTAAGCGAGTTCAGCCTTCGCCAAATTCCTTAAGGAATTATGCACGAACAAGCGTAAGTTAACAAGTAATGAAAGGGTGAGTGTGGGGAGAATGTTTCAGTTGTCTTCTGAGGAAACTACCTCCTAAGTGTCGCGACCAGGTATGTTTTCCATTCCTTGCAAAATTGGGAACATTGGTATCGATGGGCTATGTGTGACTTAGGAGCTTCTATTAATGTGATGCCTTTATCTGTTTATACCTCCACAGGTCTTGGTCCATTAACTAATCTTTGGAGTTATAATTCAATTGGCGGATCGATCGATTGTCTATCACGAAGGTGTGGATGTGCTAGTTCAAGTTAATGGATTAATTTTCCTGCTTTTTCTTTGTTATTGATATGGAAAATGATAGTTCATCTAATTCTTACGATATCTTGTTGGGTAGGCCTTTCCTTAGTACGGCTAAGGCAAAGATAGATGTGCGTAGTGGTTCATTAACTTTAGAGTTTGATGGTGAAGTGGTGAAATTCGATGTTTATGATGCCATGAAGCGTCTTTGAAGATGTGTCTTGTGTTTATAAGGTTGATATCATTGAAGATTTGACTCATGAGGTTTTGCTTTAGATTATGATGATGAGTTGAATTATGCTTGTGTCATAGGATGTCATTGATGGAGTTAAGAGATTTCTTGATCGATCTGAAGTTTACGATGATATACTTGATGAGGCCCCAAAGTGGAGCTCAAAACACTTCCCGAGCACTTGAAATACACATACTTAGGAGGCGGTGAGACTACGCCCGTGATCGTATCCAGCATGCTCGGCGGCTGGGAGAGGAGAAACTAATTAGAGTGCATCGAGGCGAGGTTAACATCGATAAGAGGATCGTCGAGCCTAGGGCGTTAAACAAAGGCTAATGGGAGGTAGCCCATAATTTTATTTTATTTTCTTTCTTTTCTTTTGCTTTGTTTTGTGTTCTTTTGTCTCGTTTGTTTCCTTCTTTCTTTGTTTGATATTTTCCTTTCCTTCCTGTGTCTTTCGGGAGGTTGGCATTGGATCAATTGAGTTATTGGATTACCATGTCGAGTCCTTTATATGATCATATGTTGGCTCGTCCCTCATTTGTACTAGCTTTATACCCTCTTGGCGGGATGCCTAAGCGAGCTCACGTATAAGCCCTCATCTTCTCTCCAGTTAGGAAGTCCTCGGTTTACCTTTTCATTTACTTTTACGTTGAGGACAACGCATGATTTAAATGTGGGAGGTGATTTATGCTTTTGAGATGCATCTGTTTTTTTTATGCATTACTTTGGGTTGTACCCTCCATTGCCTTTTGGGTATATTTTGACTTCTTTTGCCCCATTTTGCTTGATAAATTGTTGTGCCTTAGGTAATGGTGGATTGTTTTAAAGGGTCGAGTATGATTGAGTCCCTTGTTGCTTAATGTTAATTAAATGTTAATGATTTTGTCTATATGTTGAAGTTGCGAGCTGAGTTAATTGGTTAGAATTTTAAAAATTGTGTGATTAATCGTGCCTTTCTTGTCTAGAGTCATGTTAAGCTTAGAAGTTGAGTTGGTATATGTGTTGAACTTGGATTGATGTGGGAAATCATGATGGAGAAAGGAAATGAAGAATAAACGTAAAAAAAAGGTGTTAGATTCGTTCCGCCAATCGCCAAAAGTGATTGTGAGCGAAGCCAAAAATCTGTCAAAAGGTTGGACGAGATTGAGTAACCGGGCGACATTCATCACAAATGTTTGCGTTCGCATAAAAAGGTCTCGGACAACTAACGTGTGAGGCAATTAACTACTCCTCTGATTACTCGAAAATGAAAGAAAAGAAAAAAAATTTTGTGAAGAATCTGAGTAATCATGAGTAAGGCTAAAGCCACTCGGCGTTGTGATTGGCTGAGTAACCGGGCGACATTCATCACAAATGTTTGCGTTCGCATAAAAAGGCCAATGACAATTCCGAGTAATTTATAGCTAAAAGCACCTAATCAATTAATCAAGATTAACCTGATCTTCCCATGACTACCATATAGATTCGGAGTTCTTCGTATATACTAACCACCTGATAAGTGAAGTGTGTTTTCTAGCTTGATTGGTTTTTAATTAAAATTCAGTAATTCATGCGTGCGCTTCAATTTGTGTTCGAGCTTGTATCTTCTCATGTGGGAAATTTTTGCATTTGTTTGACATTTGGTTGACATTGGGACAAAATTGCTCTCATTCCTAGTTTATATTACCTTTGTCGTGTTTCATTTAGTGGAGTGGTTTTCATTGTGTCTTGGTTCTCTTTTATGCTTGAGGACAAGCATCGTTTAAGTGTGGGGAGATTTGATAAGTGCATATTTGTCCAATATTTATATTTTAATTATTCATTTTACTCCTCCTGTTGATTAAATTATTGGGACTTAACTTGATTTTATGTTTCCTCGTAGGAAATAAATTAAAAGAGAGATCGAGAACAAAACACAAGGGAGTTTCAATTTAATGGACACATCACGCATCATTAAAACGCCTTGACATTGGAGCGTTAGGCAACAACGTTTCAAAGACAAAGCAAGCACGTGGGGAAAGAAAAATAATAATAATAAGGAGGCTTTTAATTACGAGCAAGACAAGAACAAAACAAGGAGGCTTTGAATTAAAAAAAATAGAAGGGCCCACGACAATTGAAGAGGGCTGACGTGGAAGGAAACAATAGCAGGGTGACTTGAAAAAAATGGGAGGAACACAAGACAAAGGGCTGGCGGCGGTAACGTGGAGAGCAAAGGAGGAATTAACGAAAAAAAGAAAAGAGGACAAAAACCTAGGAGAAGGGGCAGTCACGCACGTGAGCCAAGGAGCAATTAGGTGGACTGATTTTGGAGGGGTGACGCACGCCCACAAGAAGAAAGCAAGAAACGGCGACGCAGGAGGAAAATAAGAGGAACACGTGCAGAGCATAAGAGTTACACACACTGAGGAATAAGGCTGGTGGCGGCGGGGCTGAACAGAGTAGAGGATCACGCAACATTCATGCATCAGCGACAGGAGAAGGATAGCAATCAGTTTCGACATTTTTAGGGAGATCGTCTACTAGTTTTTCTTCTTTCTTTGTTATTAGACTATGTTATTCCATAATTCAGTTAGGTTTAATTTTCGTATGAGTAGCTAAGTTATTTTTAGTCGGGGAATTCCAATTATTATGCTTTGACTCGTGAGACTATTGTTCCTAATATTTGGTTTATAATATTCGTACTGTTTCTGATTTACTGTCATTGTTTATTAATTGATTCTGCGATTGAGGCCTAATTGTAGAGTTAGTTAATTTACATATCGCCAACCGATTTACTTGGTGGAGTCTAGCGGGTGATCGGTTATGCGTGGCAATTGGCACTTAGGGCATAGTACTTGTCGATTTTGTGTGGAGAAACTTGCGATCTAACTAGATGAAGCATGAGTGCATGCGTAGTCGATTAGGGTTAGTGTTTCTTTAGAGTTTATTCTTTTTAATTAATTGAATCTCGGAGAGAGTCTCGAAGGGTTATTAATTAATTAGAGTCTCAAAGGAGTTTCTGCGACTATTCTAAAATTAAGAAGAAGCGAGGGAGTCGAGGTAGTTGGTAACCATAGCTAACCTATTATTAAACCAAAGAAAATATTTGAGTCGATGATCGTGGTCTAAGCATAATTAGGAATTTCTGGCTAAGTTGTAGTTATTTGAGTTTATCAATTTTATTTGCGTTCTTTGTTATTTGAATCTTAGTTGTTATTTTTATTTAATTTTATTTGAGTTGATAATTTATTAGTTGTTATTTTAATTAGTAGTTTTAATCGAAAACATCAAAACCCCTTTTATTTAATTTCATTAGTTCTTTGGCATTTAAATAGAATCAATTATTCCATTCTCGTGGATCGACCCCATTTACCATTTGTCTTGTAATTTATTTTCGTTTGGTGTTTGGGATTTATTTTTGGTGGATTCGACACCCATCAATTATTACATACCTCCTGTCATTGACATTGAGAGATTTTGGACAAATATGAGAAGGCTTTTTTAAGCTTTTAGTAAATGCAAGAGATGGTGTATGCATAATATTAATTAGCATAGGCACCCAATCTCCTTATATTCCTTGTTGTCTTCTATCAAAACAACGAAAGGACATGACGGTTCGCAGTGGAAGGAGATGAGGTTTCAAAATGAATAGACACGACCCATCATAGAGGAAACCAATGAATAACAGTCTCCCACTTGAGTCGTAGATGTAATCTAATAGTCATAAAACCTATACTTAATTAAAGAAATCAAATGCATGAATCATGACGATAAGTCATTTAAATGTGAGTATTATCTTCCATGTATCACGGTGCATTTTTATTTCTTTTGCAACTTTAACTAAATGAATAAACCTTTATGTTTATTCTAGGTACATAATAGTTGTAATTCTCAAAATAAAAATATGTACACCAGAATGAGAAACAACTAATTAATAAGAGTTTTGTGAAAGTACATACATAAATCACATAATGGAACCAAGTCTTATTCTAGCAACATGATCCTTAAAACTCTTTGGTGGCATGCCTTTTGTTAAAGGATCGGTAATCATTAATTTAGTGCGAATGTGTTGAATGATCACTTTATTCTCGTTGACACGTTCCCTCATGGCCAAATACTTAAAGTCGATGTGTTTACTTCGACTACCACTCTTGTTATTTTTGGCCAAGAAAATTGCAGCTGAATTATCACAGTACATTCTCGATGACTTAGAAATAAAATCCATAATTCTAAGCCTAGATATAAAACTCTTCAACCATACACCATGTGATGTAGCCTCAAAACAAGAAACGAACTCATCCTCCATGGTAGAAGTAGCAGTCAAAGTCTGCTTTGAACTCCTCCATGATATGGCTCCACTGGCAAACATAAATACATATCCAGATGTTGACTTTCGTGAATCAACACAACCAGCAAAGTTCGAATCCGAATAGCCAACTACTTCGAGATTATTAGTTCATCTATACATAAGCATGTAATGTTTTGTCCCTTAAAGGTACCTCATCACCTTTTTGGCAGCTCTCCAATGATGTATACCTGGGTTACTCTAATATCTTCCTAATATTTTAACAACAAATGTAATGTCAGGTCTTATACAAACCTGAGCATACAATAGGCTCCATACTGCAGAAGTATATGAAATATTTTCCATTCATTCCCTTTCAAACTCATTTTTTGGGCACTGGTCCAAATTGAACCTATCACCCTTCACAATAGGTGCTATACTTAGTGAACAATCTTTCATCTGAAATCTTTCTAAGACCTTACTGATATAGGTTTCTTGGGATAGACCTAAAATGTATTGAGATCTGTCCCTATGGATCTTAATGTTAATGACATAAGATGCCTCACCTATATCCTTCATATCAAAATTCTTAGAAGGAACTGTTTCACCTCATATAACAAACCTTTGTCATTTGTGGAGAATAAAATATCATCCACATATAAAATAAGGAAACAAATTTTACTCCCACTAAGCATTGATCCATGATATTTTCTACAAAATCATATAAAGAGATGATATCATGGAATTTCAAATACCATTGATGGGAGGCTTGTTTCAATCCATATATAGATTTCTTAAGCTTACACATCAAATGCTCACCATCACTAGAGGAGAATCCTTCCAGTTGTTTCATATAAACTTCTTCCTCTAGGTCTCCATTTAGGAATCATGTTTTCACATCCATTTGATGTAGTTCTAGATCAAAACAGGCAACCAATTCCATAATCACTCGTAAGGAATCCTTTTTAGATACTGGAGAAAAGGTCTATGTGTAATTGATTCCTTCTTGTTGAGTAAATCCTTTGGTAACAAGTCTAGCTTTATATCTTTCAACGTTGCCTAATGAGTCTTTTTTTGTCTTAAAAACCCATTTACATCCAATGACCTTTGCACCATTAAGCAAATTGACAAGATCCCAGACTTTGTTAAATGCCATAGAATTCATCTCATCTACCATAACATTGTACTACAATTGAGATTCATTGCAACTTATGGCTTACGAAAACATTTCAGGGTCATTTCAGCTCCAATGTTATAGTGAGCTTCTTGTAAATACACAATGTAATCGTTAGATATGTAGGAAAATCCCGGTGTGAGCATCACATGCCCACGGTGCAGAAAACAAAAATTTTTGTTCCGGGACCTTCCCGAAAGCCAGGATCCATGTGTCTATACAACAAACTCAAACCATAACGGCCAAAGGATACCGTCTCTAACGGTATCCACGCAGAGATCGGAGAACCTAACCAGGACAAACCCTTTGACCCGGGAATAGCTAGAACAAATTAAAGAGTGCTAGCTCTTACCTTTGTCCTTGGAGAGCTTGAAAACAAACGATGAAGAGGAGATGAAGAAGCCTTGAAGGATGAAGAGATGATGGAAAGCTTGAAAGATGAAAACCCTTTTTCTTCTTTCTTGCAAAACCCACGAAGAACTTCAATGAAAGAGAAGAAACTCTTTCATTTTTCTTCAATTCTTCATCAGCCACGATGATCCTCCTCTTCTTACTTCAAGTTATATCTCTTATTTTGTCCTTTTGTCATTAATTGCAACTAATGACAAGGATAAAGAAGAAGTTTCTAATCCCTTCTTCTCATCATCCACGAAAATGTTATATATATATATATTTATTAATTAATTCTTTAATTAATTAATAATATATATATATATATAATATCTTGAAGCGGTCCAATCACACTGGGTCGGTCCTACCGAACTACAAGGGTCTCGATATGGAAAAACCCCGAGACTGTCTCAAGAATATCGATGTCGCGATCTCATCGAGACATATCTCGATCTCATCGGGATCCATTTAATTCCATTGCTCTCCATATATTGGATCTCTATCCAAAACTATTTTACGAATTCTCCGAGACACTCTTATGCGTGTGACCCATTAGGTTCCCGGTTATGTTGGCCACTTAGATTAACACTTAATCCAAGCAAGTCATGAGCGGTATCTAGCAACACATCATGACCCCCAATTGACTGGAAAGTAATTGGTTTGACGAATGAACATGTATTCATCATGAACCATATCACGAACCTTTCCATAGACAATTACCATGCAATTCGTTCTTTCACCATGCTATACCCCACTTGGTTATGAGTATGGGCAAAGTGTCAACTCTTACTAGACTGACTAAGTCAAATCTAGTCCAAGTGATACCAGTTCTTGTCTTGGGACTTATTACTTTATATGTCACTGAAGACACTCTTCATGACATATATATACTCCGGCCAGAGATTTCTAAGTAATGACCCTGACAAGAGGCCATGGGTATCATCTTCTGCTATCACAGAAGTGGTGAATCCTTTATTGGCTACTCAATTACCTTCGAATACCTCAAGTTGTACCCAAGCACCACCCTATGAGCGACCTCAGTAAGGCAACAAGGAATGGAGTCAAAGCACGAATCGGTATCAAGATATCCTTGAGCACCTCGAAGTCTAAGGATACTTGCACCATTGCTATGATGAGATTATCACTGACATTAGAATAGGAAATCCATGTGATGATCTCATAGCAGGTCATCCAATGTACTTACTACCTCTAATAAGCATCCACATCTCAACCCTAAATATCTCATATTTACAGTTTCTGAGATCCACTACTTGACCAAATCAAGGAGTTTGAGATGTGCTAGTCTTTCTGGATTACCGATGTCCAGTCTCAGTAATCCTATGACTAGGGATAATTTAGATACTGACATAATTGCACATGATAGGAATCTCAGTAGTATGATCACATCACAATTTCCTTCATGCTATGTCATATATCATGGACTTCATTAATTTGCTTATTGATCAATATCAGTTCATAAATAATGAATAGCAACGTAATGAAATATGTCTTTCTTTATTTATTCATAAAGATTGTACACAAATTTGTGCAAAATGCGCTAAAGGCGATTGCCTTCAAGGCACTACTCTAACAATCTCCCATTTGACCTAAAGCCAATCGCCTTGATATCTAATACCATAGGCGAGTACATGAGAATCAAAACTCTTACGTGACAATGGCTTTGTCAGCGGATCGACAATAATACGCTTTCGGTGGGAATTCTCTCTCGCACTTCACCTCGACCAATGATCTCCACGATAAGGTGATATCTACGGCGTGTTTGGATCGTTGATGAGACCTTGATTCTTTCGCTGCAAGAATAGCCCCATTGTTGTCACAATACAATTGTATGGGCCCATCATCGCTAGGAACCACACCAAGTTCGATAATGAACTTCTTGATCCAGCCTTCCTTTCTTTGCTTCAGGCGACAATGTACTCTGCCTCGGTAGTTGAATCGGCGATCGTCTCTTATTTGGAACTCTTCCAACTAAGCGCCCGCCATTCGGTGTGAATCGTAACCTGATTGGGATTTGGAATCATCCTTATCAGTTAAAAGCGGCATCTCAGATACCCGCTCACTGGAGATCTCCATCCCCATATATCAAGAACACATCCTTAGTCCTTCGCAAGTACTTGAGGATATTCTTGACACCACCGATGACCCTCACCAGATCCGATTGGTATCTGCTCGTAACACTTAGAGCATATGATACATCGGGTCTCGTACATAGCACAACAGTCATGATAGATCTACCGCAGATGCATACGGGATCATATTCATGTGCATCCTCTCATCTTGTGTCTTAGGACACATAGATTTCGAGTGTTATCCCATGAGTCACGGAAGGTACCCTCTCTTGGATTGCTCCATGCTAAACCTCTTTAGCATCTTGTCTATGTACGTTGATTATGAAAGACCAAGCAACCTTTTTGATCTATCTCTATAGATTCTTATTCCAAGGATATAAGTTGCTTCACCAAGGTCTTTCATGGCAAATTGTTTGGACAGCCAAATCTTAACTGATTGTAACATGGAGACGTCGTTTCCTAGCAATAATATGTCATCTACATACAGCACAAGGAATACGATTGCAGTCCTACTAACCTTCTTATACACACAGTATTCATCCGAATTTTGTGAGAAACCAAACTCTTTGATTACCTCATCAAAACGGATGTTCCAACTCCTAGATGCTTGTTTCAATCCATAGATGGATTTCTGAAGCTTGCATACCTTTTCGCCATCATAGGAGGTGAAGCCCTCAGGTTGTGTCATATACACATCCTCAACTAGATTTCCATTTAGGAAAGCTGTCTTCACATCCATTTGTCATATCTCATAATCATAATGAGTGGTAATGGCTAGGAGTATCCTAATGGATTTAAGCATTGCTACTGGGCTGAAGGTCTCGTCGTAGTCAACTCCTTGTCTTTAACGAAAACCTTTAGCCACAAGCCTTGCTTTATAGGTAATCACATTACCATCCATGTCGATTTTCTTTTTGAAAACCCATTTGCACACTATGGGTTTTATTCCTTCGGGTGCCTCAACCAAAGTCCATACTTGGTTTTCATACATGGAATCCATTTCATTTGTATGGCGTGAAGCCATTCGAGACTCGAACTCTTGAAACCTCTTCATAGGTGGTAGGCTCATCATCTTCTATGAGCAATACGTCATTCTGTTCATTCACGAGAAATCCATATCTCTCGAGAGCAGAGCGTATCCTACGTGACCTACGAACTTCGTGTGTTGTAGAAGGTTGAATTGTTACTTCATCTGTATGAGTCACAGTTTCAGGTTCAGGCAGTTGATCTGCGTCTGTTCGAGCATCTTGAACTTCTTCAAATTCAATATTGCTCTCACCGTCTTCTTGTAAAAGAAACTCTTTCTCTAAAAAGACAGCATGCTTCGAAACAAACACCTTTTGTTCCTCAGCAAGGTAGAATTGATATCCCATTGTTTCTTTAGGATATCCTACGAACAAACACTTGTCGGACTTTGCATCAAGTTTATCGATCGTGTCCGCTTCACATAAGCGGACAACCCCAAACTTTCAAATGAGTAAGATAGGGTCTTTTGTTAGTCCACATCTCATATGGAGTAACATCAAGCGTCTTTGATGGAACTCTGTTTAACAAGTAAGCAATTTGTCTCGATTGCATACCCCAAAAGGATTTTGGTAACTTTAAAAGCCCATCATTGATCGTACCATGTCTAACAAGGTTTGATTTCTCCTTTCTCGCCACACCATTATCTTTGTGGTGTGTAAGGAGGAGTCCATTGAGATAAAATCCCATTATCTACGAGATAATCCAAAACTCTTGGTCTAAGTATTCCCCTTACGATCGATCGTAATGTCTTGATACTTTTCCCAAGTTGGTTTTCTACTTCATTTCTGAATTGTTTGAACTTTTCAAATGCTTGATTTGTATCTCATCGAATCTGGTACCCATATCGAGAATAATCATCAATAAAGGTAATAAAGTAAAGACAACCACTTCGGCATGGATGGACATCGGACCACATACATCTGAATGTATTAGGTCTAATACTCCGATCGCTCGTTCACCCTTTCCCTTAAAGGGTAACTTAGTCATCTTGCCTAATATACAAGATTCACATGTGTCATATGATTCATAATCAAATGACCTAAACTTTCACTCTTACGAGCTTAGCTATCGTCTCTCATTTATATGGCCAAGCGACAATGCCATAAGTAAGTTGATTTTAAATTATCTCGTTTATGTCTTTTGGTCATTGACATTCATAATTGGATGTGACATATCTAATATGTAAATTCCATTGCATAATGTACCAGTACCATAAAGCATTCCATTCAAACTAATAGAACAACCATTGTTACTAAAAGTCAAATGGAAACCAGCTCTATTTAAACAAGAAACAGACAATATGTTCTTTGTTAATACAGGTACAAAATAACATTCATCCAATTTAATTACAAGCCCAGATGGGGAGTGACAAAAGTAAGTGCCTCGGCTAATGCGTGAACTCTTGCTCCATTTCCCACACGCAAGTCTAGTTCTCCTTTCATGAGCTGTCTACTGTCCCTGAGGCCCTGCATATCATTGCATATGTGTGAGCCACAACCGATATCTAATACCCATATGTTATGGTCAGAAACAGTATTAACCTCAATGACAAACATACCTGAAGAAGCCGAGGCATCTGATGCCTTCTTACGCTTTAATTCTTCGGATAGACTTTCTGAGTTTAAGCTTCCGGTGGCGGTCTTGCGATAATGGAAGCAAGTCCCTTTTGGTGCAGTCTCTTTGGTTTTCTTCTTGACTGCACTTCCTTTTGGTTTCTTAGACCTTTTCTTCTTTAAATTCTTTTTCTTTGAACCAGAAGAAGAAGCCACCATAAGCACTTGCTTACTATCCTTCTTGATAGATTGTTCTGCTGTCTTGAGTAGATTGATCAACTCAGGGATTGTCATGGATATTTGGTTCATTCGATAGTTTAACACAAACTGTGAATAACTATCAGACAATCCAACCAGAATTAAGTCAACACTTAATTCATAATCCATAACAAAACCTAAGACAGCCAACCTCTCAATATACCCATTCATCTTGATCATCTTGCTGCAGATAAACTGAGTCATCTTTGTAGTGAAGAGTAGCCTCGAGGTCTCGAACCTTTCAGACCGAGCTTGCTCATCAAACAGCTCCCTAAGATGAAACGCTATAGTATTAGCATCCATAGACTCATGCTGCTTCTGCAGCTCTGGTGACATCGAGGCAAGCATAATGTAGGTAGCCATGTCACTGTCTTTAAGATGCTTACGATATGCTTTCTGATCCTCATCAGAAGCATCAGCAGCAGGTGGATCAGGAAGTGAAACATCTAGGATATATCCCTGTTCCTCAGACCTGAGAACAATTCTCAGATTTCTCAGCCAATCGAGAAAGTTTGGTCCAATTAATTTGTTCGAGTCCATAAGCGAGCGCAAGTTCACACTGGAAGTCATCTTCAATAACCTAAAGGGAAAAGACAGAAAGAATGTTAGAATAGAATTACATGCATGATCATAAGGACTTGAATGACATGCATATGGCTCCCACTAGTTTCAAAGAATCCATAACCCTCAGTATGAATCTAAGAAACATTATGACAAAATATCCTAGTGGGTCGATATCCGACATTGCTAAGGATAACCTTGGGTTTACCCAACAAGCCACCTTAGGTCAATCGGTAGGTATCGGTCATACCAATTGCATCATAGATATCCGACATTACTAAAATGACCTTGGGTTTACCCAACAAGCCACCTTAGATCTATCGGCAGGTATCGGTCATACCACTTGATTCATAGATGCAACTATCAACTAGTGCTATCAACTCGTGATGTATGCACACATTGGGTTATCAACTCTTGATGCGTGTACATCGATGTACACTACCCAATTTACGCCTCGTCACGTTGACCTTGAGTTTACTCAACAAATCAACGCTTCTAGTGAAAACCGACCCATTAATCTGAAAATCTTATTTTCATGATTCGAACATATCCGTATAGAGTGAGCTTGGGTTTACCCAACAACCCAACTCTATAAGAACTCTGGTTCTTCCCATATTAATGGAAGGCGTTAGTTTTCATATGATGTGTGAGGGTTTTCAGGTCTCATCTTTTTCTTCTCCAAGCCGTAGGATTATAGTCACCATGACTATATGGAATGATTTAGGGTATTTCATCAATCACATTGAGTCTATACCTAAAATCATCCATCATCCCACCTCTGCATGTTGTAGTAGTCGACTGGTGCATGTTCTAGTCGACTGGTGCATGTGCCAGTCTACTGGAACTTATGCGAGTCGACTACTATAGATTCTTGTGCGTTCGGTCATTGGGATGGATTACTATGCACTTTCGGTCATGGTGCATGTTCGATCATTGGAATGGATGGATTGATCGACCGTACATGTGCCACTCGACTGGTTTTTGGCCTGCTATCTAATCGGCTAATTTCTCAATCCGTGTAGTTCAAATTCACAATACCAAGTGTAATATCCCTTATTATGATGTACCAATGAAACACTTTCATTGTAACATGCTTACCATATATAGTCAAACTATACATGAAACTTGAAATTGATGAATACACTCTTATTCATTTAGATTTCCAAATAATTTGATAATATCAAATTATCATCCTAAGTATCTCTAGGTAGTCTACACTTTATCAAGACTACTTCAGCACCTGTCACAAAATTTGTGACGGCCAAAACAATCAAGATAAGGGAATATACTAACGAGATGCTAATGAGACACATTTGACATCCTAAATTGTTTGGAAACCCGATTTCAAGAAAATCATTTAGGTAAGCATACAACATCAATATAACACATTTTTAATCACATTAAAAATGATCCAAGGCATTGGAATTGAGAAATACACAATTTTTCATTTCAAACAAAACAGCTTCAGCAATTTTCTCAAAACTGCCAAGCTTTGTCTTTTGCTTGAAAAACTCATTTAAACAATTTCAATAAATTCTGAGAAACTTACAGAGGTTACCACATGTTCCCAACATGCTTCATGAATTTTTTCAGGATTTATTTCCAACAAAAACTCATCCAACCTCAGTAACAAATCCAATGTAGAATCTGTGTTCCTCAACACAGTTATTCCCAACAGCACACCATAAATTCTCAAATAAATAGTAAATCACCTTGAAAACATTTTTCCATTCTCATAGACATTCATAAACATCTTAGAGACATGTTGGTGAAAGCAAATCCGAAAAAAAAAAATTCTACAATTTATTCTCGAATTTATAAGCATGCCTGTTCAATGAATGTGCACAAAGACAGCAACCAGAACATTAGGGAATAAATTAGCAAAACCATATCAAATCACATTGATAAATTCCGAGCTTCCACAGACATATGCAACAACATCTTGTAAACATATCTGGGGAAGAAAATTTCAAAAACTATATTTCTACACTGAATTCGAAATTAACATTTACAACATGCATCATCGTCACAAGCAATAGGCAACTCCGACCTAGTCATGGTTTCTTCGTTATATACGACACAAGTATCTCTGATACCACTGTAGGAAAATCCCGGTGTGAGCATCACATGCCCACGGTGCGGAAAACAAAAATTTTTGTTCCGAGACCTTCCCGAAAGCCAAGATCCATGTGTCTATACAACAAACTCAAACCATAATGGCCAAAGGAGACCGTCTCTAATGGTATCCACGCAGAGATCGGAAAACCTAACCGGGACAAACCCTTTGACCCGGGAATAGCTATAACAAATTAAAGAGTGCTAGCTCTTACCTTTGTCCTTGGAGAGCTTGAAAACAAACGATGAAGAGGAGATGAAGAAGCCTTGAAGGATGAAGAGATGATGGAAAGCTTGAAAGATGAAAACCCTTTTTCTTCTTTCTTGCAAAACCCACGAAGAACTTCAATGAAGGAGAAGAAGCTCTTTCAATTTTCTTCAATTCTTCATCAGCCACGATGATCCTCCTCTTCTTACTTCAAGTTATATCTCTTATTTTGTCCTTTTGTCATTAATTGCAACTAATGACAAGGATAAAGAAGAAGTTTCTAATCCCTTCTTCTCATCATCCACGTAAATGCTATATATATATATTTATTAATTAATTCTTTAATTAATTAATAATATATATATATATATATTAATGCTGAAGCGGTCCAGTCACACTGGGGTCGGTCCTACCGGCTTACCGGGTCTCGGTTTGGAAAAAACCCCCAGAGACCTGTCTCAGCAATATCGATGTCGCGATCTCATCGGGACATATCTCGATCTCATCGGGATCCATTTAATTCCATTGCTCTCCATATATTGGATCTCTATCCAAAACTATTTTACGAATTCTCCGAGACACTCTTATGCGTGTGACCCATTAGGTTCCTGGTTATGTTGGCCACTTAGATTAACACTTAATCCAAGCAAGTCATGAGCGGTATCTAGCAACACATCATGACCCCCAATTGACCGAAAAGTAATTGGTTTGACGAATGAACATGTATTCATCATGAACCATATCACGAACCTTTCCATAGACAATTACCGTGCAATTCGTCCTTTCACCAGGCTATAACCCACTTGATTATGAGTATGGGCAAAGTGTCAACTCTTACTAGGTCGACTAAGTCAAATCTAGTCCAAGTGATATCGCTTGTCTTGGGACTCATTACTTTATATGTCACCGAAGACACTCTTCATGACATATATATACTTCGGGCAGAGATTTCTAAGTAATGACCCTGACAAGAGGCCATGGGTATCATCTTCTGCCATCACAGAAGTGGTGAATCATTTATTGGCTACTCAATTACCTTCGAATACCTCAAGCTGTACCCAAGCACCACCCTATGAGTGATCTTTGTAAGGCAACAAGGAATGGAGTCAAAGCACAGAATCGGTATCTAAGATATCCTTGAGCACCTCAAGTCTAAGGATACTTACACCATTGCTATGATGAGATTATCACTGACATTAGAATAGGACATCCATGTGATGATCTCATAGCAGGTCATCCAATGTACTTACTACCTCTAGTAAGCATCCACATCTCAACCCTAAATATCTCATATTTACAGCTTCTGAGATCCACTGCTTGACCAAATCAAGGAGTTTGAGATGTGCTAGTCTTTTCGGATTACCGATGTCTAGTCTCAGTAATCCTATAACTAGGGATAATTTAGATACTGACATAATTGCACATGATAGGAATCTCAGTAGTATGATCACATCACAATTTCCTTCATGCTATGTCATATATCATGGACTTCATTAATTTGCTTATTGATCAATATCAGTTCATAAATAATGAACAGCAACGTAATGAAATATGCCTTTCTTTATTTATTCATAAAGACTGTACACAAATTTGTACAAAATGCGCTAAAGGCGATTGCCTTCAGGGCACTACTCTAACAAGATATTGCTGATTTCCTATCTCCAGTTGATTTTCTTAATATTGTATTAACACCCTCCTGAGGAGGAGCTTGTACAACTTGTTGCTCAACAACCTGTGGTGATTGCTGAACAATCAGATCTACTAGATTGTCATCAGCAGCTTAAGGAACTTCAGTGATTGGTTGTTCACCTCCCATTTGACTTTGAGGGAAGTTATAAATGACAATCAATCTATTACTTGAAGTAGGAGTTTGTATTTCACAATGATCCTTCTCAAGAACTAAGTCTCGAGATTGATCACTCTCACTAATCAAGTCATTTTTAAGAAACTTTGCATTTCTTGATTCCACCAACCTAGTGCTATAAGATGGACAATAAAATCTGTACCCTTTAAACCTTTTAGCATATCTAATGAAATACCCAAGGATTCTTGTGGATTATAAACTCTTACTTCTGAAAGGCATCCCTAAATACGTATAAGTCGCAAACTCAATTTCCAACCTTTCCATAACTCAAATGGTGTTTTAGAAACAGCCTTGGTTGGAACTCGATTTAATATATACACTGTCTTTTTAAGAGTTTCAATCCATAAGAATTTAGGAAGTTTAAAGATGCAAAGTATACTCCACACCATGTCTAATACTGTTCGATTTTTTCTTTCTGCTACACCATTTTGGTCTAGAGACCAAGGCATGGTGTATTAAACTATTATCCCATGCTCTTGAAGAAACTTTGCAAATGGACCAGGTGCTTGTCCACCCTCAGTGCATCTACCATAAAATTCTCCATCTCTATTTGATCTCATAATCTTTATTTGCTTACCATCTCTATTTGATCTCACGATCTTTATTTGCTTACCACATTATTTCTCTACTTCTGTTTTAAATACCTTAAAGGCATCTAATGCTTCGTTCTTGTTATGAAGCAAATAGATATGCATATATCACGAGTAATCATCTATAAATGAGATGAAGTATTTCTGACCATACAAGTCCATTTTTGGACTACAAATGTCTGTATGTGTGATCTTTAATATGTTTGAACTCATCTTAGCACCTTTCTTTTTCATGTTGGCCTGTTTTCCCTTTATGCAGTCCACACAAACATCAAAATCAGTAAAATTTAAAGTATTAAGTACTCCATCATTCACTAGTTTTTTTATTCTTTCAAGGAAAATATATCTCAATCTTGATTGCCTGAACATAGAGGATTGCTCATTCATAACACATCTTTTAATACCAACATTACTGTGGACATATGTTATGTTGTGAAAAACATTCTCTGACAAATTAATTCAGAAAAGAACATCAATTATTGTATCGTCCCAACAAGATTAGATTCATAATACAAATTAAATGATGTATTTGAAAAGTTAAAGGAATATCCCATAGGTACAAGTCTTGAAACTGAAATCAAATTTTTTGAGAAACTTGGAATATAAAATGTTCTTTCCAAATTCAAAACAAAACCAAAATTTAAAACTAATTTGCATGTCCCAACAGCCTTCACATGTGAATGCATCTTGTTGCCTGAATAAATGCATTGTTCACTGCCCACTATCTTCTTGTGGTTTAGAAAAACCTGTAAGGTATTGAAAATATGGATTGGAGAACCAGAATCAATCCACCAAGTGTTATGACAAACATCAACCATATTAGATTCATAATAAACAAGTAAGATTGAAATACCTTTCTTTATAAGCCAAGCATTAAATTTGACACAATCCTTCTTTATATGTCCTTTCTTTTTACAGAAGCGGCACTTTAGGATTGAAATCCTTTTTGATCTCAATATGGACCGATATTTTACCCTTTCTTTTTTGTTTGGCTCGCCCTCTATTCCTTCCTTCTATTGCCATATGTGCATTTTCGCTCAATTCCATTACTAACCTCCCTTCCTCTTGAACACATATGGTCAAAAGTTCATTGATAGACCGTTTATCCTTATGTATGTTGTAAGAGATTTTAAAGGGTCCATATTGTGGTGGCAGAGAATTAAGTATGTAATGTATAAGGAAAGACTCGGACATTTCAACCTTAAGAGATTTCAGTTGAGCCGCAATGTCCCTCATTCGCATGATGTGCTCACGCACACCTCTAACACTTGTGAGCTTCATTGATGATAACTTAGTCATTAAGGTGCTAGCTAGGGCCTTATTTGAAGATTCAAATTGTTCATCAATAGCCTTCAATAGATCCCTAATATAATCACACTCTCCAATAGAACCACGAATACTTAGGTGAATTTTGGTCTGTATGTACATCATGCTGAGACGATTAGATCGCTCCCAACGTTCATAAAGAGTAATTTCAACCTGAGTGCTAGATTCAGTAGGTACAGGTGGTTCATATTTTCGGATAGCATAATCAATGTCCATACATCCTAATTAGAGGATTCTCCTCCCTTTCCATATTTTATAGTTATCACCATTCAATTCAAGAATATCACATTGAATATTAGAAAATTCACAGGTTGAATAACTGCACAAAATTTAAAATACATGCTTATATCACTAAATTTGTTGAAGCAAAGAAATATGTATCATGTTTTACCAATGTTAAAACATGCAATCATATTTCATATATGAATCATATAATAATTAAATCGCCTATGGGCTAAGCTTTAATTAAAAGATTTATACATACTCCTTATGATGAAATTATCAAATTATATTCTTTTCTTAATACTTGTGGGTAAATTAAGAAAAAACAATTTGTTATTCCATCTTAATTAATCATGCAAATATAATAAATCTTCTGTGGGATAAAATTTGTTATATTTAAATATGATTAATTACAATTTGTGTCATTTTACTAGATGTGATCCATAACACATAATATATATTTTTAATTAATCAAAGATGTTATGGCTAATCTTCAACTAATTAAAATTATATTGATCACATGACACCTCATTTTATGCAAAACTATGAGACTGTACTGGAGAAGCTGTGGAAAATGTTCTACCAGGTGGAGGTAGGATTGCTTTATCTGGAACCCTATGGAGGAGTATGAGTGAATTCGAGTCCAAATTCCATATTCATACAGAGTGGGATTTTGTACCGGATCGGCTACTTCCTGTTGGGATGAAGATAACTCCATTGTAGCTAACAAACATATAAATTGGATGAGAAAGGTTTACGGATACATGGGTTCAGTATGTTTCAAGAATCCTCACTCGTCATACATAAACTATCGTGATCTTGACATTGAGTCAACAACTTATATTACACCGATTCTGAGAAAGCAAGCCTCAAGGTGAAATATTTCAGCGATAATTTCGACAAATTGGTGAGGGTGAAAACTAAAGTTGATCCTTCTAATTTCTTCAGGAAAGAGCAAAGTGTACCCCCTGCTCTCTCCTAAGTTGGTGAAGAAATAATAGGGTTTACTTATTATGTAATGCAGTGATGATTCTCTTGCTTTGTTTCATTTATGAAATTTGGGTCTAATAATGTGTATATAAATAATAACATGGAAGTGAAGTCGCTATAAAATATACACTAAATTAAAATTTTTAAATAATAATAATTAATTAATGATTAATTAAGATTTTATTAAATTTTAGTAAAAGTATAGCTATTTAATTGTTAAAATCTTTTTATTTCATGTAAATAAATTAGATTTATATGAATTTTATAACTCTTACTAATAATTGAAACCAATGAAATTGATCTTTTATATTTTTGATCCTTATGACTATATTTAAATTTTCTCAAAAATCTTATATAGTTCTAGGGTTTTCGTTTTAAATTAACTTTTGATTATTACTACAAAATTAAATATAGTTTTAAATAAAGGTCAATTTGTTCAAATTTGAAACAATCAAAATCTATGAATCTCAAATTAACTTATTCAATTAAGATTAAAAATTTATTCTAAATTAAAATAAATTTTGATTGAGTTAAAATTTTAAATCAAAATTTAACCGATTTATCATATTAAAATTTTATATTAATAATTTAAATTAAGATTATTAAACCTAATATTTCTTGCAAAATAATGCCAATTGACAAGAGAAATAAATTATATTTAATAAAATATAAATAATATCAATTAAATTTAAAATTTTAATTTATATGAATGTAATTTATTACTAATTGACATAAATTTCAACTTGAAGTAGATTTATGTCAAATAATATGTAAATAAATAAATAACTATTATTATAAAAACATAATAATATAATTTATTTAAAAAAACTTTTCATTTGACATAAATGAATATTGAAATGCAAATGGTTTGAGCTTTCTTGCCAACTTCATTGGCAAGTCAATATGTATAGATGAGGTTACTTCACTAAAGAAAAGAGTCGGGTATGCAAGGATATGCATAAATGTGGATGTTACTAAGGACCTTTTAAAAGAAATTCCTTAACTAAGATTTGGGGAGGGGGACCAATTAATGCATGATTGTATTACAATCTCCTATAATGGGGAAGCAGTGATGCCTAACTAGAAGAACATACGTTAAGGGATACTATTAGGAGCTAATAACTATCCCTAGAGCTAAAAAGAACACAGAGGTTATAGAAAACAATGAATCTGTCTCTTCCACCTTTTTCTTCTTTATCAGTAGAGGCCTATGGAAATATTGAGGTAGTTAGTCTAAATCAGAATTACCAAACTAGCAAAGCAGATACTTAGCAACCTTCAAAGCCCCCACGATAATAATGTTGTTCCAAAAGTTGCTATAAAATTAAAGAAACTATCTGAAGGTTTTAAAATATTATAAAGAAGAAGATCAGGGAGTAAGGCCAAAAAGAAATCTTCAACCTCCTGTTAATATATCTATCCTAGCTTGGAATACTAGAGGTATGAAAAATCCTAATAAGCAACTTCTTATAGTTAATTTTGTTAATTATATCAATCCTATGATTTTTGGTTTGCTTACGAACAAACTTGAGTTGGAGCTTGTTCTAAATTAAGCTTTCTCGATGGCGGAAGTTTGTTACAAACCATTCTCATCACCACCTTGGAAGGATTGTGGTAGCCTACTTTCCTAACCAAGTTAAGATCATTAGTATGCATAGCTCAATGCAAAGTATACACTTAAAAATAGCCATTGAGGGAATTGGGGTCATATGACTCAACTTCATCTATGCATCAAATCATTCATTTCAGAGAGAGGCGTTGTGGAAAGATTTAAGGGATCTAAGAAGCTTGGTAACTGGTCATTGGTTGATTCTTAGGGAGTTCAATTTTACTACTTTTGTAGTTGAATCAGAAGGCATAAGGTGTTGCCTAAATCCAGGTTAATATCTTATTTATCTTCCATAGAGTTAATTAATATAAACTCTAGTGGTTCCCACTTCATTTAGTGTAATATGTAGGAAGACGATTGACACATTAGAAGGAAAATTGACAAAACACTTGTTAATCACAACTAGCTTCTTAAGGCTCACTTTCATAAGAATCTCTACACTGACCACTGTCCTATCTTAGCCGAAATGAGGGAATCAATGTAACACCTCACTACTGTAGATTACATATCGGAATACCCTGAGGACATTCCAAGACATAACCTATAATAATGGCATGTTAGAGCAAACACGTATCTAACTTAATCATGGCATCATCTATTATACATAAAAGTCACCAAATTTTAAAATCAAACTGCATTCCGTATTTCATTTCATAAAAATCAAGCTTACGTTGTAGCTTTACAAACCATCTGAATATATACAGTATTGAAACTAAGAACATTACATGAGGAATTTTACAAAACACTTCTATCTAATCCTTCAGTCTCAGCTGATCGACCTTTGAGTCATTTCCTCACAAAAGTACAAGAAGTAATCTTCTTGTAGCATCTCCCTTTCACTAGTGTCTTCTCTCAAACCTGAAAAATCAACGTTACAATTTTGATGAGTTTTACAAACTCAATGATATAACCATCCTCGATGGTTCACCCAATTTATACCATATAACAAATCATATAAGTAGCTAATTTCATATCTTTTCATTTAGCAAATTGCACCACATATCATTCACTTCACTTACCCATTTTCATACAAATACATGTCCATATTAAAATTCAATCAGTCAAACACACTCAACCAATGTGTATGCAATGTTCGTTTGACTCACTTTCAATTATTACATTGTTGTGACTGAGTGCCTAAACTATTCCGTATCTAATGTGGATACCAGGCTCATTGATACTGTCCCTTACCCGTTGTGGATACAGGGCTCATTGTACATATCGAGCCTTTGGCTCTATACCACATTCTAGAGCTTTAAGCACATATTCAATGGCTACTCATGCCACAACTATCATTATCTGATCATGCATTCATGTATGAAATGCATCACATTCATATTCAATCATTCATTATTTCAAACATCCCCATTCTTAATCCCATTCAAACACATTTATAATCTCATTTCTATTTATCATCGGACCGTAGTTCGACATTCATCAAACATGTTGAGAAACATTTATTTTCTCACTTTCACATACAAATAGTACTTTCAATATTGTCTGTAAGTATCAAACACCTCGGACAACTATTGTCCGAAATTCAGAATACAATCAGTACATATCAAATACAATTCAGTAATAACATAACAAATTAAAGTGAGACCATCTTAAGTTACTCACGAATCGCTCCAAAAAGCTATTGCCTTGAAATCTCGGTAATGTTTGGATGATGGTGCTCTAAATGCTCCTCTATATCATGCAAAACACATTTACATAGATCACAGTTTTGCACAATATTGTATAAGTAGTCATTTATGCACATCTATGTATATGAAATATGTACAATGCATGTTCAATGACAATCTCAAGTATCTTACCAATATTTTTGTCACAAAATCATTCATATATCAAAACTCTCTTAAGTTAATTTATACTAAGGGTTTGGACTATAAAAAAAAAAATTGAAACCAATTTTATAACCCAATTGATCATTTCAGATTTCTCAAAACCCACTTTCGGGTCAATTTTGAATGATCATTATGACAAGGAATATGGAGTTTTTAGATCACATAATTTGGTTCATTATTTTATGAGTTATGCTCAAAATACTATAGAGTGAGTACATTGGAAATTTTGGCTAGTGCATGATCATGCACTCTAAATTGTATAACTCATATCTCTCAATTCCAATATCCAAAAATTATAAACTTTATACCAATTGAAAGCTAAGAGAATAAGATACAACTTTTGTGAAGACAACTTTATCTAATTCAGCCTACATCAATACAGTTACAGGATACAATTTTTGTCACGAGTACAGAATTAAAATTTTACTTCTTCAAAAAAGTTGTAGCCATATGTCTCTAATTTAAATTGAAATAAGAATTAACTCATTTGGAAAAATACAGATCAAGCTATAATCAAAATACCGAAACATGTTCAATAAAATATTCCAATTGTCAGATTCCAGCACACTTCATCTTCAACATCTCAAACATTTCATTCCAATTCAAGCATCATTATTATATCATTTGACATGACACAAAACTCAGATTGTCACGTACTTATTAGGCTTTCAATTCATCTCAAACGTTAGATTAAATCAAATCTCTATGCAACCAAATTCATCACAAACTTAAGATGAAAACATGTTGATTTTGGACAGCAAGATGAAGGTAACTTTCAAATGGTTTTCTTAGCTATTTTACGCTAAGTAAAAAGCTGGTTTTGCATGCGAGTGATTTCGCTAGGATTCGGGAAAATACAGAGGGGAAAGTTGGAGCAATTTTAATGAAAGAAACAAGAAAGGAAGTAGAAACTTGGGTGCTGAAATTTGCCACATCTACATGCTAGGTGTCAATAACTTACAAAGACATATGTCTTAAAGCATGCTAACCATTTGTTTAACAATAATGCTGCCATTAATCCACTCATTATGTTGCCATTTGTCACCCTTTAATCAGTCCACATGGCACTCCAAGATTGGTCCAATTTTCATTTAATTACTAATCCATTTGTCACCAATTTAACTATGTCAAATGTCACTCAATTATAGGCTAAATCCTCTAAAATTTTCATATATCAATTTATCCACCCACTTAGCATTTGCCCTAGTCCAAATATACATTTTAATCTATCAATTTTCCAATCCATAACATTTAATTCCAAATTTTCTAATTGAAATCCAATCATACCAAAATTCAAGACATATCAAAACACAATTCACTTCATGATCACTTAACATTTTTCATACCCCAGAATAAGTCAATGAATGCATGTACAATTATTTTAATGAAATATTCGCGTGTATGTGTATGTCATATTTGCATAACATGAAATGCAGTTTCTAACTTCTCAGTAATTTCTCATATACACTATTCTAGCCTTAACATGGATAATGGGATGTTACAATTAAAGACTATGATAACTCACTTTAGGTTTTTCAACTACCTAACTAACAAGGAAGGGTTTAATAAGGCCATACTTTGGGGTCTTAGCTTCTAATTACAAGGATTTAAATCCTTCCGACTTTATAAAAAGATGGTAGCCATTAAATAGAATCTTTTTATTCCAATCAATTTTGTAAGCAAAACAGTCAAATGCCAAAGAAATTTTAATTTGTAGATAAAAGGAGATCTATACTCATCTGGGTTATAAACCAACAAACATTGGAGAAAGTTGCTTTATATGCCTACCTGGACGTCCTACATATCCACAACTCTAGTATAAGACAAAAGTTAAAGGTATTATAATTCAAAGAGGGTGATTCAAATACTAGTTACTTCCATAGAAGCTTACTTTCCAGGAGGAATAGGAATAATATCAACTCCATCTAAGATGAATTGGGTAATACGATAAACAATCAGGATGTCATTGTCAACCATGTTAGGAGCTATTTTGCAAGTATCATAGGAATAAAAGTAGATTCTGTGCTACCCTTATCTATATTAGATCACAACTTTTTTATGCTTCTCTCCCCCCAACAATATGAGCAACTTATTAAACTCACCTCTCCTAAAGAAATCCATAATGTGGTTTAGAGTATCAATCCAAACAAAGCGCCTATAATTGATGGCTTCAATGGTATGTTCTTTCATAAAGCTCAGCCTTTGACAATCTAGGAATTCTTTTCCAATGTTAAGATGCTAAAGGAATATAATATAACCCTTTTATGCTTAGTCCCAAAAGTTTCCAGCCTAATAAATATAAAGGATTATTGATCAATTTGATGTTGTACCAATATTTATAAGAATATCTTAAAGATCCTAGCTAAGATATTCAAGTCCGTTCTACCTGATATCATTATTGCTCCTCAAGCTACTTTTATAGATGGGAGATCTATAGGAGACAATATAATGATAACTCAAGATTTTTTTAAGAAATATAATGCTAAGGGGTCTAGAAAGAATGTTGCACTACAATTTGATATCTATAAGGCATTTGATATGTTAGATTGAGAATTTTTTAAATTCAAGTCCTTTACAGAATAAGATTTCCATAAATGTTTATCTCTTGGATTTATGCTTGCGTCACCACTATTTTCTATTATGTGATGACAAATCGAGAAACCATTGCTACTTTTTAGCAGGATAGAGAATTGAGGAAAGCAAGACCCTTTATCCCCTTATCCCTTTACTATAGTTATAGAGGTCCTCACTATGATAATCCAAGATAAGGCAATTAAAGAGAATGGATTTAGACTATATAAGAAATGTATATAGTATAAAATTACTAAACTTTCCTTTACAAATAATATTCTCCTTTTCTATCACGAAAACAAGGCATTTATTCAATGCTTAATGGAGTCTTTGAATCAATTCAACAAAGCTTTTGGCTTAGGTATTAATAAGGAAAAGAACTCACTCATCCTCTCCAAGGACTATGAATTCCTAACGAGATAATTGTTCACTGGCATCCATTGTGCTTCACTACTTATCATGTATCTTAGGGGTACAAATTACCTCTAGGAAGCTTTCCTATAATGATTGTCAGGTGTTGTTTAACAATGTTAGAGCTAAGATTAGAAGCTGTAAATGCAAATTCCTTTCTTTCTCTAGCAGATTTCAACTAATTTCCTCAATCTTATCTAACCAAGTTACCTACTAGACTGCTCAGTTTCAACTTCATGAAAAGTTTCTCAAGAACATTGAGAAAATGATGAGGAATTTAATCTAGATAGGGAACCTATCTTCCAAGCCATTCTATAAGATGAGTTGGACCAAAGTGAAACTACCCAAGGAGGAAGGAGGTCTAGGGTTGATTTCCCTACAGGAAATGAACACAACTTTCCAACAAGGTATTTATGGAATATTGTCACCAAAAAAATGCTCAGTTTTTGTCAAATGAATTAATGAGTTCTGTTTAAGAGGCAGGAACATTTAAAGTGCTAAAATTAAATCTAAGTCTTCTTATAATATGATGCAAATTCTAATACTCTGGTCTTTTAGTCAACCATTCACTAGAATCAAGATTGGAAATGGCTTAACTTCTTCTTCTTCTTTTTGTATGACATCCTTTATACAAACTTCCTAACTATAATGCACTGAAATTATTTTTCCTAGAATAAGCTAAAGTCATGTCTTTAATCAACTCTGGTGAATGGATCAGAATAAGGTGGTTCTCAGACTCTATTCCTAACTAGGGGCATACCATCCTGACTCTAATATTTAGGACAAGGCTATTTGCATACTAAACTCTCCAAGTATTTACTCTACTTGGTCTTTTAAACATGTTATTAGGTCTAAGAGAACTAAAATTCCTTGGTGTAAATTGGTATTTCAAAGACTATTTCTCCCCAAATTATCATTTGTATTATGGCTAGCTATATTACAAAATTTGTCCATCTTAGATAGAATTATCCCATTGATATCGACCCCTATAAATCCTCTTACAAATTCTACAATATTGGTATAGAATCCATAAGTCACCTATTCTTTAAATGCCCTTTAATTAGTTCAACTTTATGTGAAGCCCCTGTCCCTCATACAAAATGGAGATATATTGTTTAATGGATCATGAAACCCCGTGGTAAGAGGAAGGATAATAAACTACTTCTCTAGGTGGCTTGGTCCTGCCTTATATATTGGATTCGGCGTGAGAGGAACTCTAGGATCTACAAGCAACTATTTGTTAATCAACAAGTCTTTCAGATGGAAGTTATCCTCTTTGTCATGGAAACTATTCTAATTAGAGGTGCAGCATTAAAGTCCTCTATCATAGTTTTAACTAACTAGCTTTTGTAAAATGAGTTACCAAGCCTTTGAAAGATCAACTCTGTTTTTGTTATAGAATTTTCTTCTTGGTTTGAGCATTGTCTCATTAGGCTTATGCCTTGATTTAGACTATTATGTAATTTCTTAACAAATCTAATAATATATATAATATAAGGAAAATGAAAAAAATATATAAATTTACGTATTTTTCATAATTTTTCAATTGTAGAGATGCAAATAGTATTTATAGATAGGGATGATAGTTAGGTTTAAACTTAACTTGAAATCAACGAGTTAGGCTCGATTTAATCAGACTTCGAGTCAAACTCGAGTTTGGGTTTAGGACTTTGTTTGAAAAGTTAGAACAGTTTAGTTTTTCGCTCAAAAAGATATTATGTTGACAAAATTGCCCCTGACAATATTGTTTTGATTTTAAATTTCTGTAAAATTAAAATCAAAATGACAATATTTTGGGCAATTCAAGCGGACTCAAGTTGTGAGTTAATGGAGTCAGTCGATTAGGTTAGGTAATGATCGACCTAGTTCAACTGATCCCATCCTATTTGTAAATATAAGAAGAAATAAACTTTATATGTATAATTGTTAATTACAATGTATAAGTTTGTCAAACATGTAAATTTTAAAAGTTTTGTATTATAAACTTAATGCTCTAATTACACTTTTATAAAGAGAATAATTTTGACATCTTTTAAAATACGTGAAGAAATTAAAACCAATCACACTTTTATATAATAAAATTTTAATATTCTAGAATTTTAAATTTTAAATTCATTTTTCAAAATCATATATAGATAATAATTATAATAACCTTATCATAAGTATATATTTTTAATAAATATAACAACTTTTTCTCATAAATACACATTACAATTATTTTTACATTATACTTAGTATTAGAGATAAAGATATGAACTGTTTAGATTTTATGTGAAATACTAAGAGGAGAATTGCACCTTTTGCTTTAAAATTTCATAACAATCACTTCTTCATCTACATGGCTAGAATTATATAATTTACATGTCACATGTCAAGAATTAATAATGTGATGACTGAAATTTGACATAACTTCTTGTTGAAGGTGTAAAGTAATATTAGCGATTATGACAAAGTTCATCTCGAACATTTTGGGAAAGCTTAAGAGATGAATAAGACATTTTTTCTTTTTTCTATTTATTGTAGTTTCTAAGGGTGCTTCTATATAAATTAGGGGAAGCTTACATTATCAAGAAATTTGATCAATGTGTTAGGACTTTTGGATAGTCAAAGGATCGATTTTGTCATTTCATCAATTCAATTTTAACTGGTCTAAAGTAGGATGATTCATGGATAATATAACTTATATAAATAATTTGTGTTTTTGGTTTAATTTATTTTAAAATATAATTATAAATTATAGAATAAAATTGTCAAATTATAAATTTTTCAAAAGAGTCTAAATTTGTTTTAATAAATATTATTATGTGATTATAGTTTTTAATGTTAAAAATTATTTAATAATATAAAATAATATAACATAAGAAAGCTGTTGTCAGATAAGCATTTTAATATAATACTATGTGTTGCTCAAGTGTATATTAATTTATTTGACTTGGGTATAACCAAAACTATACGCGTGAAATTTATCGAGACATTTACATTTTCCAACCTAACATAACTTCGTGTTCCTGTTGGCGCAAGACTAACAGCAACAATATGGCATGCATCTCATGCAAATTTACATAAGATACATGCACGTATATAGCAGAAAAAATTTAACCGAAAACACAAAATACCTCCAGCCATTACCCACCGAAGTCTGAATGTCTCTAAGTTTCTCAGAGAAGTTTTGGATCTTCTATCCTCAATCTATTCACGTAATCGATGGTATAAACAACCTAAATAAAGGATAGGGGCCTAAACAACATTTTAAAAACACTTTCATACCTACTACCCATCACAGAGAAGGAAGGTCAAGAATGTGGGCGATAAGAAGTGCGTGTGTTAAGGGTTAAATCATTAAATAGACCATAAAATCATACGTGAATAGTAGGAAGGTTAGGTAAAAATCTTACATTCTCCCACTTGGTCCATTTAACCCAATACCACACATAACAAGAAAGCAAGTATATGAATCATGGCGATAGGTCCTCTTATAGTGAGTATTATCTTCCATGTATTACATATACAAAATTTCTCATTACTAGCCCTTAAACTTAATGAATAAACCATATGTTTATTCTAGGTCCAAATTAAATGACAATTCTCAAAACCAATCACAATATGTGTACACAAAATTTATGAGAAAATATCACACTGAATAAGAGTTCATTGAATCAACAAATTTACAACAAAATCACATTACAGAACCAAGTCCCATTTGCACTATGTGATCCTTAAAGTGCTTAGGTGGCATGTCTTTAGTTAAAGGATCTACAATCACCAAATCAGTGCTAATGTGCTCTATGACAACTTTCCTTTCCTTAACAGGTTCTCTTATGGATAAGTACTTAATGTCGATATGCTTACTTCGACTTCCACTCTTGTTATTTTTAGCCATAAAGACCACAACGGAGTTGTCACAATACAACTTTAATGGCTTAGAAATTGAATCAAAAACTCTAAGCCCAGATATAAAACTCTTCAACTATACACCATGCACGGTGGCCTCAAAACATTATACGAACTCACCCTTTATAGTGGAAGTAGCAATCAGGGTCTGATTGCCACTTCTCCAAGATACAGCTCCACTAAATAGCATGAATATATAACCAGATGTTGATTTCCTTGAATTAATGCAGCCAGCAAAGTCTAAATCAAAGTATCCAACTGCTTCTAAGTTCTCAATTCGTCTGTACAAAAGCATATAGTCCTTTGTGCCCTGAAGATGTCTTATAACCTTCTTTACAGCTTTCTAGTGGTCAATACCTAACTCTGATATATTCCTAGCATTCCAACAGCATATGTGATGTTAGGTCGGATGCAGACCTGAGCATACATAAGGCTTCTGACAGTTGAAGCATATGAAATGTTCTTCACGTGTTCCCGCTCAAAGTCATTCTTCGGGCATTGATTCAAATTGAATCTATCACCCTTAATTATGGGTGCTACACTTGGTACACAATCTTTCATCCGAAATCTCTCTAAAACTTTGTTGATATAGGTCTCTTGAGATAAACCCAAAATGCCTCGAGATCTTTCTCTATAGATCTTAATGCCAATGACTTACGATGCCTCACCCATATCTTTCATATCAAAATTATTTGAGAGAAATTGTTTCACCTCATATAGCAAACACTTATCATTAGTCGTAAGCAAAATGTCATCCACGTATAACATTAAAAAAAAAACAAGTCTTACTCCCACCGACCTTCTAGTATAAACACTGGTCCATATATTCTCTTCAAAACCAAATGAAGTGATAACCTCAAAAAAATTTAAATACCACTGTTGGGAGGCTTGTTTTAACCCATATATGGATTTATTAAGCTTACAGACTAAATGCTCACCATCACTAAAAGAGAAGCCTTCAGGTTGTTTCATGTAAACCTCTTCCTTTAGTTCACCGTTGAGGAACGTTGTTTTCACATCCATTTGATGTAACTCAAGATCAAAATGAGCTACTAATGCTATGATTACATGAAGAGAATCTTTCTAAAATATAGGAGAAAATGCCTCTGTGTAGTTGATTCCTTCCCTCTGAGTGAACCATTTGCAACAAATCTTGCTTTATATCTCTCAATGTTGCCTCGTGAGTCTTTCTTTGTCTTAAATACCCATCTACATCCAATGGTTTTCACACTATTTGGCAACTCAACGAGATCCCATACTTGATTAGATGCCATATAATCCATACCATCCTTCATAGCCTTGTACTACAAGTCTGATTCTTTGGAACTCATAGCTTACGAAAATGTTTTAGGATCATTTTCAGCTCCAACTTTGTAATCTGACTCTTGTAGATACACTATATAATCACTATGTTAACCTTCTAACCCTAGTGGATCTCCTTAAGGTTGTATTATCATCCTCACGAGGAACGTGTTGCTCAACCTGTTGTTCAACTGGTTGCTCAACAATTTATGGTTGTTCTTCATTTACAACTTGATCTATTGGATTAGTATTAACAGCTTGTGGAATTTTAGTAACTAGTTATCCCACACCTGTTTGAACTCGATGGGTGTGAATGACAATCAATCTATCACTTAAACCAGAGGGTTGATGTAACATCCCATTACCTATGGTAAGGGTAGAACAAGAAATATAAGTGAACAGTGAGAGTTTAGAAATGAAATTGCAGGCTCATGCATAATGTGTCATACACATACATGTGAATAGTGACATTTTTGCATATGAAAATAATTGTACATGCATTCATTGACATTCCAGGTATAATTGTGAATAAATGTGATTGTTATTGTGAATTTTGTTTTGTTGGTTTTTGAAAATTTATTTGGAGAGTAAAATTGTTGTTTTAGAATTTTAGGAAATTTTTCTGAAATTTTTGGGGGTAAATTTTGGACTAGGAAAAATGCTGAGTGGCAGACCAAATGATAAATGGCAGTAGAATTTATTGTCAAATCGCATTGAAATTTTGGATCCATGACCATAGGATTTATTGACAAGTGTCTTTGAAAATTTGGGAGACAATTGGAGAAAAATTGGAGACAAATAGATTGGTTATTATAGAGGACCAATTGGAGCAATGAGAAAGTGACATGTGTCACTTGCCACACCACTTGTTTAACCCACAAAATTCTTAAGTGAAAGACCAATACTTATGGTCTTTCACTTATTAATTACATGCCCCACTCCTCCATCTTCTTCTTCTTCCTTTCTTCATCTTCTTGATTCCTTCTCCTTCTCACTCACGACCCTTCACTCTCACCCTCATCATATTGAGCTTTTCACTTTGCTTCTTCAAGAATTATTTTCCTCTTCATTTCTTACTAAACACCTAACCCTACCACCCTCAAATGATGATGCACATGTATGAGAGAAAAATTATCATGGGTTTTGGTTAAATGAAGCTATTGTGATGATATTTATAGGTTAAATTGCATGAGATGGGATTTTGGGTATGTGGGTGTCGTGTATAGTGAAAGGGTGTAAAAATTTGTGTTATTGATGGGTGATGATTTATAGATATAGTAGAGAGGTTGAATGACTATGATAAAGAGTTATGTATGTGTTATGGGTGATGAAAAACAATTATGTACATGTCTTGTTGTTGAATATGTAGAATGAGTAATGATTCATGTAATGGTCTAGAGTTGTTGAGGTTGATTGATCTTCAAACTGAGTTCAATCAAACTGAGTTTTAGATGAGTGTGGAAAATTGGTTATGAATGGATAGGGTTATATGCTTTGTTTTTAGTTAAGGATCATCATTAGATCATAACTTGTTTGTGATTGATGTATTAAGTTGATTTGGATAGATATTGGTGAGGAAATAAAATG
Organism: Erythroxylum novogranatense; assembly: GCA_029891385.1. Lineage (NCBI taxonomy): Eukaryota > Viridiplantae > Streptophyta > Magnoliopsida > Malpighiales > Erythroxylaceae > Erythroxylum > Erythroxylum novogranatense. The sequence goes on along the minus strand of JAIWQS010000024.1, from coordinate 222,770 downwards.
GGAGAAATAAGCTAAGTACAAGATGAGTTAGAGGTAAATTGTTGGAAGTTGGAAAAAAATATGGAAAATTGGTAGCAGGAAAAAAAATTTTACTGATATAGTTTTGTATTAGCCATAACTTGTATTATAGTTATCCAATTTGGTTGATTCTTGTTTTTGCTTAAACTAAAGGTATATGGCTATCTTTCTTATGAAAACATCGATTATATATTGTGCTTTTAAGAGTCTCAAATTTTGATGTAAAAATGAGAACTGAATGTGGCAAAATTTTGGATGAATGTATACGTTTGTGTTGTGTATTGGGTGATTATGAGCACATAGGAAATATGAATTGAGGTAAGGAGGTTTTTGAGCTAAGCTTGAAGTATACATGAGGTAGTCATCAACTTGAGATGTAGTTGAGTATGTTGAATGAAATGGGTTAGAATTCGAGAGTTTAATGAAATCTAATTGGTATATGAGTTGATATGAAGTGGTTTTGTGCTAAAAGAGGTGAATTTGAGAAGTGTATGGGGGTATATGAGGTTAGAATGAGTGTAGGAACCTTGGAAGAGGCTTTGGAGGGAGTTTTGGGAGACAGATGTCCGTTAAACGGACATTAGGTCCGTTTAACGGACATTCTCGGGTCTAAAAAGACCCCCAGGCCAGTGTATGTCCGTTAAACGAACATGGAAGTCCGTTTAACGGACCTTCTCGGATGAATTGGTGCACTTTGTCCCGACCATGTCCGTTAAACGGACATGCATGTCCGTTTAATGGACATCCACTGTATAGCTACAGTAATTTGCATTTTTGGCACCCTTAGAGGCCAAATTGAGGTCTTCATAAAAGTTGTAGATCGCGAAGTCCTCTTTCAAATAGTCCAAAAAGAAAATGAATTCAAAATTTGTAGAAAGAGTTATGAACATCGAGCCAACATAGGTTCAGTTTGAGTGAGGTCATAAACTTGGTTGCTTCTTTTGACCATAACTCCTTCTCTAGACCTCCAAATGACTTGGTTCTCGAAGAAAAAGGTTCCTAACACATTTTTCTATATTTCCATGAAAATTTGTATTAATTGATGTTGAATTGAAAGAGATTGATCAAAGGAAAGTGTGGGAGTTTGTGAGGCGTGTAAATGGGATTAGTTTTCTTGAGCATACTTCAATGTTTTACTTATAATTGGATCTATAGGATTCCAAATGAAGTGATTTTAAATTGGAGTAACCTAGAGATATGGGTCTACAAATGGTCTCGAAATTGAATTCGATTCAGTGTCTAAAATATTGAATTTCTATATTGAAGATGGATATAGTACCTTGTTTTGGATAAGAGCGGTCTAAAAGTGATTGAGGTATATCTTCAAAGTCTGAACGAATTGAGTGATTTTGGTGTCCATAGAAACATAAGACACAGAGAAACACTTTTCTCAAAAGAGTATGATCAAATCATATCAGTTTGCTTTCTAATTTGATGTGAAAGATAGACCCAAAATATGATTTGGAAATTTCTGAAGTGAATCAATAAGAAAGAAATGGAGATTTTAATGGGTTTAGTGAAGCATAAACCTAAGTATAATTTATACTTAGTGGAGTTCTCATATAAGAATGACTTTAAGATGTATTAGAGGGAAGATACCCAGGATTGTCATGAATATGCATTGTCATACACATGTGTGCATTATACGAATGGTTATAATTGTGCAAGTATTAATGTATGTGCATTGTATGTACGACATAATGTCAATGTGCAGGATACGCGCCCATATTAAGGAGTTTTCAGATCTTGGAAGAAATTGCTAAATTGGAGCGTACTGTGAGTAAACCTAGATGGTCTTATTTCATTATTTGAATTTGTGTATAAATTGACTATTGATTGATTTTCTGAATGTGATTGATTATATCGGTTGCCGGACAGAAGGTCCGAAGATGTGATTTTTGAATGGGGTATTGAAGTGCTACTTGTATGTGAATGAGCTGAACTAAGTGTACTTAATATGATTGTTAATGTGATCTGAATGCACATTTGCATATGACTGAAAGTAAGATTTCTCAACTTTAATGTTGAATGCCGGACTAAGGTTCGATGACATGAAAAAATGATTGAATGTGTGTTATGCAAATGTGAGTGATGCATTCCATACCATGAATGCATGAAATATAATGGTAGTTGTGACCAGAGTAGCCAATGGTTAGAGCTTAAAGCTCAACATGTGAAAATGATCTTCGAGCTCAAAAATGAATCAAAGCATCAGGCTCAACGTTTAATGATCCCTATATGGGACAATTATTAATGAGCCCTACAAGGGACAGTTTAGGCACTCGGTCACAACAAAATAACAAATGGAAAGTGAGTCTCATGTGCACTGCATTTGCATAAAATAAGGGATTATATTGTATTGAACGAGAAGTACAAAATGTGTAATGTTGTGATATGTATTATGTGATTGGGTGAGCCATCGATAATGGTCACTCACTGAGTTTGCAAAACTCACCCAAAATTTGCAATTATTTTTTTTAGGCTCTGAAGAGTACCCCGTTAGACAAACGGGAGTATATCTACTGCATGCAAGTGAAAGATAGAGGTCGGAATCAGTTGCGTCTGCATTCAATATTTTAGTATTTTGTGAAAATTTGTATTTCGCAATTTCTGAAAAATAGTGTTTTGTAATTATAGTAGGCCCCAAATGGGCTATTGAAATTCTATTGATTGTAGTGTGTGATTGAAGATGTTTTGAATGAAAATGGGCCACTCAAATTGATTTCTGATTTTGGCATATTACAATTGTGATCATAGTTTGAAAAAAAAAGAAAAAAAATTATACTGAGTTTTGACTAAGTTAGTGCAGTAGCATGCCACCCTCGTGGGGCACGGACTCGGATATCACCATCGAAGTTGGGTTCGGGTCTTGCGGGAGTGGGGTGTTACATTTATGTGGTATCAGAGCTCAGAAGTATTATCTTATATGGGCAATTTCTAAAATACGGGTCAAGTTACATTCATTTAAGTCATGTCATAGCAGTCAGTGGCAACTGATCCCTAGTCTGAGTCGCATGAGTATGAGTCGCGCGCATGAGCATGTGTTAAGTGTTTAAGTTGGTATAAATAGTGAAAAAAAATGGATGATATGTCATAATGTGACAAAAGGGAAGTTATGGATATATAGAAATGAGAAATTGTATATGATGAGCTATGTCATACAAGATTTAATACAATTGTATTGATGAAGGTATTATGGAATGCAATACTAATATTGTATTGGGAGAATAGATCCTCGAATGTAAACTTATTGTGAATGCATTACGGCGGATTGTTTGGGGAAAGTAAGGATATAAGTGGAAAATGATGAGACTAAAGTGTAGATGTAGCATCCCACTCCCGCAAGACCCAAACTCGACATCGAGGGTGATATCCGAGCCCGTGCCTCACGAGGGTGGTATGCTAGAATAGTCAATTACAGTCTGAAAACTCAGTATGACATTTTTTCTTTTTGAAAACGAATGTAAGCGCGGAAGTCAATAAACGATTTGGGTCTGATTTAACACGAAAATATTTTCAATCATACGCAATTTTAGTCATAACAGACACTCAACAGTATTTAAACCATCTCATGCACAAAAATCCATAGCCAAATTGGGCCCAATGCTATTCTTGAACAATATTAGTAATCACATTACAAATACAACCTTTACAGATTGGTGCCCCCTGAAATAACAGTACTATTCTACAGAAGTTAAAAAAAATACAAATTTTACACAATGACAGAATGACACTAATGCAGACGTGAACTGATCCCGACCTCAAATCTCTGACTTGCATGCAGTAGGTATACTCCCGTTAGTCTAACGGGGTACTCTTCAATTCCTGAAAAATATTTGCAATATTGGGTGAGTTTGCGAACTCAGTGAGAAACCATCATCGATGGTTCACTCAACTCATGCATATACAACCAATTCACAGAATATCACATAGTAACACATTCGAAAATATCACATGCATTATCATTTACAAATATAAGGCGTTTCATCTTCCACACAGTCCACATTTAATCATTTGTATATGCAATGCACATGTGACACTTTCATCTTATTATGGTGTTGTGACCGTGCGCCTGATCTGACCCAGTAACGGGAACATTATACGATGAGCCTGTGGCTCTGAAATACGTTAGGCTTGAATGCCCTGATACGGTGAGCCTGTGGCTCTGAAATACGTTGGGCTCGAAGCCCTGTTGCGTTGAGCTTTAAGCTCTGAAATACGGTGGCTGCTCCGGCCACAACTGTCATTATCTGAACATGCCTTTATGCATGAATGCATATGTCTCAATTTACGATAATTATCATTTTACACACAATTTACACTTCGATATCAAGTACTCAATGCTTCGGACACTTATGGTCCAGGAACTAATCAAAATCAAACACATAAACCCTCCATTATCTCCACATGGAATAAGCACATAATTTTAAACATACAAAGATTGAGGAACCAACTAGGTTACTCACCTGTAACTTCCGAACGACTACCTGACAGTCCTAGCAATATCCATGGAATATCATTCCATCGGTGCCTCTATAACAGTCAAATAATTTCCCATTACTAAATGCACAATCAGAATAATTCAATGATGCACAAGTCTTAAATAAAAGTTGTACGATGCACAATCATGACCTTCCCGGCGCTAATTCCCAATTTTCACTTTCTTTTGTCAAAATCTAACTTTTCACTCAATTGGTCAATAAAGACTCATTTTAATTCAATAACATGTCGTGGAACTCCACAAATTTCATTTCTATAGATACCACAACAATTAGACAACACTCTTGTTTTCAAAGAAGACCTCAAAGCCAATGTGACTATTCATTTGGTCAAATTCACCCATTATGCTAAGTTTCTAAAACTCCCAATAGCATTGAATTTATTTACAAAGTCTCAAAATTATACTCCAATTGTCATGAAACAATCCTTAGGTTGCAATAGGAAACGATATTCAACTTTCTTTCAATATTTAAGATCTTACTCATTTGATTTCAAACTTTCTTTCTTTACCTCAATTGTAGACCTCTTTCTCTAGTTCATAACGAATCAAACATCACTTCATTTGGAGGTCTACATCATCGGTTATTACTTAAAAACTAAACCAACTCAGTTCAGGAAAACCAGTCTCGCCGAGACGTATTGACGCTCGTCGCGGCGACAAGGAGCGGTTCGCCGCGGCGACAAGGTAGCTCGCCGTGGCGTGGAGAGTTTAGGGGCTCGCCGCGGCGACGCCTTCGTGTGCGCCGCGGCGATAACACAATTTCTCGCCGCGACGTCCGGGCTCCCCAGCCGTCTTCTCCGATGAATTTTCACTCTTTTCTCTCTAAAACAACCATAACTCACTTTCAACTATCCCAATCTTTCACATTAAACACAATAAATACATCAAACTCACTAATAAACAACATATAACCAATTTACTTACCAAATAAGCTCTCCTTCGAAAACTTCCAAAAATTTCTCTAACCTTTTCACCTTTCTCTAACACCCACGATAATCTCTTCTCCTCACACAACTCATATTTCCTCCAAGGTCTAGGGTTGTTCTAATAATCAAGGAAAGGAAAAAGCAAGCAACCCTTAGACAACAAAAGCTCACACAAGGAGGAAGAACAAGGATCAATCGATGGAGAAAGAACACATGCCCTAGGTGGAGGAAAAGCTTGTCTGCCAAGAGAAGTTTGAAACTGTCAAAGAAGAAAGGTCTACAACTTAGGGCATTAAGTGATAAATAAGCTACACACAAATGCCACAAGTCAATTCCTCAATCACACACTAAGTTCTTCCTCTTTATAATTTTATTTCCAGTCCAATTCGTCTCCAAATTTCATTGGCTCGACATATTAATCTCTAAAATCATATATCTAATTTTCCATGGCCATTGGACAGTTATTTCAGTACTATAAAATCAATCAGTCCCTCACTCGAAAAATTTTCGGTTCGGACTTTTTCTTCCAAATTTTCCAAAAAAAATTCTAAGGGTCACTACCAAGTGACAATCACTCTAAAACAGTTCCAATTCCAATTCTCAAGCACATTTATCTCAGAAATCACAGAACACATCATATTCACAATAAATGCCGGGAATTGTCATGAATGCATGTACCTATATCTGCATGTGTAAAATGTCTCAGTCCTCTAAAATTGCAGGCCAAATGTATGTTCATATCAAAGTATGCAATGTGACCTACTAGCCTGTCCCTATTTACCAATATAACCTTCCCATCGGAGATGGGATGTTACAGTAGAAGCTCGAATAAAGGAAATAAAATGTTATATGACCTTGAAAGGTTAGACTTGAAGTAAATGAATGTCGGATAAATGTGATAAAAGTTCTGATTAAGCGAAATAATATATATGTGATATTGAGATTAAAATTTCTTGCTGATTGTGCTTCTATAATTCTGAATGGATTGGGGATATAGATATATATATGGAAGATCAAATGAAGGACAATAATAAAATGGGATAGTAAAAAAAAGGGGGGAATAAATAGTTATAAATGACCTTACAAGAGATGAATCATGTGTAGTATGGAGAATGTTAGAAATGTACATAAGTTGGGATTTTATGTGTGAACGCGATTATGGAAAAAGGATGAAGAATCAATGAGAGGAGTGAATGTCTTCTAAGTGATAGTTCAAGTCCAAGTATTATGCAATGATGTAGCAGTAGAAGAGGCAAATTCTGACAAATTAGAGTAGAATTGATGTTAAGAAGTGTGTTAATGTGAGGAAGAAAGTGCAGGGCAAGAAAGTGGCCTAATGAAAATAAGTTTTTGTGACAAATATATTGAGATACCCCAATTATAGGCAAGAATAATGATAGAAGTGTTGTTTAGAATCAATTGGAATGTAAGTATCATGAGCAAACGTTCTTAATTGGTTAATTGATGGTGACATATGTCAAGGCATGGGAGTAAATGAAATTGCTTATTGCTTATTGAGCCTTATTATAAGGATGTTCTGATTATATAAGTTATGATATGAATTGATCTTGTTAAGATCTTATAAAATGTTGAAATTGATTTTCTTGGGGTACTAGGAATGACTGATAAGTAATCATGGGAAATAGTTGATTGATAAGGATTTTATGAGCAATATTGAGGATAGTACCAAGAAATCACTAAGATGGGGTCAGAAAGTCGAGTAATTTAGTTTATGAAAGCTCTTCTCTCAATTCAACAATAGAATCTGGTAATCTTTCCGTAGAGGTCAAAGACCCCTCGCTTGATTCAATCGGGTTTGCGTTAGAAAGGAACCGACAGACGCAACGGAGGAAATTTTGAAATAAGATAACAGATCTCCAAGAAAAGTTGTGATGTGTTGTCTTCTTTATTGAAAAAAATGATGAATCAATAGTGAGTCAAAAGTGAATATTGGAGTTACCTCCCTAGCGAAGACTCAAGCATAAGAGTTAGAAAAGCTACTGAGAGTAAATGCATTTTGTTGTGGTAAAGTACCCAACTATGTAAGTGGAGTTTTGAATTCGAAAGGGACTCTATCGCTAATGTGAGGAGAATTTAGGTTAACTTTATAGTCTATGTAAATATGTTTGGGAGACACAAATTATATATGATGGATGTGTTACCAACACAGGAAGTTATGTTTGCAAATAAATTGAAATGTGTGGAGAAATTGGTATAAATGAACAAACATTAGAATAAGTCAAGATTAGATGACAAGAAATCAAATGAATTGAGGAAATCATTTGAGAAAGGGAGTTAATTGGGAAAATGAGAATGACATGTGATAATATTATTGTACTGATGACTTAGTTATTGAAAGAGTTACCAAAACAAATTATGGGCATAAAGAGTCTTAGGTTATATCGATTAGAGTACACGATGTCCCCAATGGTATTATTGTTGGGACCCGATCCGGGAATCGGATCCCAACCGGAAAATAAAGAACTAAGAAAACGGAATCGAATGGAAGCGGAAATGTCGCATCAAAATTTTCGAATCAGAAACAAAGCAATAGATGACGCGAAACGAAAAACGAAACGGAACCGAATCGCATCATACGGAAACAGAATAAAACGAAAGCGGAACGAAATGTAAATCGGATCACAAAGCGAATTGAATCAAATCAAACCAAAAGTAGCGAAGCGGATCGAATACAAATCGCAAGCAGAAACAAATGCCGACATCCGAAAGCGCAAATCTTAGGAAATGAAAAGTTGCGTTGGAACCTTAGACTAAACCGAACCGAAATCCGGTAAAAAAAAATTTTTTTCCTTTTCTTATTCTCATTTCTTACCTCATTATTCAACCTCATTCAAATCACACAACCACATTCCACTTTTGGAAAAATCACTCTCATGCAAATCTTTAAATCTGATCATATTCTTATTTATCCATACAAATCTTAAAATTTTATCGAAATTTCGGCAGCATAACGGCTGCCTTTATCCTAACCCAAACCTGCAAGGGTAAAGAAATACACTTCTAAAAGCCAAACAGATCTCAGAATCATCGGACTCTCCCGTCCGGAATCCAAACACCAGCAAAACGCAAACCTAAATCTAATACTTCCGTAATTCTCAATTCAATACCAAACTCATATACAAATTTCCAAATCATATACAATTTCTTACTCTCAAACATTCAGTCATAATCTTCATACATTCTGAAAAACATCATAATCACTTAATGGAAATTCAAACCATTTACAAAATATTCCAAATCTCAATATTTCCACAACCATACTAACGATGCAAAAACGGACCCAAAAGTCTTCACATTCTTTCATCCGATCTCCTGCTCGAAACCTGGAGATGGGGATGAAAGAGGGGGTGAGCTCGAAAGCTCGTGGATAACACATTTATAAATCGATAAATAAGCGGAAATCATTTTTCACAAGCTTTTTGCCAAAAGGCGTAGTTTTCAAACTTTTTAACTTTCAAATATTTTTCTCAAACCCTTTTCAATTTTCCAAACTTTACATATCAAATTTCTAAAATTTCCTGGTTAAAATCCCCTTTTCTTTTTTTTCAAAATTTCTCATAAACATGAATGCAATCATATCGGAAAAATTTCATGCACATAAACAAAATCAAAAATCACAAAACATATCAAAATGGTCTGGTTCGGTCCAAACAGAACGTACTGCACATTCCCGCATAGCGGTCCTGTGCAGTCGTGAACAGAACGTACTACACTTTCCCGCAAAGCGGTCCAGTGTAGCCGTGAAGGGAGTCCAAAATCGGAGCTCCATGCCACTAGCGGGCAGCCGGCGAAGCTATACAAATAGAGACAGCCACGACTCACCAAAGGACCTAACCGAACCCACATAACACGTAAACGAAAACAAAGATTCGAATTGCCCGAACGCACTTTTCAAAATCTTACTTTTCAAACTTTTCATACTGGACACAATCGCATATTCACATTAATAAACATATTCAATTCAGCAATTTAATCACGTATAGATCAAAATCAGAGCAATGAATGCAAGTTATTTCTTTAAAACAACATTTACATAAAACACATTTTTCAAATTTGTCAAATCATTCACAAGCTAAGCATTTCTTCAATCTTGCATTTTCAAAAATCACTCAGAAATCATAATTTCAAACATTTACAAAAATAATAATTTAACAAAAATTCACATTTTTGCTTTCTTTAATTTTTGAAAATTCGTATTAAGCTTACAGATCAAAATATAAATATGCTACCCACCTCGAAATGATGCCAGAAGTTTGTCCAAATCGTCAATTCTCCAAATTCCTTCTTCTTTCTTCAATTTAAAAATTCCCTAAGCTATAAATATCCAAATTCATCATCATAATTTGCATAATTCTCAACCTTAACTATAGGAAATTCATAAGCATCATTTTCCAAGCTTTCTAAATTATAACTTTTCACACTTTAATTTTCACAATTGGCCTAAACTAAATTTCTCCAAATTCCATATCATAATTCACAATTTCTTCAAAACTAATTTCAAAATTTTCAAACCCGTATTAATATCTATACTTCAACACCAATAATTCACTAAATCCTCAAATACAAAATTTAACCTAAACCTTAATTAATTTCCATTCAAAATTTAAACATCACTTAAGGCATATACATCCAAACTAGCTTCATAAATCACATATCCCCATTATTTTCCATATTCCTAAACCAATAAATCACTAAAAACTCAAAGTAGAAAAATTTCTCTTACCTCTTCTCCTCTTCATTTTCAGATTTTTTAAGTCCCAAGAGAAGCTTTCATCTCCTTCCATAAGTTTCCTCTTGAAACTACTTCAAAACAAGCATGAAATCTCCAAAAAAAAATCAAACTCTCTAAGTTTTTCTCCTTCTCCACCGTCGACCTTCATCTTCTCCTTCATCTTTTATTCCTTCTTCTCATTCTCTTCTTTAATTCTCTAGGATTTTCGTGAGTCTTCAGCCACCACAAACGACAACCATCTTAAATATCTCATGCCATGTCATTAAAAATTGATCAAAGAACAAAATACCTTACCTTTTTTGCCTAATTCCAAATTTGCCCTTATACTTTGCTTTATGGCATTCTCACTTGCGGGTTTGATTCGCACTATTAAGTTGAAGGAATTTGTTGAAACTTCCTTCTCGAGAAATGTTCCTCCCAATCATACGAATCCAACGCCACCAACCGCGCTTGATTCGGATCACTACACCAAAAGTTATGAGAAAAACAGTTTGGGAATATCCATATTCTAACACATTTTCCATGTACGATTATTTCCGTCCAAAATTTCACATTCTTAATCCCAGAATTGAAACTCGATGTCTTCATAACAATTGTAGCCTTATGTCTCTAGTTTAATTCAAAATAAGAACCGTCTCATTTTGATTCCCAGATCAAAAGTTATTCTCAACATACTCGTAGATGTTCCAAATCCAAAAACTGCACACGAATTTGAACTTCCATCCATAATTTGAGGATCTTAGGGGCAAAATTGACATTTCATTTCTTCATATGATTTGTATCCCCTTGTCTTATCTTTATTTTTCCTCAAGAATCGCTTCAATCGGATCTCTACAGATCCCAAATTTCACAAAATACTGAACTATGCTCGGAAAATTTCCCGACTCGCTTTGATTAAATTAAACACCATTAATTTAATCTCATAAAATTACAAATTTCCCATGAGAATGTAGGGAATTGTCTTAGGAATCCAACGCCTCAAGAATCAACTCGATCGGATGTCGGACGGAAAAGATATGTGCAAAATAGTGGACAAAGGTCGAATTTGTGAAAGGAGGCTAACAAAGGAATCAAAACGGCGCCGTTTTGGAGAAACAAAAACGGCGTCGCACCAAGCGAAAACGCCCGCGTGCTGCGCGTGGCGAGGGCGAGGTCGCCCTAGCGACGGGAGCCGGACGCTCGCCATCGCTACGGCGATGCGTCGCCCTAGTGACCGGGGGGTACTTCATTTTCCTCTTTTTTTTTCACATAAAATCCAAAACTTCCGAAATTCATAACTCTTAATTCCGAACTCCAATTTTGACAAACTTAGTCTCTATAGAAAGCTTAAAGGAAGCTCTACATCTTCCATGAAGGACATAAAAATTAATTTGACTCCTACGGGAGTCCATTTTCCGGTCAAAGATACTATCCTCTAATAATCATGCTAAAACCACAATATAAACTTGTAAAAATCATAACTTATTATTCCGAGGTCGAAAAATTGCATACTTTATATCAAAATAAAGGTCAAAACAAATCCTTAAATTTTCATGAAGAACATCAAAGCTCAATTAACCTCTAACTAAGTTAATTTCTCAGTCAAAGTTTTAATCATAATTAAAGTCAAAAGTCAACCCTATCACACATAAACTTTGCCTGATCATAACTTTCACTTCCGATATCGAAAAATATCAAACTTTATGGCTACAGAAAGCTCTTAACATAACCTACAAGTTTTCAGAAGACCATTTTCTCAAATTATGCCTAAATCAAAAGTCAACTTTCAAAGGCCAAAAAGTCAACTATTTCACAATTTTTCATATTTTCACACTTTCTCATTTTAGTCATGATTCTCAACTTAATTTCAATCAACTCATCTACTTAATTTCATAAATCATACCAATCCACTAAAAACCCCAAAGATATCAAAATCAGATCATTTCTTTTATTCTCAATATTCTTTAAATTTTAAGTCCTCTATTACACAATACATACACAAAGCACTCCTTAAATTTTATTTTCATAATTCAAATTTTCACTCAAAGATCGGGGTCCAACATTTCTCCCCCTCTTAAAAGAATTTCGTCCTCGAAATTCATACTTACTTAAACTTTAAGTAACTCATTCTTGCATAAATTTCTTTCTAAACAATGATCATCAAGCACTTTCTTACTAATTTCTTTTCAAAACTCATAATCAATTACTCTTTTATCTAAATTACTCATAATACATATTCTCAATCTCTTCACAATTTTTTCACTTCCTTAAATCACATACCACTCATATCATATCAAAACACTAGATTCATAATTCACTGTTTCCACACTTATGGTCGCAAATCAATGGTCCATTTCTTAAGTACCCTAATATGGTTCAATCATCGTTTAATCTTTCTCATTATGCCATCATTCTTTCATCGATATCAATTTATCAAGAAATTTTTATCTTAAGTTCCTCATCACATTCCGAAAACCAATCATATTCTTAACACCCAAATCAAACCAATCACTTTAATTCTTCAAATAAGTCATGACAAGTCATGCACATCAATTTCAAATTCCTAAAGACAATCATATTTCTTTCATCAAAATCAAATGATCACTTAGCACATTCTCATAAATTCACTCTTATCTTTACAAACTCTTATCAATTCCTTATTCATACTCATACGCCCAAGTAAGATCATAGTACTGGACTCTGATACCATCTATGTTGGGACCCGATCTGGGAACCGGATCCCAACCAGAAAACAAAAAACGAAGAAAACGGAATCGAATGGAAGCGGAAATGTCGCATCAAAATTTTTGAATCGGAAACAAAGCAATAGATGACGCGAAACGAAAAACGAAACGGAACCGAATCGCATCATACGGAAACAGAATAAAACGAAAGCGGAACGAAATGCAAATCGGATCACAAAGCGAATTGAATCAAATCAAACCAAAAGTAAATAGCGGATCGAATACAAATCGCAAGCGAAACAAATGCCGACATCCGAAAGTGCAAATCTTAGGAAATGAAAAGTTGCATTGGAACCTTAGACTAAGCAGAACCGAAATCCGGTAAAAAAAAATTTTTCCTTTTCTTATTCTCATTTCTTACCTCATTATTCAACCTCATTCAAATCACACAACCACATTCCACTTTTGAAAAAATCACTCTCATGCAAATCTTTAAATCTGATCATATTCTTATTTATCCATACAAATCTTAAAATTTTATCGAAATTTCAACACATAACTTGCCGCCTTTATCCTAACCCAAACCTGCAAGGGTAAAGAAATACACTTCTAAAAGCCAAACAGATCTCGAATCATCGGACTCTCCGTCCGAATCCAAACACCAAAGAAAACGCAAACCTAAATCTAATACTTCCATAATTCTCAATTCAATACCAAACTCATATACAAATTTCCAAATCATATACAATTTCTTACTCTCAAACATTCAACATAATCTTCATACATTCGAAAAACATCATAATCACTTAATGGAAATTCAAACCATTTACAAAATATTCCAAATCTCAATATTTCCACAACCATACTAACGATGCAAAACGGACCCAAAGTCTTCACATTCTTTCATCCGATCTCACCTTTCGAAACACGGAGATGGGGATGAAAGAGGGGTGAGCTCGAAGCTCGTGGATAACACATTTATAAATCGATAAATAAGCGAAATCATTTTTCACAAGCTTTTGCCAAAAGGCGTAGTTTTCAAACTTTTAACTTTCAAATATTTTTCTCAAACCCTTTTCAATTTTCCAAACTTTACATATCAAATTTCTAAAATTTCCTGGTTAAAAACCCCTTTTCTTTTTTTTTCAAAATTTCTCATAAACATGAATGCAATCACATCGGAAAAATTTCATGCACATAAACAAAATCAAAATCACAAAACATATCAAAATGGTTTGGTTCGGTCCAAACGAGCGTCGCACATTCTCGCATAATGGTCCTGCAGATCGTGAGCGAAACGTACTACACTTTCTGCAGCGATCCGATTAGCCGTGAAGGAGTCCGAATCGAGCTCTATGCCACTAGCGGGCAGCCAGGGCGAAAGCTATACAAATAGAGACAAATACGACTCACCAAAGGACCTAACCGAACCCACATAACACGTAAACGAAAACAAAGATTCGAATTGCCCGAAGGCACTTTTCAAAATCTTACTTTTCAAACTTTTCACACTGGACACAATCGCATATTCACATTAATAAACATATTCAATTTCAATTCAGCAATTTAATCACGTATAGATCAAAATCAGAGCAATGAATGCAAGTTATTTCTTTAAAACAACATTTACATAAAGCACATTTTTCAAATTTGTCAAATCATTCACAAGCTAAGCATTTCTTCAATCTTGCATTTTCAAAAATCACTCAGAAATCATAATTTTAAACATTTACAAAAACAATAATTTAACAAAATTCACATTTTGCTTTCTTTAATTTTGAAAATTAGTATTAAGCTTACGAGATCAAAATATAAATATGCTACCCACCTTGAAATGATGCGAGAAGTTTGTCCAAATCGTCAATTCTCCAAATTCCTTCTTCTTTCTTCAATTTAAAAATTTCCTATGCCATAAATATCCAAATTCATCATCATAATTTGCATAATTCTCAACCTTAACTATAGGAAATTCATAAGCATCATTTTCCAAGCTTTCTAAATTATAACTTTTCACACACTTTAATTTTCACAATTGGCCTAAACTAAATTTCTCCAAATTCCATATCATAATTCACAATTTCTTCAAAACTAATTTCAAAATTTTCAAACCCATATTAATATCTATACTTCAACACCAATAATTCACTAAATCCTCAAATACAAAATTTAACCTAAACCTTAATTAATTTCCATTCAAAATTTAAACATCACTTAAGGCATATACATCCAAACTAGCTTCATAAATCACATATCCCCATTATTTTCCATATTCCTAAACCAATAAATCAATAAAAACTCAAAGTAGAAAATTTTCTCTTATCTCTTCTCCTCTTCATTTTCGGATTTTTTAAGTCCCAAGAGAAGCTTTCCTCTCCTTCCATAAGTTTCCTCTTGAAACTACTTCAAAACAAGCATGAAATCTCCAAAAAAAAAATCAAACTCTCTAAGTTTTTCTCCTTCTCCACCGTCGACCTTCATCTTCTCCTTCATCTTTTATTCCTTCTTCTCATTCTCTTCTTTAATTCTCTAGAATTTTCGTGAGTCTTCAGCCACCACAAACGACAACCATCTTAAATATCTCATGCCATGTCATTAAAAATTGATCAAAGACCAAAATACCTTACCTTTTTTGCCTAATTCCAAATTTGCCCTTATACTTTGCTTTATGACATTCTCACTTGCGGGTTTGATTCGCACTATCACGTTGAAGGAATTTGTTGAAACTTCCTTCTCGAGAAATGTTCCTCTCAATCATACGAATCCAACGCCACCAACCGCGCTCGATTCGGATCACTACACCAAAAGTTATGAGAAAAATAGTTCGGGAATATCCATATTCTAACACATTTTCCATGTACGATTATTTCCGTCCAAAATTTCACATTCTTAATCCCAGAATTGAAACTCGATGTCTTCATAACAATTGTAGCCTTATGTCTCTAGTTTAATTCAAAATAAGAACCGTCTCATTTTGATTCCCAGATCAAAAGTTATTCTCAACATACTCGTAGATGTTCCAAATCCAAAAACTGCACACGAATTTGAACTTCCATCCATAATTTGAGGGTCTTAGGGCAAAATTGACATTTCATTTCTTCATATGATTTGTAGCCCCTTGTCTTATCTTTATTTCGCCTCATGAATCGCTTCAATCGGATCTCTACAGATCCCGAATTTCACAAAACACTGAACTATGATCTGAAAATTTCCCGACTCACTTTGATTAAATTAAACACCATTTATTTAATCTCATAAAATTACAAATTTTCCATGAGAATGTAGGAAATTGTCTTAGGAATCCAACGCTGCAAGAATCAACTCGATCGGATGTCGGACGGAAAAGATATGAGCAAAATAGTGGACAAAGGTCGAATTTGTGAAAGGAGGCTAACAAAAGGAATCAAAACGGCGCCGTTTTGGAGAAATAAAAACGGCGTCGCACCAAGCGAAAACACCCGCGTGCTGCGCATGTAGCGACGCGAGCCGGACGCTCGCCATCGCTACGGCGATACGTCGCCCTAGTGACGGTGGGGTACTTCATTTTCCTCTTTTTTTTCACATAAAATCCAAAACTTCCGAAATTCATAACTCTTAATCTCGAACTCCAATTTTGACAAACTTAGTCTATATAGAAAGCTTAAAGGAAGCTCTACATCTTCCATGAAGGACATAAAAATCAATTTGACTCCTACGGGAGTCCATTTTCCGGTCAAAGATACTATCCTCTAATAATCATGCTAAAACCACAATATAAACTTGTAAAAATCATAACTTATTATTTCGAGATCGAAAAATTGCATACTTTATATCAAAATAAAGATCAAAACAAATCCTTAAATTTTCATGAAGAACATCAAAGCTCAATTAACCTCTAACTAGGTTAATTTCTCAGTCAAAGTTTCAATCATAATTAAAGTCAAAAGTCAACCCTATCACACATAAACTTTGCCTGATCATAGCATTCACTTCCGATATCAAAAAATATCAAACTTTATAGCTACAGAAAGCTCTTAACATAACCTACAAGTTTCCAGAAGACCATTTTCTCAAATTATGCCTAAATCAAAAGTCAACTTTCAAATGCCAAAAAGTCAACTATTTCACAATTTTTCATATTTTCACACTTTCTCATTTTAGTCATGATTCTCAACTTAATTTCAATCAACTCATCCACTTAATTTCATAAATCATACCAATCCACTAAAAACCCCAAAGATATCAAAATCAGATCATTTCTTTTATTCTCAATATTCTTTAAATTTTAAGTACTCTATTACACAATACATACACAAAGTACTCCTTAAATTTTATTTTCATAATTCAAATTTTCACTCAAAGATCGGGGTCCAACAATTATGTTATTGGAGGTCCAAATGATCCTAACAAAATTTTATCAACTAGTGACTATGATCATACATGGTATAGTGACAGTGTTGGAAAACAAAGTGAGAGGAAATTTTAAATATTTGAGAAAAAATATGTAAGTCGTATCAGTGATGAATGTAAAAAGAATTTTTGAGGAATTTTAGAACCCCAATGCTAAGTGTACAGCTTTGATTTGGAGATTTTGCAGTACGTAATGAAGGTTTCCGGTAAAGATTGAGATGCAATTTGTTGTAATAGTATCAAGGGATTTTGTGTACCTAGGGACAATTATAACATGGGCTTAATTTGGATGTATAACTTGGAATTTGCTGTAATGGTAATTGATGTAAAAGCTTGGAGACACTATATGTACAAAAACCTTTTTGAGGTATATTTGAATATTCAGATCGGTAAAGATTGGAGTAATTAGTGAGTTTGAAAGAGTTGAAAGGGATGGTGCAAATAAGTGCTTCCTAATGAAGCTAGTGTTGCCATTCAATGTATTGAATGGAAATTCAATAGCATAGTATCATAAATATGGAGGTTATCAAACCTAGTGTAATGAGCACAGAATGTCGACCTAAAAAGGGGCAAAAAGGAAGTATTTTTTTAGCTATTGAAAGGTATAAAAGGATTGGCAAAGCCCAAATTGAGGATTTAGAAAATTGTGAACCTTATCCAGGAATTGAAAACAAATCCAGAAGTATGTGTAATATCTGATAAAGAGACTGTTAGAGAAAACATAAGAAACCATTGAAGCTATATGTCCTAGGAAGAGTACATCAAAAGTACAATTGATGGCTAAGAATGGAAAACCGAGTGATTATACGTTTGAGTTACCAATAGTCTTGACTATTGGAGACAGGTGTACAGCTTATATTTTTGGAGTCCATAAGAACATGAGATTAATTTATCATTCAAATTGACTGTAGGCATACCAAATGTGATATTGACGATACCATTACAATAGTGTATAAGGGGTCATATGACACAAAAGGAGTTGTCCACCCCTATATTGAAATGATCATGGCCTAAAAAAATGGTTGAAGGCCAAAAATTGATGAGAGATAACATAGGAATCTGTAATAGGGGTTTAGTGATCTCAGCTAATGACGAATGAGTTAAGTGGATCAACATCGAGGTTATGGAATATCGTGAAATTAATATAAGAGCTAAGTGTTTTGACAATAAAGAGATGTAAAACAGCAATCGAAAGATGACATACTTCAAAGAGTATCACCTCTGCAAAGGTGTGCTTAGATGGAGATAAAGGTATAAATTGGGGAAACTAAGTTTGACATACATTGGTCTATATGAAATTCATCAAGGAAATAATTAAGAAAGTGTGATATCTAAACAATGGATTGAGAGACCTATTGAATCTACCAACTGTGGTCATTCAAAAGGTAGTATTTGAGTGGCGAAGTGATATAGGAAACGAAGGAGCATAAGTGATAATAGTACCCATGCCTTAGTGCTTAATTAGATATTAATTTCGAGGACGAAATTTCTTTAAGGAGGGGAGAATTGTAACATCCCATTACCTACGGGAAGGGTAGAACAAGAAATAAAGTGATTTTTAAATTAGAGTGACCTAGATATATGGGTATACAAATGGTCTCAAGAAGTCGAATTCTGATTTAGTGTCTAAAATATTGAATTTCTATATTGAAGATGGATATAGTACACTGTTTTGGATAAGAGCAGTCTAAAAGTGATTGAGGCATATCTTCCAAAGTACTAAACCAAATTGAGTGATTTTGGTGTCCATAGAAACATAAGACATAGAGGAACACTTTTCTCAAAAAGAGTATGATCAAATCATATCAATTTCGCTTTCTAATTTGATGTGAAAGATAGACCCAAAAATATGATTTGGAAATTTCTGAAGTGAATCAATGAGAAAGAAATGGAGATTTTAATGGGTTTAGTAAAGCATAAACCTAAGTATAATTTATACTTAGTGGAGTTCTCATATAAGAATGACTTTGAGATGTATTAGAGGGAAGATACCCGGGATTGTCATGAATATGCATTGTCATACACATGTGTGCATTATACGAATGGTTATAATTGTGCAAGTATTAATGTATGTGCATTGTATGTATGACATAATGTCAATGTGCAGGATACGTGCCCATATTAAGGAGTATCTAGATCTTGGAAGAAATTGCTAAATTGGAGCATACTGTGAATAGACCTAGATGGTCTTATTTCATTATTTGAATTTGTGTATGAATTGACTATTGATTGATTTTCTGAATGTGATTGATTATGTTGGTTACCGGACAGAAGGTCCGAAGATGTGATTTTTGAATGGGGTATTGAAATGCTACTTGTATGTGAATGAGATGAATTAAGTGTACTTAATGTGATTGTTAATGTGATCTGAATGCAAATTTGCATATGACTGAAAGTATGATTTCTCAACTTTAATGTTGAATACCGGACTAAGGTCCGATGACATGGGAAAATGATTGAATGTGTTTATGCAAATGTGAGTGATGCATTCCATACCATTAATGCATGAAATATAATAGTAGTTGTGACCAGAGTAACCAACGATTAGAGCTTAAAGCTTAACGTGTGAAAATGAGCTTCGGGCTCAAAAGTGAATCAGAGCCTCAGGTTCAATGTTTAATGAGCCCTGTATGGGACAGTTATTAATGAGCTCTATAAGGGACAGTTTAGTCACTCGGTCGCAACAAAATAACAAATGAAAAGTGAGTCTCATGTGCACTACATCTGCATAAAATAAGGGATTATATTGTATTGAACGAGAAGTGCAAAATGTGTAATGTTGTGATATGTATTATGTGATTGGGTGAGCCATCGATGATGGTCACTCACTGAGTTTGCAAAACTCACCCAAAATTTGCAATTATTTTTTTCAGGCTCTGAAGAGTACCCCGTTAGACAAACAAGAGTATGCCTACTGCATGCAAGTGAAAGATAGAGGTCGGAATCAGTTGCGTCTACATTCAGTATTTTAGTATTTTGTGTAAATTTGTATTCCGCATTTTCTGAAAAATAGTGTTTTGTAATTATAGTGGGCCCCAAATGGGCAATTGAAATTCTATTGATTGTAGTGTATGATTGAAGATGTTCTGAATGAAAATGGGCCACTCAAATTGATTTCTGATTTTGGCATATTACAATTGTGATCATAGTTTGAAAAAAAAAGAAAAAAAATTATACTGAGTTTTGACTAAATGAGTGCAGTAGCATACCACCCTCGCGCGGCACAGACTCGGATATCACCATCGATGTCAGGTTCAGGTCTTGCAAGAGTGGGGTGTTATAGTTGAGCTTCATAATGACCCCTTTTAGAAACTATGTCTAGAAAATGACCACTCCCACTAATCAAGTCATTCTCAAGAAATTTTGCATTTCTTGATTCCACAATTCTAGTATTGTGAGATGGACAATAGAATCTATATCCCTTAGACCATTCAGCATATCCAATGAAATACCCACTAATGGTCCTTGGGTCTAGCTTCTTCTCCTGTGGGTTGTAAATTCTCACTTCAAACGGGCATCCCCAAATGCGTATATGCCTCAAACTCGGTTTCTAACCCTTAAATAACTCAAAAGGTGTCTTTGAGACAGCCTTGGTTATAACTCGGTTTAATATATTCAAAGTCGTCTTTAGAGCCTCAGTCCATAGGAATTAAGGAAATTTTGTGTTACTCCTTATATTTCCCACCATGTCTATTAAGGTCCGGTTTCTTCTTTCTACCACACCATTCTGATCCGAAGAACCAGGCATAGTGTACTGGGCAACAATCTCATGTTCCTGAAGAAACTTCGCAAAAGGACTAGGTGTTTATCAACTTTCAGTGTATCTACCATAATGCTCTCCACCTCTATCTGAACTCACGATTTTAATCAGTTTTTCATATTGATTCTCCACTTCAGCCTTAAACATTTTAAAGGCATCCAAAGCTTCGTCCTTAGAACGAAGTAAGTAGAGATACATATATCGCGAATAGTCGTCTATGAAAGTGATAAAGTATTTTGGACTATTTACATCCATATCTGGACACAAAATATTTGTATGTATGATTTCTAATTGGTTTGTACTCCTCTTGGCACCCCTTTTAGACTTGTTAGTTTGTTTACTCTTAATGCGATCCACGCAAGTCTCAAAGTCAACAAAATCCAAAGTACTAAATACCCATCGTTTACTAATCTCTTAATTCTCTCAATAAAGATGTGTCTTAAACTAACATGTCACAACATAGATGATTCTTCATTCACAACACATCGTTTCAATCCAGCAGTGACATGCATCGTGTTGGATCCCATTTCCGAGACCCAACTGCTTAAACACTTAACACGCTATCACTGATTAAAATGAACAAAATCATTCTGAAAACGAATCCGAAATGGTACGAAAACAATGAATCGGACCATATAGCGAATTAAACACATGAATCGGAAATGAAAGACGGCTAACGAAAAACCGAAACATATGTGACAAGTGGGTCGGCGATTCAAACAAACGTAATCAATGTATATCGAATGAAATGCAACAAATGCGGTTAAAAGGATCGAATCCAACCGAAAACGAATATCAAATAAGTCGAATCGAATACAAATGGAAATCGAATACGAATGCGAAACAAACGGATTGAAGCAAATAAAACTGAAACCGACAACCGATACAAATATCTTAATCATAGCGTTGGAAACCTTGGATTAACTAATCCGAAATCGGTATAAAATTTTGTTTTTCTCTTTTTATTCTTTTTTTTTTTGCATCTTATGCATCTTTTCAAGACTCATGCTAATCAAAGTAATGTAATTTCCCTTTTTGCAAATTCGTCCTTAATCAGACTCAAAGTACTTAGTTTCTCTTAAACATGCATATCTCACTATCATCTATAACAAGAATCTTATTCTCACATTAACATTGCCATACAACCCATTTTATTTGAAAATTTTGGGCAGCATGGCAGCTGCATTTTAACCTATCCAAAAACCTGCAAATAGTAAACTCACTGCTATAACTTTCAAACAATCACACATGCATCATAATCCGGGATCTCAGCATAACGCAATCCTATTTCTAATCCTTTCCAATCATTTTTCATATCCAATTCAATATTCATCACATTCAAACTCATGTACAATTTCCATTAACTCATATACAATTTAATGCTCCCATCAAACTCAACCAATCGCATTTTATAAATCTTCACAATTCAAATCTCATCATCAAACATGATCATCCATATCTATATATATGTACATTCCAATTAACCCATATGAACAATCCATAGCCAAATACATTTCCAATTCCATAAATCATGTTCTTATACAGTATCATAATTCTCATACATCCTGCAATAAAATGCTTGTAATACATTTATGGCAATTTAAGCCATATCAAAGACTTATACAAAATCATTATAAACTCTACTTTATACAAAACACACAGTATACAAAACGAACATAAAGTCTTGCCATGCTTTCATCCGATCTCCTTCTCGAATACCTAGAGATGGGGATGAAAGGGAGGTGAGCTAGAGAGCTCGTGGATAATATGCTTATAAGTTGGAAAATAAGCAAAATCTTTTCTCAAAATTTTGGCAATCTTATAAAGAATTTCATAGTAGAAATTTCATCAAACGTTTATTTCACAAACTCTTCAACTTTTCAAAACATTTATACACAATTTCCAAAACTGTCACAGTTAAAAACCTCACATTCTTATTTCTCGTAAAACTCAAATTTTTCCTTTCACAAAGCATGAACAATTTTAAAGATATGAATGCACCACATTTCAAGTAACATCAAAATCCTATAACACATCATAATGGTTTGGCAAGTCCATACACTTGATGACTACACAATTTCATAAAATGGTCTTGTAGTCTTACACATAAGTGGAGTCCTAAAGGAACTCCGTGCCACTCTTGAAAGCAGCCGAGAAGGCTATACACATGAGTCAACGCACGTGACGGTTCTTGAGGGACTATGCCGCACCCACATAACATGTAATTCATGCATTTAAAATTGCTTTGCCCAAATGGCACATTCTTGAACACTTTGATTTCATGAGTATGACATATATATGCATTTCTAGCATCACTTCACAATTTACATAATTCACAAACCATAATTCACTTAAAAATTCTCAATCATCCCAAACAAGGATTGCACACTTTAGACAATTTCAAATCATTTAAAAATCATGGCATACAAATTCATATATTGAATTTCAATCAATTAAACACAAAGAAATTCAAACGAGTATTTCATTTTTATTAAATCATTCAAAAATCCATTAGATAACAATTTAAATCATTCATGAAAACTTGTTCAAAATATTCATAGAAATTTCTTAAACCATTTGAAACAATGAACTTAATAATTCATAATTTTTCCCAAATCACTTGGTTCAATCATTTGCCAAAACAATAGCTTATAAAACATGATCACTTTCTTGACTTTTTCCAAAATTTTCAATCAGCTTAAAAACTTGAAAAAAAACAAACATATTACCCACCTTAGATTCCATGCCATAAGCTTGATCCAATCATCAATTGTCCATAGCTTCCTTGGTTCTTCCAATATAAAATTTCCTAAACCAAAGTCAACCAAAAACCCACATCATAACCATCATATTTCACAAACCCATAAGGTTTCCAACCTCTCTACAACATAATCTTCCAAAATCCCCACTCATATAATTTGGCATAAGTTCTAATTAATTTCTCATCCAAGATTAAACATAACCTAAGGCTAAATCACCAACATTAACTCCATAAATCACAAACACATATCCATCTCATACCAAAACAACCAAAAACCCAAGAAAATCTCAAAGCTCATAAGGTTCTCTTACCTTTATCTTCCACCATTTTCGACTTTTTGCTTGACCCATCTTGTAGCTTTCACCCCCTTCCATGTTTTTCTTCTTGAATCCATGTAAAAATCATGCTTGTAAGCCAAAGAAAACGAAACCCTAGCAACATCTCTCTTTTCTCTCTTCTTTCTCCTACGAACTTGCTTCTCCTCTCCTCTTCTTGTTTTCTTTCATTCATTTTCGTGAGTCTCTTCTAGAACTAATGACCATCCCCCTTTTTTATATGCCATGTCATTAAAATGGGGGTGAAAAGACCCTTTCGCCCCTCCTCATATGCCTATAAACTTTAATCTTTAAGTTAACTTCCAAAACTGCCCCTGAACATTTCTTTAAGTCATGTTCACTTGCGGACATGTTTCATACTATCCATTTGAAGGAATTTGTCAAAACTTCCTTCTAGAAAATTATTCCTCTATGTCTTAATTTCATAATGCCTTAAAAATCATTCAATTCGGAGCACTACATCAAAAGTTATGCTCAAAACATGTCGGACATATCATTCTACTAACACATTTTCTAGCAATTCACTTCCTTCCACAAATTAGCATTCTTAAAGGCTAAATTGAAATTTCATTTCTTCATAACAATTGTAGCTCCATATCTTAATTTTATTTTGCCTTAAATATCGCTCAATCGGATCTCCACAGATCCCGATTTCACAAAATACCAACTATGTTCGAAACTTTCCGCCTCACTTTGATTCAAATAATCTTACTCAATTAAATCTCTAAAATTCACAAATTTCATATAAATGAAATTCATTGTCTTAGGAATCCAACGCTTCGAGAACCAAGTCATTCGGATGTCGGACAGACAAGATATAAGCAAAAGATTTGATAAGGTCGGATGAGGAAGGAAAAATAGCAGGCTCATAATGAGACAAATCATTCCGATTATCATATGATTCAATCAAACTCTTTCAATTCAATTCCAATTAATACAAAATTTCATGGAGAGAAAGAAACATGTTTTAGGAATTCAATGCTTCAATAATCGCCTCAATCCGAGGTCGGATGAGTGAGTTATGATCAAAACAACTCAACATGTTCAAACCCTAAATCGATTTGAAACTCTTTTGGCGTAAATGCCATAACTTTCAATATAGAACTTTGATTGCTTTCGTTCTTAGATCATTAGAAATTAGACTTCTAGATCTACAACTCTTATGAAGACCACAAAATCAGATTCGGCCTCTAAAATGGTCAAAATTGCATTTTTCCCAAGGTAACCCGTGGCTGTCCGTTTAACGAACACATACGGCCCAAAGTGTACCAAACCATCCAAGAATGTCCATTAAACGGACATGAGCAAGGGAAGGGGTCCTTTTGACCTGAGGCTGTCTGTTAAACGGACTTCCATATCCGTCTAACGGACATGCGATTTCCAAAACCTCTTCAACCTTTTTCCAATGCTTCCCACATCCCAACTAACATCATATACACTTATAATCTTCACATATTTACTTATTCAAAGGCCTAAACACTTCATAACAATTCGAGCAACAAATTCAATTCATGAACTTCTCAAATCTCAACTAAATTGGTTCATCAAAACCACAAGTCTCAAACATTCATCAAAGTTGTCACTAACATAAATCTTATATAACATCGTAACTTGTATCAACTATAACTCTTAACTCGATCTCGAAATCTGCATACTGATCTCGTTGGAAAGATAAAAGAGTAAGCTACAACTTCATAGAAGGCCACTTTGGCCAATTCTATTTCAATCATTCCTTAATTTCCCTTGAATCAGCATATACATTTAACATTCATCCTAACTTCACTTTCTTAATTGCACATCATTTATAACAATTCAACTATCATTTGGAATTTATCCAATCTCAACCTCAATTCATATGATTTCTTACATTCCATAGCATCTTGTCATTCATAATCTCTTGCTTTTCCATAATGTCTTACATATCTAATCATAATACATGCTTAAGGCTTCTCAACTCATTTTCCTTACTCAAACCCATATCTCATTAAGGCACAAATAACATCTATAACACAATTTATATACTAAAACATTCATTTATTTTGATGTTCATATTTCTAATTTTTGCTTCAAGGTTCGGGGTCCAACACATCGAATTATAGGCATCATCATTTTGTAACTGAAGGGAATAAAGACCATCAGATAATGTACCATAACCAATAACTTTAGATCCATTACATAAACTGAAACCAGAATTTGAAAAGTTAAAGGAAAAACTGAAAGGTACAAGTCTTGATACAGAAATCAAATTTCTAGAGAAATTTGGAACAGAAAAGGTCTTTTCCAAGCACAAAATAAAGTCACTGCTAAAACCAAACTGCAAATGCCGATGACTTCCACATGTGAACTCATCTTGCTTCCTGAATAGATGAATTGTTCACTTCTCACTGGCTTCCTTAGGTTTTGCATACCCTGCAAGGTATTCGAAACATGGATTGTAGAACCAGAATCAATCCCTCATGTGTTATGATTAACGTTAACCATATTAGACTCGTAACAATCAAATGAAATTTGAGTACCTTTCTTTTCGAGTCAGTCCTTAAATTTAGCACAGTCTTTCTTCATATGTCCCCTCTTCTTGTAGAAGAAACACTTTGACGGCTTCTTTATATCGGATTAAGGAGCAATTTTGCCTTTTCCTTTATTTTTGATATCATCCTGCCTCTTCTTTCCTGAAACAATCAAATTGACCATTTCACCCTCTTCCATCAACAACCTCTCCTCTTCTTGCACACACATGGTCAATAATTCATTGATCAACCACTTGTCCTTATGTATGTTATAAGAGATCTTGAAAGGACCGTATTGTTGAGGCAGAGTGCACAGAATATAATGCACCATAACAGATTCCAATATAATAAGCTCCAATGCATTCACCGAGCATCTATATCCTCATACGCATGATATGATCACGCACGCCTTTATTCCAGCCGAGCCTTAAGGATGACAATCGATAATCAAAGTGTTTGGAAGGGCCTTATCGATGTAAGGAATTGCTCATCAATGGCCTTTAATAGATCTCTGACATTACTATGTTGTTTGACAGAACTACGAATGCCAGTAGATATCTTGGTCTTTATGACGTCACGGAGAGACGATTAGATCTCTCCCACTTTTCATAAAGAGTAACAACTTCTGAAGTGCTAGCCTCAGTTATACTCGGTGGTTCGTTCTTCCTAATAGCATAGTTTATATCCATCCAACCCAAATGAAGCATAATTCTCTCCTTCCACACCTTATAGTTATCACCTCTCAATTCGGCAATATCACACTTAAGATCAAAAATATTAACTGTTTGAGTAACTGCAAATTGAGAAATAAAAATATATGCTCTTTATATATATTTCAAGACCAATAATAATTCATAGTTTACCAATGTAAATCATGCATTTAATAGATAAATCTAGTGATATAAGACTTGCTTCAGGACTAAAGTTCTACTCAATTAGATTCATTCAAGATCTTATGATAAAACTATTGAATTATGTTCATTTTCTTAATTCATGGGTAAATTAAGAAATATAATCCGATACTTTATCCTAATTAATAACACAAATGTAACAAAATTCCTATAGGTAGATTTTATCATATTACATGTGATTAATGTGATCTTAAAACTAAATATATAATTATAATTAATTTGAGATGTCATGGCTACTCCCAATTAATTAAAATCATATGATCACTAACATTATTTGAAGCTTTAAATTAAAGCTTCAAATATTTGCATCAATTCATAAATAATGCAAATAAATCAAATAATAATGCACAAATATTTAATCTAATTTTGCATGTATAATAATTATGAATTTATACATACAAAATTTTCAATTAATCACATGTAATTTGTGCAAAATTAAACAATTATAATATGCATGTCAAAACTTAAATTCTAACATAAGACATACATAATTAAAATTAATATTTTCATAAAATAGTAATATCAAAATTGATTTTATAATTAAAATCATAACATAATGGGTTAGTTCTAAGTTAACCCAATTAATCATTAAAATTAATAATTTTTTTGTAAAAAGAAAATTACAGATCGTCTTCACTGATCCCTTTGGATCCGATGGAGCCCCAACACTCCAAAATAACAGAGAATGCTGGAGATTGTATGGAGGCCGGCAATGGGACAACGTCGACCATATGACATGCATGAGATGTCAGAAACCACCCATGCGACGTTGCATAGATGGTGATGTTTGAAGCTATCACCTTCAGTCATTGTCCCTCTTCCTCCTTCACGGTCCAGACGACATCAAGTGCTCCATGGAGCACAAAAATACGATTCTAACATCTCCAGAAGGTATAAATACGTTGAAAAAATTCAACAATCTCAAACTCATATTTTCGGTAGAAAATTCAACAATAACAGAGTAAAACAAAGGCAAGCTTTTCGATGGTTTCTAAGGCAAGACAAAGGTATAGACTGAAGTTCTGATACCAAATGGGAGACTAATAAAGAATAATATAGTCAGCATCTCTTCCAAATTTACATAAGATACATGCACGTATATATTAACGAAAATTTAACCGAAAACACAAAATACCTCCAGCCATTGGCACCCGAAGTCCGAATGACTTTGAGTTTCTCAGAGAAGTTTTGGATCTTCTACACTTAAGCTCTTTACGTAATCGATGGTATAAACAACGTGAATAAAGGATAGGGACCCAAACAACGCTTTAAAACACTTCCATACCCATCGCCCATTACAAAGGAGTATGCATCCTCGTCTAATATTATGGTGTCTTATTGTGTTTAATACATCTCAGCCATTTATTTATGTGGGTCTCATGTGGGTCCCGCGTGGGTCCCACAAAATAAATGACTGAGATTTCATAAGATAGAATAAGACAGAGTAATATTGGACAGAAGATCTTGTCCCATTACAAGAAAGGAAGGTTGAGAATGTGGGCGACAATATGTGCATGTGTTAAGGGTTAAATCATTAAATGGACCATACAATGTGAACAGTAAGAAGGTTAGGTAAAAATCTTTCATAATTATAAAAATAATATAACATAAGAAAGCTGTTGTCAAATAAGCATTTTAATATAATACTATGCGTTGCTTAAGTGCATATTAATTTATTTGACTTGGGTATAAACAGAAGTATACGCGTGGAATTTATGGAGACATTTACATTTTCCAACCTAACACAGCTTCGTGTTCCTGTTGGCGCAAGATCTAAAACATTGTGGGAACTGGTGTAAGATTTTTGAGCAAAAAGTTTTATGAAGAATCCTTAGTTGTGACCAGACTTGAAGCTTTGACAACACGGAAGTCAAGCTAAGATGCCCACTTTTCTAAAACATATGATGTTATGCGTCTCATTTTTCTTTAGGAAACTTGAATGAATGAATGCGTTGTTTGAATTTAACCTAACCGCAAAACATGACCAGAAATGAACCAACCAATCATATGCCATTACCAATGATGCCTATATGGAAAATAGAGAGGTGAGATCCAAGATGTAATCATTATTTTCTAATTTTAGTTATTTGTCTATTGAAAAGCGATAAGATAGAGAATAACAAAATTGAAATAATTCACAAATAATAATGAACTTTTATTTTAAAAGAAAGCGAGTATAAACTTGACTAAAAAATCAGAAATAAGAGATAAATGATATTCTTAGGCCATTATCAAGTTATTATAAAATATTGATTGTTATCGTATTATTAACGCCAAAATATTAAAAATCATTCATATTTATTTAAAATTAATAGTTTTATAAATAATTGAAACTTTTATTAATTATTTATAAAATATAAAATTTTAATTAATTATGTTCATAATAGATTGTATAATAACTAAATACGAGTAAAAATTATCTTTATTATTTTATTATTTAATATCAAATATTAATATAACTATTACTTTTGTTTAATACTATAAAAAACACGTATAATTAATAATTTTATTCCTACTTCGATTCTCCTTTATATTTTCATTCTTATTTTTTATTCTGATTTGTTCTTTATTGGCTACCAAACTAGACCTTGGCTAAAACTTTTGGTTGACTAAGCCTACTAATTAATTATGTAAGCTTATTGTAACTTATGATAACTGCTTTGACGGCTTAATCAAATTTAATATGGATAAGTTGGCGACTCATGACTTGTTATATATTAATTTAATATCATGTTAGACACATAAATCAAAGCATAAAAACTTAGACTTCAAAATGAATATATAGTACACGAAAAGAAACCATAATTTTGACTTGTCATAGATTAAAATATGCATTTTCACTAAGTTTTATATTTTAATATTAAGAAATTCATATTTAATTTTGGTTCTGCCGGATTCTGACGGAACTGAACGTTGTCGTTTGGGTCTATGGAGTTAGTTGGTTCTTGCAAGAGCTTCAGCTTGAGGGTTCCTGCAAAACAAGGAAGGCACGTCGGGGGTTGTTTCCCGATAAGCCCCTCCGACGCCAAGTCGATCTTTTTTGGTGAAGGTGAGATTGCGGTATGCAGAGGAAACTAGGTTTATGATTACGTACCTCTGTTATGGCAAAGTTGTACCTTATATACGAAATAATAACTAGGTTTAAGTGATCTTTACGTGTTTGTATGGGAGACTTTACCTACGGATGGGCCAAGGAGGGCTGGACCTAGGATTGCATACCGATAGGTATAAGATCGATCATTGAAGATCGGACCGATCGCCCACTTGGTCGTTATGATCAAGCGGCCCAAAGACGACCGATTCGACCATAAGCTCCCTACCTCGAGTCCGAGCGAAGAGAAGGGTCAAGGAGTATGTTAGATTTTGTTGCTCGTCGCTATCTTATAGCTCGTCAGAAGATACTTCGCGAGGTGGTCGATCTACGGATATTAACATCAGTAGCTCGCTCATAGGGCGTTTCGGATAGGCCCGACGGTCGAATGTCGATCGGTTATGCGGATCGCCTTTCGATCGGTGGATCGAGTGCCCCAACCGATTGGCATCGGATTTTTTGCGTGATAGCTCGCAAAAACAAATCGTGGTCATCATTGGTGAGCGCGTGAAAGTACTTCAAGCATTTATTGCTTGACGGCGCGCCTCCGACAGCCTTTTCGTAATCCAAAACGATCGTCCTTGTAACCGCCAGTTGTACCGTCTCCATACATCCTTTCAACTGTCGCGCCAATTCAATTTGAACAACCCTAATTTCCTCGCTCGGATTATGTCGCGGTCCAAGCATAGCTCGGATTTTCCACGCGTCGGCGCATGATCGGATCGCAATTTGAACGCTTCCTTATAAACGCTCAAGATCGAAAACTTTTTGGTTTTCTTCACGTTTGTTTTGTTCTTGCTTCCGCTTTGTTTTCATTTGCTCTTTCTTGCTCTCAGTTCTCGGAAATTTCCTTCAATCGTCGTTCGATTTCTCCTTCTCCATTCACTAAATAGATACGCCCCTTTTTTTCATCTCCTCCTCTAAAGTTTTTCCTTTCAAAAGTTCTCTTCTTGGTGGGCATGTCGACGGCCAGTTCTAGAAGTATGGTGGAAGGTGTTGAAGAAATATCAACGAGGGAAAGAAAGGATGGGTTGGTTGTGGAGGTGCCGTCGAGGAATGAATCGACGATGACCGTAGGAGAGTTGAATCGGTCAATACTTAGATATAACATCCCTCTGTCCTGGGGACCCCGGTTGGCCCTGAGAAACGAGCGAATCCACAGCAACTAGAGTGGATATTTCATTGCTCGATAATTTTTCTCGATTGGTGGCATGAGGCTTCCGTGCGCCCGATCGTCGACGAGGTGTGCCTGACCTATCACCGATGCCGAGCCAAATTCCTCCGAATACCGGAGGTTTGTTAATGGTCCGTCGTTGTTGCGCCATCAATTCACCATCCGCCTCTGTTGGCATTTTGCGTCACTTTTTGAGGTTGAGCCAGAGTCCGATCTCTGTGCCGGGTCCCTCTCTCAAAGATAGAGACGCCTGATATCGCTCGCCGCAGACACGAAAGTCTCTTCTTGGCGGACGAAGTACTTCTTCGTGAAAACCCAGATCTTCCTCATGAGTCTCGACCGTGGAGCTATCCTTACCGAAAGCGAAGGAATGACACGCCGAGCGTGTCTCTTAGTAAGGAGGAGGAAAGTGATCGATCGCATAAAGGAGCTCGCCGATATGATTTTGCTTTCGGCTAATACGAGCCTATTCCGGGAGGGTCTCGACTAATTCTTTTCTTATCGACCCCCCGCCACAAATTAGGGGGCTAGGAGAGGAAACTGCCCTGTCTGGTCGAGCCTCGTGGTCGAATTACTTATCGTGATTTTTATTATTGGTTTTTTTTTCGACTTGTTTTGTTCTTTGTGTAGCCATGGTGAGGATAGAGATTTCTCCTGCCTTCCTAATCCTCTAAATCCGTGAAGTCGGCGGTCGGGGAAAAAGAGGCAAGAGGCGAGATCGGCGGCGTCGCTGCACACAAGGAGCTAGGCTATCCCATAGCGTCATCGGCCCTCCTCCGTTGAAGGTCGCTCGTGTGTTTGCGTCGTTGCCGATCGTACCAGCTAGTGCGGGCCGAGCGGTTTTGGTTGAGGAGGAGGAGGAGGAAATAGAGCCTCCTCTTAAGAAGAAGAGATTGAGGAAGCTTGGTGATCTGCCGTTCGGCTCGCCAAGTCAGGGTGCGAAAGAGAAGGAAAAGAAAGGCAAGGGGAAGGGGCGAGCGACTAATGCCGGGCAGTGGGAGTCCGCAATCAAGCTGGCCAATATTGCCTCGATTGGAGACCTCGAAGTGTCCCGCCATATTGCCGAAAGGATTGTTCCTCCCGTGGATGAGCGGACCATGGACAGGAAGAGTAATCTGGAGTTGGGGTCTTAGCTCATTCGCAGTAGTATACGGAGTGCAGTGATGTCCTTCAGGGCGGTGTAGCGTCTGGAGGCTCTGGACCGGGAAGTCCAGGACCTCCACGAGTAGGTGAAGGCTTTGAAGGACGAGCTTTCGGGGGTGAAGGAGGAGAGAGACCTCTTACGGGCTCAGAACTCTTCCTTGGAGGAGGAGAAGAAATCTCGGGAGGAAGCAATGAGTGCTTTGGAGGCTCAACTTGCTACGGGAGAGGAGGAGAAGATCAGGGCGATAGTAGCGAAGGGCGAGCTGGTCAAGGTGTGTGAGGTCTTGGAGGGGAAAATGGAATCGGAGATGAAGCTTAAAGAAAAGTTCCTCCAAGATTGTCATGCAGCGGTGGAAGACAAGCACAGGACCGAGGATGTGTTGAGGAAGTTGCGATGCTCCGTTAAGAGGCAAAGAATCGAGGCGATCAAACGGTGGAAGAGAAGAAATCTAAATGCGGAATGCCTAGAGATCGCCTGC
This sequence comes from Erythroxylum novogranatense, assembly GCA_029891385.1. Taxonomy (NCBI): domain Eukaryota; kingdom Viridiplantae; phylum Streptophyta; class Magnoliopsida; order Malpighiales; family Erythroxylaceae; genus Erythroxylum; species Erythroxylum novogranatense. The sequence goes on along the minus strand of JAIWQS010000024.1, from coordinate 189,362 downwards.
GATGTAACCCTTTCAGTCCTGAAGAGGTGCCATGAGATTCACTCCCCCGAGGGGTCGGAGCGGCCTTCATTTGAAGATTATGTCGAGCCGCTGCTTCCTGCTCTCGGCCTTTTGTTGGATGGAATCAAGGAGAGGGCCGTGGGGGAGCGGACCGTTGTTCCGAACGAGGAGCTGGATCTTAGCTCTGAAGAGGAAGAGCTTCCTCATGAGGATATCCCTCCGGTTGCTCCCTCGGACCCTACTCCTGTCTTGTTTGTCCCGTCAACTTCTGAGGCTTCTTCTGTGCATCCGTCGACTTCCGAAGCTTCTCCTTCTGCCGAATTTTAGAGCTCACCTGGTCGGGCTTGTGGCCAGGACGAATTTGAAGGAATGAAATCTTTATTTTTTTCCTTCATTTTTTCGAAGTCATTTTCCATGTTTATGTCCTTTATTTTCGATGTATAGTGGGATTTGATGAAGTTGCTCATGGTCGACCGGCATCGAGGTCGACTTATAGTCGAGGCCGAGCCGAGGTCCCAAGGATCTTGTCTTGGCGACCGATCCATCATAGCTGATCCATGTCGAGGCCGAGCGATGGTCCCAAGGATCTTGTCTTGACGACCGACCGATCGTAGTCGATCTATGTCGAGGCCGAGCGATGGTCCCGCGATCTTGTTCTTAGCGACCGACCGACCGTAGTCGATCTATGTCGGTAGGCGATGGTCCCAAGGATCTTGTTCGCGACCGATCGATCGTAGTCGATCTATGTCGAGGCGAGCGATGGTCCCAAGGATCTTGTTCGGCGACCCAACCGACCGTAGTCGATCTATGTCGAGGCCGAAGCGATGGTCCCAAGGATCTTGTCTTGGTAACCAATCGACCGTAGTCGATCTATGTCGAGGCTTAATGATGGTCCCAGGATCTTGTCTTGGCGACCGACTGACCGTAGTCGATCTATGTCGAGGACGGGCGATGGCTGATGTGATTTTCTACGCTTTGTCAAATATAATGAAAAAATTTTCTTTTGTCAAGAAACCTGAGAACCCCTTTATGGACGATAATGAGGGTGTGGGCCGTTAAAAAACCTGTCTGGTAGGGACAGGAAAAAAGTACCCACAGATTGTTTACAAAAACAATAACAAACAAAGACTAATTAAGATAAAACTTATCTACTGGTAGAAAGCTTTCAGGTTTCGGGAGTTTCAAGGCCTTGGTAGAATCTTTCCCTTCGCATCCCGTAGGATGTAAGAGCCATGCCCGGCTTGCTTGATCACCTGATAGGTTCCTTCCCACGTTTGTCCGAGCTTTCCAGGGTGTTTGCCAGCCGCCTCGACTTTTCGTAGGACGTACCCACCGACCTTTACGTCACTCGGTTTTACTCTCTGGTTGTAGAACTTTGTTGCTTTTTGCCTGAAGGCTTCGAACAATGGTACGCTTATCCTCGCTCTTCGCTAAGCACGAAGTTCTCGCTTTCGGCGGCTTCATTATTCCGTTCTTCTTCGTAGCTCGACATCCTTTGGTTATGCAACACCACTTCTACTGGAACTAGGGCTTCTATCCCGAAGGTCATCCTGAAAGGGGTTTCCCCTGTGGCTCCGTTCGGTGTGGTTTTGTATGCCCGCAACACTTCGTCGAGTTCTTCCACACAGGCCTTTCGGCCATCTAGGCGCTTCTTGAGAGAACTCATTATCTTTTTATTGGTGTTCTCCGCGAGACCGTTGCTTTGGGGATGAGCTACCGATGTCAACTATAGCTTGATCTTTAGTCAGTCGCAGAAATCTCTGAACTTATCGTTATCGAACTACCAACCGTTGTCTGCAACCAGCACTATAGGCATCCCGAAGCGAGTTAGTATATTTTTCTTTACGAAACTCTCAACCTTTTGCTCGAAAATTGTAGCGACCGCTTCCGCTTCTACCCATTTGGTGAAGTACTCCGCTGCCACTATCAGGAACTCTTTCTGTCCGGGACCGAGAGGGAAGGGCCCCAGTATATCCATTCCCCATTGAGCAAAGGGGATAGGATGACTTACGATTTGCATCCTCTCGGTTGGCTAGTGAGATAGGCTACTGTTTTTCTGGCAAGCCTCACATCGGTCGACCTTCTCCTGGCAATCTTTCCTCATTGTCGGCCAAGAGTACCCTGTCCGATCAAATTTATGAGCCAACATTCCGCTTCCTACATGGTTTCCACACATTCTTCGTGGACTTTGGCCATCGCTTGTTCGCTTTCTTCGCCAACAAGCATCGCAGCGGGGCCAATCATAAGATCGCTTGTATAGGGTGCCATTAACGATAGCATACTCGACTGCCTTTATTCTTAGTTTCTTGGCCTCCGAGGTCTCTTCTAATTGTGTTCCCTCTAGGAGATATCGTCTGATCGGCTCCATCCAGCTCGATCGGCCGGTATTTACATCGAGAACTTTCTTAACTTTTTGAATGCTAGGGCGATCTAGTCGTTCTACTAGAACGTTATTTTTGGCGTCTCGTTCGGAGGCCATTTTGGAGAGCGCATCCGCTTTAGCATTTTGAGCTTGTTCTATCCTGCTAATCGAGTACTTCTTAAAATCACTTAACTCCCGCTTTACTAGCTTCAGGTACTCGATCATGTTGTTCCCCTTGGCTTCATACTGTCCAGTGACTTGGCCGATCACTACTTGGCTATCGCTATATATCTTCAGATACTTTACCTCCATTTCCTTAGCTAGTTGGAGACCGACTACCAGAGCCTCATATTCTGCCTCATTATTGGAGGCCTTGAATTCTAGCCAAAGGGCGTATTCCACTTTCTCTTCCATATGCGGGTCGATTAATACCACTCCTGCTCCGCATCCTTCAACGTTGGACGACCCGTCAACGAACAAGCTCCAGGCAAGGAATTGCTCACCCTTCGAGCTGGGTTGGCTCATCTCTGCAATAAAATCTGCCAACACCTGTGCCTTAATCGTCGTCCGGGGCTTATATTGTATGTCGAACTCTCCCAACTCTACCGCCCACTTTATTAGTCGATCCGAAGTTTCGGGCTTTTGAAGGCACCGCCTGAGGGGTTGGTCGGTTCATACCTCAATGGTATGACTTTGGAAGTAGGGTCTTAGCTTCCGAGCCGCCATTATCAAGGAGAGGGCTAGTTTTTCTATAGCGATACCACGCTTCCATCCGGTCAATACTTTGTCGACGAAGGGATCGGGCGCGCCATTTCCTCCGATCGAACAAGTATCATACCGATCAACCCTTCCAGAATCGCCAAATATAAAATCGATTCTCCTCAACTAGGCTTTCAGAATAAGCTGCCAGACAAGTATTGCTTTAAGTGTTGAAAAGCTTTGTCGCATTCATCCGGCCATTGAAACTGGGTCACATTCGCTTTCCTCAAAATTTTGAAAAACGGGAGGCACTTGTCTCCCAATCTAGAAACGAACCTGCTTAGAGAGACTATCCGACCGGTCAATATCTGTACTTCTTTCAAAGACGCTGAGTAATCATGAACCCCAGGAATTTTCCTGATGTCACACCAAAGACGCATTTTTTCGGGTTCAACTTCATCCAAATCAGTATGGTCCGAAGACCTCTCTGAGGTCTCCCACATGCTCCGCGGCCATCTTACTTTTGACCACCATATCATCTACATAAGCTTCAACAAATCGACCGATCTATTTTTTAAGACTCTACGACGAGTCACCGATAAGGGGCCTCAGATTCTTCAGCCGAACGGCATTACTTGGTAACAATATGCGCTCTGGTCGGTTATGAAGGCGCTTCTCTTCGTCTTCGAGGCTCATCTGAATTTGATGGTAGCCCGAGAAAGCATCCAAGAAGCTGAGAAGTTCATGTCCGAAGGTGGAGTCTACTAGCTGGTCAATCTTGGTGGGGAAACGTCCTTCGATATGCCTTGTTTAGGTCGGTGAAGTCGATGCACATTCTTCACTTCCCGTTCTTCATCTTCACCAACACCACATTGGCGAGCCATTCGGGGTACTTGACTTCTCAAATAAACCCGGCTCTGAGTAGTTTCTCTATTTCTTTCTCGATCACCTCCTGTCGTTCCTTGCAGTGCCATCGCTTCTTTTGCCTAACCGCCTTGTAATCTTGTTGAATACCAAGGAAGTGCGAGGCGATCGATCGAAAAATCCCGGACATGTCGCCGCATCAAGCCAAGACCGATCTATTCTCCACCAAACAACTGCGATTTCTTTAATTAGGTCCTTCTGAAGCTCGAAACCTAGATTCGTGAATTTAAAGCGATCGGCTTCATCCAGTACGACCCGTTGCATTTCTTCGACGGGGTTCATTCTTTCTGTTTCTTCATCAGCTCTCACGTCAAGGGAGCTCGTCAATACCACCGCCCCGTCTAATGTCTTTGTTTATGCCAAATAGCATTCTCTAGCGATTCTTTGTTGTCCTCTAATAACACCAACTCCACGAGGCATTGGAAACTTCATCGCTTGGTAATAGGTGGAGACGACCGCTCTGAGGGCATTCTGGGTAGCTCGTCCGATTATTGCATTGTATGCCCATTGAAACTTCACAACTAGGAATTCAATGTCCCTCTCTATTCGATATGGCTTTTTCCCGAACTTCACTTTTAAGTGGACCCGGGCGAAGGGGTAGGCTTATGCTCCGCTTACCCCTTTCGATAGGTCGCGGTGTAGGCAACAGGTCGATCATCCGTACTCCATCCGCTTGAAGGCATCATAATATAACAGTCGATCGAGCTTCCCAGATCAATCATTACGCTTCACCTCGTTGTCAGCCCATGTTCAGATTTACAACGAAAGCGCTCGTCACGAGGACAACTTACACCATCAAGATCTCGACTGCTGAACGATATTATCCCATCGCTCTCCTTCTTTCTTTGGTTGACGAAGTCTTTTCTCGACCGCCGGCATATCTCTTTCTTCCTTTAACGGTGGATCCGCCAATGCATTTCCACCAAATATCATGTTGATGACCTCACCGGTGGGTCATCTTGCTGCCCAAAGGTTTCGCTGCCTCATGCCCGATCGCCCTCTCTCTTCCGCCGATCTCAGATTCGATTCTCGCCTTCCTCTGTCATTTCTATCGTTTCGCCTCCAATTTTTTCGTCTGTTGTTGGGTCGATCGCTTTTATGGTCGTTATCTTGGTCGGCATTTTTCTCGTGCTTCACAAATCGGCCTAACCTTCCCCTTTGTATGAGGAATTCGATTTCTCTTTTCAATTGTCAGCAATCTTCCGTGTCATGACCGACGTCTTTGTGGAAACAGCAATATAAATTGGGGTTCCTATCCTTGGGGTCAGTCTTCATCTTTTCGGGTTCTCAGATAGTTTCCGTCCGCCTCATGGCCGCCAAGATTTCGTGATATCGCTGCTTGAGCGGGGTGAACTCCTGTCGATATCCTCACAATCGGTTGGCTTTTCCACTGACTTGCCTTTTGTCGCCAGGCGAACCACCCGCTCATCATTTGGCAAGCAATCATCCGTTCTACGCTCAGATTTCTCAACACTTCTTCGAAATGAATGTACTTATCCGCCTGCGCTTATTTCCTGAACGGATCGGGGTTGATCTAGGGCTAACAACTTTTTGAACTCCTCATCCCTCGTGTTGTTCATAAGCGCCGCCAACATTGACGAGCAAGTGAGGTCGAGGACCTCGACCGCCCATTATTGAACCGAGTGATGAACTCCCGCAAACTTTCGCTCCTTCCTTGTTAATTGCATCACCTCAAAAGCCGCCTTCGTGGCCGCCATCGTGGCGATCTCGTTGAGGAATAATAATCAAATCTTCTAAACATGTGATACAGCCTCGGGCAAAGCTATTAAATCATCACCGAGCTCCTCTTGAAGGTCGTATGTAATGCCTTATAATCGAATGGCGCCCCTAACGCAATGTAGTTCATCATGGATTGAAGTGTCAAGTAGTCCGTGGGTCGGTCTTTCTAGTATTTTTTTTCAAAGGCCGATATTTTGGTGCCGCCAGAGGCTATCCAAGATTCTCGAGTAAAGGAGAGTCAGATTACGCCGTCAGCGATCTCGAGCAAAAGCTCATGGTCGCGTTAATCCGATCGCCCACGCATTTTCTAGGCTTCAGCTGGTGGTGATCGGTCGTCACGCCGGTCTCGCTACGCGGCTTGCCACGCAGACGGCATTGCCGTTGTGTTAGGTGAGACCGCAAAATCTCGCGAATCAATCAGATCGTACCGCTCTCAATCTATTTTCGGTGAGGGAGATGTATAAAGCGGAAGAGGATCTACATCCGATTGGTGCCTGAGATTCGGCGATATTGAAAGTGCTGCTATCCTCCAAAGCTAAGCTCGTTTTCTTATTCCAAGGTTTGAGGTTGCGGTTGATCATTCGGGTCTGAAGATTTCGTGCAGGAAGCAGGGTTGCAGGTAATTGCAAACCCATGCGTTGCATCGCCAGAGCCGCGACAACGGCTATATCAGGGTCGTCACGCCACCGACCGATTCAGAAGCTCGGACGTGGTGCCTCAAGTCGAGCCCCACTGGCGCCAATTGATTCTCGCCGGATTCGCGAAACCAACGCTATTGTTTGGGTCCATGGAGTTGGTTGGTTCTGCAAGAGCTTCACTTGAGGGTTCCCTGCAAAACAAGGAAGGCACGCCGAGGGTTGTTTCCGATAAGCCCTCCGACACTCAAGTCAGCCTTTTGGTGAAGGTGAGATCATGATGCAAAGGAAACTAGGTTTATGATTACGCACTCATATGACAAAGTTGTACCTTATATAATAAGTAATAACTAGGTTTAAGTCTTTACGTGTTTCAGATAGAGACTTTCACCTACGGATGGGCCAAGGAGAGTATGGGTGGACTTAGGATCGGCATAGCCGATAGGTATTAGATCGATCATCAAGATTGGACCGATCGCCTACGGTCGTTATGATCAAGTCAGGGCCCAAAGACGACCGACCGACCATAAGCCCTCTACAAAACCCAACAATGATGTAGTTCAAAAGTGTGAGACGGGTCATGCACCCAACAAAATCCCGAGATCATGTGTTCGACTTCGCGCCTCACGGATGCGCGCAATACTCACGAGATGTGAGTATGACCAAACTGAATAAAACTTAATGGTGCGCCCACCCAAACCAAATTTAATAATTTTCATACATTTTAATTAATAATAATATGATAAAATATCTGTTACATTTATCTAGTAAAGCAATGACGTGGCATCTAGAATTCTTTATCTTTTCAGACAAAGTATAAACTTGACCGCAGCTAATGTCAATTCTACCGAATCTTCAAGGAAATCTCGAAACCTATTGTCTCGCTAATCATATTAACAGCTTGGTCTCAACCGTTAGAATAAAAATCAGCCAACGAGATTAACGATACACAATACTTCACTAATTGACTAACTAAAACTAAATTAATTTAATTTAATTAGTCATAAAATATCCTCTAACCAATTTAATACAAAACTTATAAACAAATATCTAAAGAGTCCCTCAAATGAGAATTCTAATTTATGTAAAGCCTAACAACAAGTCATACTCAATTAATAACTAATTAAAATTTATATGTTTAATTAGTAAGCTCCATTTTGCCAACGCCAAAGAGAAGTTATCGCCTTCTTTTTATATTTTACAAAAAAATATTTCATTACTTAACTTTTCGCACAAAAAAAATAAATTTACTAATTATAAGTTTATTTAGTAAATTAATAGTAAAATAATTTTGTATCCCTATCCCTAACCTCATTTTACTTAATATTTTGAAGAAACTTGATTTTTTTATTGGGATTACAAAAGCTTATGGTCATCTAAGGAAGTGAAGTTAGAAGCCAACTCCTATATAACGTCATCACCGATCCCTCCCGCCTATAAATACGATGCCAAGTTTCAATAGGCTATACATACAACAACGCAAGAGATGAGTTCGACCTAAGCTCTTCAAAGCTCTCATTTCTTCTTCTTCTTCTCTCTCATTCCCTCCGATAACTTCTGTTCCCTCATTATCGCTTATTCAATGCCTTCTCCAACGCTCGGAGATCCCACTACCATTTCCAAGCTTATTTACACCCCAACAATGCCTCTTATTCGTCAGCCTTGAGTACACTCTGCAAGACTCGAGGTTTAATATAACTTCTACTCCTAAACCTCTCGTCATAGTCACCCCAACAAATGTTTCCCACATTCAGCCGTTGTTCTTCATGCCGTGAAAATGGGCTGCACCTTAGAATTCAAGTGGTGGCCATGACTATGAAGGACTTTCTTCGCTTCGTTCTCCCATTCGCCATCCTCGACATGATTAATATGACCGCAATTAACATCGATGTAGCAAGTAAGTCCGCATGGGTGCAAGTCGGTGCAACAATCGGCTAACTCTATAATCAACTAGTCACCACAGATGTAACTCTTGCTTTCCCAGCAGGAGTTTGCGGAGTGTTGAATCGGTGGCCACCTTAGTGGTGGAGGGTACGGTTCGCTGGTTCGAAGTACGGTGTTGGTGCTGATCATATAATCGATGCACACATAGTTGATGTCAATGGAAGGCTCCTGACAGAGCTTCAATGGGAGAAGATGTGTTACGGGCTATCGAGGTGGTGGAGGGAACACTTATGGCGGGTTGTCGCATGGAAGGTGAATCTGGTTTCAGCTTCCTTCTAATGTGACGGTGTTCTGGTCCAAAGATCCTGGAACAAAACGCATTAAACTTGTTCACCACCGGCAGACAAGGGCAAATCGACATCAAGATCTGTACATATTGGGTGTGATGGGCAAAACTAATTCTAGTCAAACGGGAAGCACATCAAGAAACATAACATTCTATGGAAACTATCGGTGGTGTGGACGATCTTCTCCACCGATGGAGGAGAGGTTTCCAGCTTGGATTGGTTAGAGAAGATTGCATTTGAAATGAGTTGGCAGAATCTAACCTCTTCTTCACCGGCTTCCCACCAATTCATCATCGCAGCTTTTATGTAGTCGCACCATTTTTCAAAAAGATCAAAATCGAAATCGACTACGTTAAGGAACCAATCCTCGAGGTCAGATTTCGAGAAGTCAGGAACATGTTCTACCAGTGGGGGTAGGATTTCTTTATCCGGCACCCTATGGAGGAGTAATGAATCGGATTCCAGTCCAAGATTCCATATTCACACAGAAGTGGGATTTTGTACCAAATCGGTTACTTCACCAATTACTTATTCACATATTAACTGGATGAGAAACGCTTACGATACATGGGTCCATATGTATCCAAAATCCTCGCCGATACATAAACTATCGTGATCTTGACGTTGAGTTAACAACTTATACAACACCAGCTATGAGAAAGCAAGCATCCAAGGTGAAATATTTTCGCGATAATTTCGACAGATGGTGAGGTGAAAACTAAAGTTGATCCTTCTAATTTCTTTAGGAATGAGCAAAATGTACCTCTACTCTCTCTAAGTTGGTGAGGAAATAATAGGAATTACTTATTATGTAATGCAATGATTAATCTATCGCTCTATTTCGTTTGTGAAATTTGGGTCTAATAATTGGTCTTGTACTGCATCTAAAAATTAATAATGATATGTAGTCTTCTTTGTTATAATTAAATATTAATTAAACTATTTAATTAAAACGACATCTCGATTCAATTTTACTTTAAATGTATAATAAAGTCAAATCTAGACTCATCCATTATTATTCATGTTAAAAGTTATATATTAATTGCATAAATTAAAGTTGCCAAACTTAAGACTTCTTGCAAAGTTATCATTAATCCTTGAAAATTGATATAAAGTGCAAGATCAATCAATTATATTGATCAGTAAATAATGTATAAAATTATTTAATAAATTTAAATGTACTATAAATATGAAATTATTATTTAATAAAACTTTTATTTAATGTATAATATGACATGTAATATGTATATAAAATAGTTACTGTATAAAGTCTTTATAAAATATATACTAAATTAAAACATTGTAATTAGTTTTATTACTAATAATAATAATAATAATAATAATAATAATAATAATAATAATAATAATAATAATAATAATAATAATAATAATAATATGATTAATTAATTAAAATTTTATAAATTTTAGTAAAAGTATAGCCATTTTATTGTTTAAAAATTTTATTTGATGTAATTAAATTAGATTTATATGGGAACTATATAACGATTACTAATAATTGAAATTAATCTTTTATATTTTTAGACCTTATGACTATTTTTAAATTTGCACAAAATCTTACATAGTTGTAGGGTTTTCGCTTTAATTTTAACTTTTGATTATTATCACAAAATTAAATATAGTTTTAAATAAAAAATTAATTTGTTCAAATTTGAGACTACAAAATCAATTAAGCTCAAATTAGCTTGATCAATTAAGATAAAATAATATTTTTTTATTCTTGAAAGAATAGAAGAAGAAGGCAATTTGTATGTGAATGTATTGTATTTCTTGTATGTTCTCATGAATAACTTTGCATTGTATTTACACATGTTTGGGGTATCTAAAAGATAATGAAAATCAATTGAGATACAAAAGATAAAATCAAATGAGATAAATACATATTAAAGAAAAAAGCATATCTGTGCTGGTGGGATTGCATTAAGATCTGCATATATCTATATATATTTATCAGCCCCCCTCAAGTTCACTGTGGATAGCCACAGTGAGCTTGTCATGAAATTTTTAAAAAGTGTATGCAGGTAAAACCTTGATCATGTTGTCAGCAATTTGATGATTTGAAGGAAAATGTTGAATTGATAATGCTTTGTTGGTAACCAAACCCCTAACGAAGTGAATATCAATTTCAATATGCTTTGTACGAGTTTGAGTGATGGGATTGACAGCAAGAAACGTAGTACCTAAATTGTCACACCAAAGGGTCGGTGGGGGCTAAAAGAAATCAATTTTCTTAAGAAGAGATTTAAGCTAACAAATTTCAGCAGCAACAAGAGCAATACTTCGATATTCGGTTTCAATGCTGGATTTAGCAACAGTGGGATGTTTCTTGGCACTCTAAGAGATGAGATTTGAATAAGTGGATACCAGAGGAGGATGTGAAACGAAGGTATCGAAGTATCCTTTTAACAATAGTCCAGTGAATGTTTGTAGGACAATGGAGAAACTAAGAAACTTTATTAACTGCAAATTGAATGTCAAGACGAGTAAGACAAAGCTATTGAAGGGCACCAACAATGCTTTTATACTCAAAATGATCAAAGAGAGGTGTAAAAGTGCTTCTATACTCAGAAGGATTAGAGAGAGGTGTACCATGATTTTTAGACAGAGGAAGAGTAGGAGTAATGGGTGTGATGGCTGGTTTGGACTAGGCTAGGCCTGTGTGAAGCAGAAGATCTTTAGTATACTTAGTTTGGTTAAGGAGAAGGCCTGTAGGTATGGTTGTAGCTTCTATGCTAAGAAAGTAATGAAGATGACCGAGGTCTTTAATCAAGAATGCAGAGATAAGTTTAATAATGAGATTTGTGAGAAAAGATGGCGAGGAGTCAGTGATTAAGATATCATCAACATAAACTAGAAGGAACGTGGTATGGGAGGAGAAGGAGTGAATAAATAAGGATGTGTTAGATTTGGTGGAAGTGAAATTGAGTTCAATTAGTTTGTGACTTCAACAATGAAACTAGATTCGTACAACTTGTTTTAGACCATAAAGAGCTTTGTAAAGATGGCATACATAAGAAGGTCGATGAGGGTCAATAAAGCCAAAGGGTTGGGCCATAAAAATTGGTTCGTAAAGATCCCCATTGAGAAAGGCATTGTGAAAATCAAGTTGACGAATAGACCAATTTTTTGATAGGGCAATGTTAAGGATGAGGTGAATGGTTGTGGGTTTGATAACAGGACTAAAGGTGTCAATCTAGTGAAGACTAGGAGTTTGGTGATATCCTTTGGCAACAAGACAGGCTTTGTATCGATATAAGGTACCATCAAAACTTCATTTTGTCCAAAAAACCTATTTACATCCAACAATATTAGCATTAGGAGGTGGAGAAACAAGGGTTCAGGTATGATTATGATGTAGAGCATTAAACTCATTAAGCATGGCTTGGAGCCAAAGTGGAAATTTATTTGCCTGAGTAAAGGAGGTAGGATCTGGTTCATTTGAAGAAGGATGGTAAGACCAGTTTCAGTTACGTAATGAATTTTGCTCTCAACAAGGCCATTTTGTTATGGATGTGATGGCACAAAATGCGATAAGAGATGTCATGTGTAGTTAGAAAAGTGATAAATGGACCTTTAATGAGTTCAAAAGCTCCATCGTATTGAAAAGTTTTAATGGTGGACGAAAAAAGGTTTTCAGTTGTAGTTTTGAAAATAGGTAATTGAAAAAAAGCTTGACTTTTGTGAGTTAAATGAAAGATCTAGGTGTAGCGACTAAAGTCATCAATGAAAAGAATGAAATATCGATAACCAGAAATTGAAAGAGATGGAGAGGGAGAGGGACCCAAATATTACAATGAATAAGTTGTAAAGAGATAGTGGAAACACGAGATGATAATTGAAAAGGAAGACAAGTGCTTTTTCCTAATAAGCAGAAAGTACAATTATTCAGTACATTTGATGATAATTTGAAAGAGAGAGATAGTCTGGAGAGAATGGCAGAACAAGGATGACCTAGATGTTGATGCCATAGATGGAATAAAGTGGAAGCAGCTTGAAAAGTAATTGGATTTTGAAAATGAAATGGAATCTACATGGGATAAAGATTATTGTGGATGGATCCCATGAATAGTGGTGTCTTGGTGTTGAAATCCTTTATAATGTAACCAAATGGGTTAAATTCAATAAGGCAAGAGTTACCTTTAACGAATTTAGATACAGAAATAAAATTGACAATAAAATCGAGAACAAATAAGACATTGTTTAGATGAAGAGGACGAGTTATAGTGGATAAGGTGACATTACCAGTGGAGGAGATAGGAAGGGTTTGTAAGACATTGTTTAGATGAAGAGGACGAGTTATAGTGGATAACGTGACATTACCAGTGGAGGAGATAGGAAGGGTTTGTCCATTATGGACAATCACTTGATGGGAACCACTGTATGGAGTTTCAAAGTCAACGAGATGAGGATCTGGTGTCATATGATTGGTGGCGCCAGTGTCAGGAAGCCATTCGGTGAGAATATTAGAAGTGAAAGTAGAGGGATTCGATGTATCTTGGATATTTAAGGCAGTAAAGGCAATGGAAATGTATTTTGGGTCAGGTGGAGGGTGGAAAGGTCGATTTCGAGATTCGAAATATCTGTAACGACAATAGGCTGCAATATGGCCCCATTTTCAGCAAATTTGACATTGGATTGGAGGTTTATATGAGTGATTGGGCTTGGGGGAATGATAAGTGGACTGAGGACAAATAAAGTAGGCTTGTGTGTGGTTGGTGTACGTATTATAAAATGATGTGGGCTAAAATGAAAGGGCAGGGACCTACTTATTTGGGCCAGAAGAAAATGTTCGAGGCCTAGAAGAGAAGTGTAGTAGCCCATGTGATTTAGGGTTGAAAAACCGACGCCCTCCTCCTCTTTGAGTTCCACCGGGCCCATGGAGATATTGAGAGGAGCGATGGCAATTAATGGACACTGTGAGGGCTGTGTTTGGTGAGGGAGCCGAGTGAAATAATAAGAGACGCTGCTCGTGGATAAGAAGGTTTGCCCTAAGTTCACCGAAGGAGATGTTGGATTCTTGGTGCTCTATCGTCGTAATAAAGGATTCATAATATGCAGGTAAACCATTCAAAGTAAAGATAATAAGATCATTATCAGATATTTGATCACCAATAGCTCCTAGTTCCTCAGTTGTATTTGAGATAAAAGCTAGATAATCGGTAATGGACTAGTGTCCTTTTTGTAGTATTGACAGTTTACGCCGGAGAAGAGAACGTTAGGAAGTAGATTGCTGCATGAAATGATGCTCAAGATCAACCCAAGATCACGAGTAGTAGTACTGCCGACAACAAGGCGTACAGTGGAGCTTGACAGAGAAGTAATGAGAAAGAAGTAAACAAGGCAGTCGAATTCTGCCATTTATGGAAGTCGGGAGAGTTAGTAGCTGGTTGAGCAATGGTGCCATCGATGTATCCAACCAACTTAAAGGTAGTAAGGATAGCGTGAACCTGATTGCGCCAAATAAGGTAATTTGTGTTATCTAGTTGGGTAGTGAGAAAATTAGTAATCTGGTGGAATGGTAGAATAGGGGAATTGAAATTGGCCATGATGAGTGTTTGCTTGGTCGGGTGTGGTAGAAGAATTGATTGTGTAATGTCTTTATTAGTTTGCGAATGTAAAGAAAGCAATATGTGTTGTGCGTGATAGGTGTTTGAAGAAAGAATTGAAAGAAGATATTATTTGTAGGAATAAGTATGTGATTGTTGGACCCCACCCACCAGAGGTGTTTGGGGTTATACTGACGTGTGTTTCAAGGTTATACCGACATCCAACCTTAATCGAGATTGTCCTCTTTGGGAATCGAACTCGCGACAAAACCTTGAGGGATCGCGAGTTCGATTCCCAAAGAGGACAATACTGATTAAGGTTGGATGCCGCGGTATAACCCGCAAACACACATCGGGGTATAACCCCCAAACACCTACAGGTGGGGTATGGGGTCCAACAGTGATTGAGTGTTTATTTTGAATGAAAAAAAAGGTTGGAAACAGATAAGTGTATGTGGCTAGAATGAAGGTATAAGCTTTGATACCATGAAAGAATAGAAGAAGGCAATTTGTATGTGTATGTATTATATTTCTTGTATGTTTTGCTGAATAACTTCACATTGTATTTATATATGTTTGTGGTGTCTAAAAATAATAAAAATCAATTGGGATACACAAGATAAAATCAAATGAGATAAATACATATCAAAGAGAAATCATATTTGTATCGGTGGGATTGCATTAAGATTTGCATATATTAGCATATATTTATCAATTCTAAATTTAAAAAATTTGATTGAGCTAAAAATTTTAAATCAAAATTTATTTATATGAATAATTTAAGTTAAGATTGTTAAACCTAAGATTTCTTGCAAAATAATGCTAATTGAATGTATAAATAAATCAATTTAGAAAAATATAAATAATATCAACTAAATTAAAATTTTAATATATATGAATGTAATTTACTATTAATTGACATAAATTTCAACATGAATTGGATATATGTCAAATAATATGAAAATAATAAGTAAATAAATTTCTTTTATTATTATAAAATATCGATCAGTATGGGTTACCTAAATATAATTTTAAAAATCTATGAACTAAATTGGAAAAAAAAAGAATAACCTGAGGCTAAGGACACTCTAGCGACACACACGCTTAGTATTCTTTTCCTTTTTCTCTTCTTTACACCCTTTATATTCCTTTAATTATTAATGTCAATTTATCTTTAAAAAAATTTGTCAAAATGTTTTTTTTTAGCAGTAAAGGAAAAGACAATTATTGTTGGTTTGCTTATGCTTATGCGTATATGTATGCGTATGCAGTATGCTTGGGAGAATATGACTTTTATGAATATCTTTTCAGATATCACATTTATATTTAAATTCTTTTAAGAATACTAAGAAAAGAATAAGAAATTAGTATTTGTTCGTAATCTCAATCATATTAATAGAAAATTTCTTTGGCTTGAGATTTGTTGATAAAAATAATATAAAATAATAAATTTTCATATTTAATAAAAATCTAATAACATAATTATATCTACAATTACATATATTATATAAGGAAAATAATTTTTTTATTTTTATTAATATTGTATTGACTACTATAAGATATATTCAGTATGAGATTGTTATTTTTAAATTTTAAATTGTCATAAAATTTAAATTAAGACAAATTTATAATTAATTTTAAATTGTAAATAATATGTTTAGAGGATAAACTAGTGTTTCTTTATTTTGTGTCAAAATATTTGCATTCATTTATTACAAAATAAAATATATATTTCTTTGATTTATTTCAATTTGAAAATAACAAAGATTTAAATATAGTTATGTAATGAAATTTTAGAAAATAATTAATAATAATAATTTAAATTCTCTATGTTAGTGATATATTAATTACCCAAGAGCTTTAATATTGTAATTGATAGTTCTATAAAAATTAATGAATTTTGATAATAGAATAATATTCTCTTTTGAATTAGAATGAAGCTTAATGTTTTCATTTCTCTTTTCTTTTAATTTCACTTATATTTGATTTATATGTTAAATTCTATATATATAATATAAAATAATTGTTTTTGTTTTTGTTTCGTGTTTCACTTCTAATTGATTGTTTCTTTAGTACTAACTCTTATTGTAAATTGTAGTACTTAGAGAGTTATGAATATTTATTATTTTTTTATTTGATGTTTGGAGGTAATATTATTTAAGGTTAATTACCAAAAAAGTCCAGACTTTCGTTGAACTTTAAAAAGTAGCAATAAAATATCTAAACTTTCAATTTTTTCAAGTATAGCCCGACTTTAGTCTCGCCATTATCTTTACCAACGTGACACTGTCACGTGTCAAGGGACCCTCGTTAAAGTCTTATTATTGAATTGATGTTGTTTCATATTGAATTGAAGTTTCATTATAAAATTGGAACGACATCATTTCAATAGGAGAAAATCACACCTCTCAATCTATAACCTAAATCCATCGTTTTCATTCATCCATTTATTTATAGATCTTCTACATAAAAAACAATCGATAACGTCAAGAACTGATCGAAGACCGTTGGCATATTTCACGAAATCATGGCACAACTCGAAATGCTCTTCTATGGGGCAATAGTTCTTAAAAGCTTTTGAGCACAGAAGCTAGATTACTTCTTCATTATCCAACATCTCAACCCTATATATTCCTTCAACTCTATGGCATATAAATAAATGCTTATCTCTAGTTGTTATGATTATCTTACTTCCATTGCCAAACCATTCATTTGTTCCTACTGATGATTTTAATTCTTTCAGTTGATCTATATCATCAAGAAAAACTAAGAGCCCTCTTTAACATAGTTTGTGCCTGATCTCACCCATTTCTTCATAGATATTTCATATTCTGAAGTACCTGTCTCACAAGGTTTGATGAAGAAGCTTTTTCTATAAATGAGCAAGTCCATGTTTTCCATTTGTTTCCCTTATATTTGGAAGAAAGCAACTTACAATAGTTGTCTTCCCAATTCCTCCCATTCCTTAAGTCCTAATAATGTGAGCATCATCCTTCCTCCCAACATCTAAACATAAAGTTAGTTTCTCCGTACGCGAATCCATTCCAACAAAATCCTTGGCCAAGCTAGAGAATCTGTTACTTGATTTTCTCAATTTGCTTAATATCTCTTTAACAACTTATGGCCTATTTGATTCAAGAAATAGAATAGCTAAAGAATACAATAGATATTCTTAGAAATAGAAAATATGAGGAATATAATAAAATGAGTATTACTTTGTTTGATTTAAGGAATGAAATAGATAAAAATTTCTATTTCAATGTTTGGGTTGAAAATATAAGGTTGGAATAAGAAATGAATAAGTAACAAAAGACCAAAATATCATCATCATCATCATCATTATAATCATCATCATTATTATAAATTTTCTACTTATTATTAAATTTATCAATTTTATTCTTAATTATATTATTAAATTCATTATTATTATTATTATTCTAGTTTTCTATTTATTATTATTATTGTTAATTATTGTTATTATTATTATTAATTATTGTTATAAAATTTCTACTTATTATTATTATTATTATTTAATTTTATTATACAAAATTAATTTTCTTATTATTATTTTATTATCATTATTATACATACTTAATTTTCTTATTATTATTACGATTATTAAATTCCTTATTATTATTAATTTTCTTCATTTTCATCTATTATTATTATTATTATTATTATTATTATTATTATTATTATTCAAATTAATTTCTTCTTCTTCTTCTTATCATTATTATTATTATTATTATTATTATTATTATTATTATTATTATTATTATTCTAAATTAATTTCTTCTTCTTCTTATCATTATTATTATTATTATTATTATTATTATTATTATTATTATTATTATTATTATTATTATTATTATTATTATTAATATTATTTAACTTTGTATTCTTATTATTATTATAAATCATCGCATCAATACATCAAGTATTATATCGCTTCTCTGCAATGCTCTAATATCTCCATAATCTGTATCCTAAAGCTAAAAGCTCCATTTCCAGTTTGCAATTCATAAAAACTTGTCTTCATATGTTCATTACACCAATACAACACATAGCACCAGATAAAACACAATCAAAAGACTTGTAACGTAGTTGTAATTAGCAACTCTCTCCCTAAGCACTCAAGAACTCAACAAGTATTGAAAGGGAAGCCTCAGAAATTGCAAACTTTGGTGATGACTTGACTCCCGCACTTTGCAATAACTCAGTAAAACTCCTCCTTTTCTGTTCATGGCCCGCAACCTTGACAGGCTTAATGTTTATGGGGTTGGAGTCTAAAGGTGAAATCAATAACATTTTTTTAAAATTAAAAAATGAATAGCATATGATTAGGCTTCAAGGTGAAAACCATTAAGTCTAAAGCACTTCAAGAACAACTCCATTGCCTGAAAATTCATCATTGTTTGATATATTTCACAATATAGATTTCAAAAGTTACAAGTACTATAGGTGGCTAAAATGTGATCTAATCAAGAGTTCATTGAGACTAGTAGACAAACAAAAACTTGACAGGCTTAGTGTTTGTGGGGTTGGAGTCTAAAGAGAAGATAAGATCAGAGTGACTTAAGGAATTGCAAGAAGCAATTGTAAGTAGCAATCCATAAAATCCAAAAGTTCCAAAATTTTTCCTAAAATACAAAAACCAAAATTGACCCTCTCTAAACTGCAAAAACAATTGAGCATGACAATGAGACTAAAACTATCATGCTTACACCTAAAACTTTGCTTGTTTATACAAGGTAATCACAAGAGTAATCTCCCATTCCTGCGCAATGGCAAGAAATATAGTTAAGGAATCATTCAGATTAATGCACTTCATCTCAAGAATTCATCAAACTAATTTCCTCTTGGACCAAAATATCGCTATGTCACAACTCCAAGGTAACAAAGAAACATAATTGAAAGACTATAATTCTATGTATCATCTCAAATTGTTTCTCACTTATTTCACAACACCATACATGAGTTACCATTAGACTAAAGTCGATAACTTTATGAAAATTTTAGAAAAAAACAAAACCCAAATTATGATAGGCGTAGCAAAATGCAACCCTAACATCCAGTGAACTAATCAATTAGGTTGAAATAAGAAAAAGAATTTGATGGTTGAAAATGAGAGTGAAGTCGAGGTTTTCCAACATTTGATTCAAGACTTTGAAATTCAAAGCTTGCCCAAAGATTCTCAAATCAAGAAATCGAATTGGATGATAGCTTCGACCTTCCCGAGAAGAAGAACAGTGCATGTCGCTCACCCGAGGCAACAGCAGAGAGAAAGCAGAGACAAGAAGAGAAGAAAACTTCAAGATCTATCTCAAGCGTGACTTCAATCGTGACTTCAAGCTTGAATTTGTAGAAGAGAAGACGACTTAAGCGATGTGGAGCGAGAAGAGAAGAAGACTCCAAGCATGACTTCAACCGTGAATCTGTAGAAGAGAAGAAGAAGTTTCGAGAGGGAGGGTCGAAGAAGTGAAGACGTCGAAGGATAAAGATGTCTTCGTAAGAATAGGTTTTTGTGGAATAGAAAAAGATAGGTGAAGAACAATATTAACTATTCCTCAAATTTACAGAATGCATATCGGTCGGGTCGGTCGTGCTGGGCCCGAACCTAGTCATAACGACCAGTGGGTCGGTCGGCCCATCTTTCAATGATCAGTCTCATATCTTTTGGCTATGCCAGGCCCAGGCCCAATCAATACATCCATAGCCCGTTCGTAGGTGGAAGTCTCCCATGCAGACATAAAGACCTAAACCTAGCACCTGCTCCATATATAAGGTACGACTTTGCCATAATAGAGGTACATAATCACAACCCTAGTTTTCTCTGCATACGGCAATCCTACCTACACAAAAGACTGACTTGAGCATTGGAGGGGCTTATCGGGAAACAACCCCCGACGTGCCTTCTTTATTTTGCAGGAACCTTCAAGCCGAAATTCCCGTGAGAAGCAGTCAACTCCATGGATCCAAACGGCAACACGCAGCCTCGCAAGAATCAGTTTGAACCAATTGACGCCCACCGTAGGGCCCTACATCAGGGCACCACGTCCAAAAACACGCAGATCAGTCAGGCAGCAGCAGCTAACCCTGATGTGGTCATTGTTGCAACGCTGGCGTTACAACGGATGGGTTTGCAGTTACCTGCTACCCTGTCACCGACACACCATGCTTCCCAAACGCAGTCTTTGAACCCAAATAATCAACCGCAACCTCAAAACCTAGAACAAGAAGAACAGAGCGTAGCCCTAGAGGATAACGCTGGAATAAACACGCGACCCAATCTTCAAAGACTCTCGATGCGATCCTCCGGCCTGCGGCATACCTCCCTCACCCAAAATAGATTGAGAAGCGGTGATCTATTGATTCGCCATATTTTACAGATTTCAGCCAACTGCAAGACAATAAAGATCCGTCTTGCACGGAACATCAAGATGACGACCGATCGCCACCCTACCAAGTCCTAGAAAATCATGGACGATCGGATCAATGCACCATGAAGCTTAGCCGGACGCCTAACACTCAATATAGCTCTCCTTCACTCCAAAGAACCTCGATAGCCTCCCGCGTTCGCACCAAAATACCGACGCTCAAAAATATACTGAAAGACCGATCCTCGGACTACCCGCAGACTTCCAATCGATGATGAATCTACACTGCGTTCCAGACGTCATTCAGTGCAAGGCTTTCTGTACGGCCTTTCAAGAGGGAGCTCGACGATGGTTCAATAGCTTACCTCCGAGCTATATCACGTGCTTTGAGGACTTTAGATTGCTATTCCTCAACTAGTTCGCCACAAGTAAGCGGCTGCAGAAGACGGCCTTGGAAGTGATGCAGTTAACACGCGGAGGAACGAGCCTCTGGAATTCATTACTCGCTCAATAATGAAGCAATTGAAGTTCCCGACCTCACTTGCTCCTCCATGTTGGCAGCACTGATGAGCAACACAAGGGATGAGGAGTTCAAAAAATCATTGGCCCTCGATCAACCCCGATCTATTCAGGAGATAAGAAATCGGGCGGATAAGTACATTCAGCTCGAAGAAGTATTGAAAAACACAAAACGCAGAGCAGATGATCGCGGATCGAGCGGCAGAGCGGATGAGTCCCATAAGAGATAGAAGGATCAGTCGACCTGGAGAAAACCGATCGATCGACAGGGACATCGACGAGAGTTCACCCCGCTCAACAGACGGTATGCAGAAGTACTGGCGGCCATGAGAGCAGACGGGGAGCCTATCCGAGAACCCAATAAGATGAAAAATCCCTCCAAGGATAGGGACCCGGATCTATATTGTCGTTTCCACAAAGACATCGGTCATGATACGGAAGATTGCTGGCAGTTGAAAAAAGAAATTGAATTCCTCATCCAAAGGGAAGGTTGGGACAATTTGTGAGGCGTGAACGAAATGCCGATCGAGATAACGAGCATAAGACCGGTCGGCCCGACAACAAGCGACAGTCTTGGAGGCGAAACGATAAGAATGATGGGGGGAGGCAGAATGCGAATACTGACGATCGACGCGAAGTGAGGGGACAATCCAGAGCAAGAGACGACAGGAACACTGGGCAACAAGATGACCGACCGGTTATGGTCATCAATATGATTTTCGATGGAAATGCAGTAGGGGGCCACTGCTAAAGGAAGAAAGAGGTATGCTAGGCAGGTTGGCGAAGATTTGTCAGCCAAAAGAAAGAGGCAGAACGATGGGATGATATCGTTCGACGAGTCTGACCTTGACGGTGTAAGTTGCCCTTATGACGACGCGCTCGTTGTAAATCTGAACATGGACGGCAACGAGGTGAAACGGGTAATGATTGATACGGGCAGCTCGATCGACTTGTGGTACCATGATGCCTTCAAGCAGATGGAGGTACCAGAGGACCGATTACTGCCTATAGAAGGACTTATAAAAGGAGTAACTGAAGCATCAGCCTACCCGTTTGTCCGGGTCTATTTGAAAGTGAAGTTCGGGCAAAAGCCGCGTCAAATAGAGAAGGACATTGAGTTCTTAGTTGTGAAGTTTTAAGGGACGTACAATGCGATAATTGGACGAGCCACTTAAAACGCCCTTAGAGCGGTCGTCTCCACCTACTACCAAGCGATGAAATTCCCAACGCCCCATGCGATAATTGGACGATCCACTCAAAACGCCCTTAGAGCGGTCGTCTCCACTTACTACCAAGCGATGAAATTCCCAATGTCCCATGGAATCGGTATTGTCAGAGGTCAGCAGAGAATTGCTAGAGAGTGTTACTTAGAGGAAATAAAAACACTAGACGGGGCGGTAGTCCTAACGAGCTCTCTTGACGTAAGAGCCGATGAGGAGATGGAGAGAATGAACCCAGTGGAAGAAACGCAACGGGTCATATTAGATGAGGCCGACCGCTCCAAATTCACAAATCTAGGTTCAAAGCTTCAGAAAGACCTAGTTAAAGAGATCACGATCGCTTGGTAGAAAATGTGATCGCCATTGGGTACCGAGCGACATGCCTGAAATTTCTCGATCGGTCGCATCGCACTCCTTTGGTATTCGACAAGATTACAAGCCGGTTAGACAGAAGAAGCGGTGGCAAAGTAAAGAACACCAGGAGATGATCGAGAAGGAAATAAAAAAGCTACTCAATGTCGGGTTCATTCGAGAGGTCAAATACCCGGAATGGTTGGCCAACGTCGTACTCGTAAAGAAGAAAAACGAAAAGTGGAGAATGTGTATCGACTTCACCGACTTAAACAAAGCGTGCCCAAAAGACAGTTTCCTCTTGCCCAAGATCGAGCAGTTAGTAGACTCCACCTCTAGACATGAACTTCTCAGCTTCTTGGATGCTTTCTCGGGCTACCATCAAATTCAAATGAGTCTCGAAAACGAAGAAAAGACCGCCTTTATAACCGACCAAGGCATGTATTGCTATCAAGTAATGCCGTTCGGCTTAAAGAATGCGAGGGCCACTTATCAGCGGCTCGTCATGGAGGTTTTTAAGAAACAGATCGGTCAATCTGTTGAGGCTTATGTGAACGACATGGTGGTTAAGAGTAAGACGGCTGCCGAGCACTTGGAAGATTTAAAAGAAGTCTTCTGGACCCTTGACAAATTTCAGATGAAGCTAAACCTAGAAAAATGCGTCTTTGGTGTGGCTTCCAGGAAATTCCTGGGATTTATAATCACTCAGGGGGGATTGAAGCTAATCCAAAAAAGATTGAAACTATCATCCAAATGTCCTCACCGCGGTGCTTGAAAGATGTTCAGATATTAACTGGACGGATAGTTTCCGTAAGCAGATTTGTCTCCAGGTTGGGGGACAAGTGCCTACCGTTCTTCAAAATCTTGAGGAAAGCAAATATGGCTCAGTTCCAATGGCCGGACGGATGCGAAAGAGCCTTCCAACACTTGAAACAAAGATTCAATAAGCCCACTGTTTTACAGAGCCCCGCTGAGGGAAGACTCGATTATCTATCCGGCGGTCACGAGAGGGAGCGATCGCGCGGTCTTGGTTCGATCGGATGGTAAGGAACAATTTCTGATCTACTACGCCGCAGAAGATAATCGAAAGGGGCAGAAACACGATATACGCCCATAGAAAAGTTAGCTCTTTCCTTGATAATCACGGCGCGAAAACTGAGGCCATATTTTCAGAGTCATACCATTGAGGTGTGGACAGACCAGCCCCTCAGGCAATGCCTCCAAAAGCCTGAAACCTCCGGACGATTAATAAAATAGGCGGTAGAACTGGGGGAGTTCGATATACAATATAAACCTCGGACGACCATCAAGGCACAGGTGTTGGCGAACTTCATTGCAGAAATGAATCAACCTAACTCGTAGGTGAGCAATGCCCCGCCTTGAGCTTATTGTTGACGGTCAGTCAACGCCGAGGGATGTGGAGCGGGAGTAGTATTGATCAGCCTGCACAAAGAGGAAAACGTGGAATATGCTCTTCGACTAGAATTCAAGGCTTCCAACAACGAAGCAGAATATGAGGCCCTGATAGTCGACCTCCAATTGGCCAAGGAAATGGAGGTAAAACATCTAAAAGTATACAGCGATAGCCAAGTAGTGGTCGATCAAGTCACTGGACAGTATGAAGCCAAGGGAAGTAGCATGATCAAATACCTGGAGCAGGCAAAGTAGGAGTTGAATAATTTCGAGCAATACTCGATCAGCAGGATAGAAAGAGCTCAAAATGGCAAGGCAGATGCGCTCTCTAAAATAGCTTCCGACAGAGATGCGAAAAATAACGTTTTGGTCGAGCGGCTAGAACGGTCCAGCATTCAGAAAGCTAATGAAGTTCTTGACTTAAATACCGGTCGGTCGAGTTGGATAAAACCGATCAGACGGTATCTCCTAGAGGGAATGCAACCGGAAGAAACGTTGGAGGTCAAGAAACTGAGAATAAAGGCGGCCGAATACGCAGTCATTAATGACACCCTATACAAGCGATCTTATGACTGACCACTGTTGCGATGCTTGAGCGAAAAAGAGGCAGAACAAGCAATGGCTGAAGTCCACGAAGGAATGTGTGGAAACCACGTGGGAGGCAGAATGTTGGCTCATAGGCTGATTAGACAGGGTTATTACTGGTTGACAATGAAGAAAGACTACCAGGAGAAAGTCGACCGATGTGAGGCTTGCCAGAAAAACAGTAGTCTGTCTCATCAGCCGACCGAGAGGATGAAAATCGTGAGTCATCCTATCCCTTTTGCTCAATGGGGAATGGATATACTGGGGCCTTTCCCCCTCGGTCCTGGACAGAAGAAGTTCCTGGTAGTGGCAGTGGAATATTTCACCAAATGGGTAGAAGTGAAAGCAGTCGCTACAATTACCGAGCAGAAGGTGGAGAACTTCGTAAGAAAAAATATACTAAGCTGCTTCAGGATGCCTATGGTGTTGGTTACAGACAACGACCGGCAATTCGACAACGATAAGTTCAAAGATTTTTGCAACCGACTAAAGATAAGGCTACAGTTGACCTCAGTAGCTCACCCTCAAAGCAACGGTCTCGTGGAGAACACTAACAAAAAGATCATGAATGCTCTCAAGAAGCGCCTAGAAGGACGAAAGACTTGGGTGGAGGAACTAGACGAAGTATTATGGGCATATAGAACTACACCGAATGGAGCCACAGGAGAAACCCCGTTCAGGATGACCTTTGGGGCAGAAGCCTTAGTTCCAGTAGAAGTGGTGCTGCATAATCAAAAAGTGTTGAGCTATAAAGAAGAGCAGAATAATGAAGCCCGCCGAGCAGAACTCGTGCTCCTCAACAAGACCGGATAGGCGCCTACTCGCTCTAAGTCGCCGTAAAAGCAACGAAGTTCTACAACAGAAGAGTAAAGCCGAGCGATATAAAGGTTGGTGGGTACATCCTGTGAAAAGCCGAGACGGCTGGAAAACACCCTGGAAAGCTCGGATAGGCGTGGGAAAGACCCTATCAGGTGACAAAGCAAGTTGGACATGGCTCTTGCATCCTACACGATGCGAATGGGAAGATTTTATCGAGGCTTTGGAATTCTCGAAACTTGAAGGCGTTCTACCAGTAGATAAGTTTTATTTCAATTAATCTTTGTTTATTACTGTTTTTTGTACACAACGTGTGGGTACCTTTTTCCTGGCCTTGCCAGTCAGGTTTTTTAACGGCTCACACCCTCATTATCATCAATAAAGGGGTTTTCAGATTTCTTGGTAAGAACGAACTTCATTGAAATTGGCAGAGTAAAAAATTCCATCGACATCGCTCTGCCGGGTCGCCAAGATAAGATCCTTGGGACCACGGCTCGGCCTCGACCATAGATCGATCAGGTTGCCAAGACAAGATCCTTGGAACCATCGATCGACTTCGACATCGCTCGGTCGGGTCGCCAAGACAAGATCCTTGGGACCATAGCTCGGCCTCGACCATAGGTCGACCAGGTTGCCAAGACAAGATCCTTGGAACTATCGATCGACTTCGACATCGCTCGGCCGGGTCGCCAAGATAAGATCCTTGGGACCAAATTACCTTCAACTATAGATCGACCTCTCAACGCCGACCATGAGCAACTTTATCAAATCCTACTATAGATCGAAAATAAAGAACATAAACACAGAAAATGACTTCGAAATAATGAAGGATAAAAATAAGAATTTCATTTCTTTAAATCCGTCCTGGCCACAAGCCCGACCAGATGAGCTTTAAAAGTCGCAGAAGGAGAGCTACTGAGCACCGAGGAACAGTGAGAAGCCTCGAGGTCGGTGGATGCATAGAAGAAGCCTTAAGTGGACGGAACAATCGTGGTAGGAGCAGTGGTCTAAGGAGTAACCGAGGAATATCCTCGTGAGAAAGCTCTTCCTCCTCGTAGCTAAGATCCAGCCTCCTCATCCTAATAAGGGTCCGCTCTCCTCGCCCTCTCTTCATATCCTCCAAAGAAAGGCCGAGAGTGCAGCAGAAGAAGCGGCCCGGCATAATCCTCAAATGAAGGACACTCGACCCATCAGAACGTGAACCTCGTGGCACCTCTTCAGACCGAGAGGTTAAATCACAGCAAGCTCTAAACACTCCTCGCTTAGAAACCACTTTTCCACCTTTTATCGTGATCGATCCTCCGCCTCTTGATAAAGCACCGCAAATCTCTCAACACATCCTCGGTCCTATGTCTACCCTCCATCGCGCATGACATTCCTCGGAGCTACTTCTTACGCCCTCGCTCCGCCTCCATCGCTTTCACTCGCCCTTTGCCGCAATCAATCGGCTCCTCTCCTCCTCCCCGGTGGCAAGTTGAGCTTGTAGAATGCTCCTCGCCTCCTTCCAATACTTCTTCTCCTCCTCCAAGGAAGAGAGTTGAGCCTGGAAGAGGCCTCTCTCTTCCTTAGCCTCCGAAAGCTCGCCCCTCAAAGTCTTCACTTGCTCGAGGAAATTGTGGATCTCCTGATCTTGCGATTGATTGATCCCGTCGAGCTGCCCCATACGCTGATGCATCGCGAAAGACATCACCAAACTTCTCACACAACTGCGGATGAGACGG
This sequence comes from Erythroxylum novogranatense, assembly GCA_029891385.1. Classification (NCBI taxonomy): domain Eukaryota; kingdom Viridiplantae; phylum Streptophyta; class Magnoliopsida; order Malpighiales; family Erythroxylaceae; genus Erythroxylum; species Erythroxylum novogranatense. The sequence goes on along the minus strand of JAIWQS010000024.1, from coordinate 162,205 downwards.
GTCCCCAACTCCATATTGCTCAGCGAGCCCAAGAGCTCCTCGTCTACGGGGGGAGTGACCCTCTCAGCAATGTGAAATGACACGTCGAGATCCCCGATCGATGCGATTTTGGCCAAGCTAATTGAAGACTCCCACTTGTCGGCGCTATCTGCCACACCTTTCCCCTTGCTTCCTTTCTCCTTCCTTTTCTTGCCTTGATCTGACGGGTCGGACGGTAGATCAGCGAGCCGAGCAACCATTTTCCTCTTAAGAGGTGGCCCCACATCCTCTTCCTCCTCGTTTCAACCCGCTTCGGCCGACTTCATCGGTATGATCGGCAATGACGCCAGACACAACAGATGATCTTCACATTAAGGACCCCATGACAACGTGGAATGGCGGCCCATCAAGGCAGAGCGATGTCTTCACCGACCGCTTCTTCCTCTTTTTCCTCTTTTCGGCCTGATTCTTGGACTTAGAGGGTTGGGAGGACCCGGGGAAATCTTCTATCCTCACCATGGTTGCACAGCAATAAAACGGGTCAGAAAGCGAAACCAATACTTAAAAAGATAGCAAATAATTCAACCACGAAGGGTCAACCAGAAGAGGCGGTCTCATCTCCTAGCCCGCTAATTTGTGGCGGGGAGACGAGTAAAAAGGAATCGATCGAGGCCCCCCCGTGATATCCCATAATGAGCCGAGCGAAATCATATCGGTCGAGCTCCTTTATGCGCCCGACCACCTCCAACTCTTCTCTACTAAGAGACACGCTCGACGTGTCGTTCCATCGCTTCTACTAAAGGATACCTCCATGGCCGGTTGCATCAAGGAGAATCTCGGGTTTCACAAATAAATACTTTGTCTGCCAAGCGGAGATTTTCGAGGTTGTCCCGGTCGGGCGAAACCGGGCATCTCTGTACAGCAAAGAAGAGATCCCGACCTCAGAGTTCGGACTCTGGTTCATCCTTAAAAAGTGACGCAGGATGCCAATCGAAGGAGGACAGCCGAACTGATGGCACAGCAAAGCCAACCCATTGATAAACCTCCAGTCGTTCGGAGGAATTTGGCTCGGCATCAACTGATAGGCAGCGCACACCTCATCAACAATCGGGACATACGGGAGCCTCATACCTCCCACCGAGAAAAAATTATCGGACACTGAGAAAATACCTACTCGAGTTCTTGAGATTAGCTCGTGATTGAAAGCCACACGGGTCCCGGGACAAAGGGATTCTGTTCCTAATAACCGACCGATTCAACTCCCCCAAGGTCATCGTCGATGCATTTCTCGGTGGCTCCTCCACAACCAACCCATCATTCTGCTCCCTCGTCGAGATTTCTTCAACGTCTTCTACCATACTTCTAGAACTGGCCGCCGACATGTTCACTAAAAAGAAACCTTTGAAAAGACTTTAGAGGAGGAGACGAAGGAAGAGGACGTATGTTGGACCCCGAACTTTCTTAGATTTGTGAATTTGTAAATTGACATTAAATGAGAAACTGAGGTGACTTAGTCTTGTGTAAAGGAAGAGAAATATATGAATTTGAATGGTTATGTTTAAGGTTTTGGGTGAACAATGTTAGTTTGGACAAATTAAGATGATGTTTTGAGGTTAGTACATGAAATGAGTTCGATCTGAGGTTTGAGTAGATTCGGTTTGTATTATGAAAATTGTTAGAAAAGTTAAAGTGAATGAGTTGATTGAAATGGAGTTGATTTAATATGAAATAAATAAATAGTGAAAGAATGAGAATTTGAAGAACTGAGAAAGTTGACCTTTTGGAGTAGAAAGAATTGACTTTTGATTTAAGCAGATTTTGAGAAAATGATCTTAAGGAAAATTGTAGCTTTTGTTGAGAGCTCTTTGTAGCCATAAAGTATGGTATGTTTCGATATCGGGTGGAAGTTATGATCAGTCAAAGTCGCGAACATTTGACTTTGTTTTATAAATGTTCTTAGTGTAGAATTGTATATGCGGTTGCTTGAGACAAGTTAAGTATTTGTGAAACTGTTCATAAGCGTACATTTAGGTGTGTAATGTGATTTGAGGCAAATTATAGATAGATATGTTCTGAATTAAGTTCGGTGATCTATATGAAAGATATAGAAGAGTATCCTAGTCTGTCAATGATGTAGAATATGTTCTTTACGGTTATGAAATTTGGGAGATATGAAATGTTATGAGTTTGGATGAAGTATAGGATGAGACATTTCTGAGCGAAGTTTCGATCGACTGACCGACCTAATTAGAGGTTGCTATTGCTTTTGAATTCCTCGTGAACATTTTTGATTATATTATGATATTTTCATTGTTATAAGTATGCCAATTTGGACCTTGGCATGTGCTGTATAGCAATTTCAGAAATTTCAAATTCGCTGTCGGGGTGATTAGCCCTCTTTCTTTTTGTTGCTTTACATTTTCCGACCGACATCCGATTAACTGAGTTTTGAGCGTTGGATTCCTAAGACAATTACCTACCTAATGATGGAAATTATGATTGTTTAAGGATTGTTTGAGTCGAAGTGAGTTAGATATCTTCCGAGCACGGTTCGAGATTGTGATGATATCTTGATCGATTGAGATCTAATCAAGTTGATTATTGTTTCTAAATAAGTTAGAGGCATGGGACTGCAATTATTTGAAGGAATCAAAATTTACTTGATTCCAAGATTTTTCGAATTTATGAACTTGAGGTATTAAGGTTATAAGAATATATAAGGGTAATTTGGGCATGATACTTAAGTCTAAGAGTATTAAGGCTTGTGTGGGAGGGCAATATGGACTATTCCCCACTCATTAAGAGAGTGATATAAAAGAGGAAAATAAGAATTAGAAAGAGAAAAAGAAAGAAATGGAAAATGAGAGAGAAGAGGAAGTCGTAGGAGGAGAAGAGAGAAGAAGAGATTTGGGTTTTGATCCTTGCGATTTCTGACGGATTTGGAGCAATACCTGGTAAGTTCTAACCCTTTTATCTTAATTTAAGTTGGATTAAACCCTAGATTTGCATGGATTGAGTAGAAAACGATGGTTTAGGGTTTATGGGGAAAATAGTTAGAAATTGCTGGGTTGATGATTTTAGGATGGATTGGAAGCTTAGAATGGGTTAGAAATGCATTATAGGTCTTGATCTATTGTTGAGATGTGTTGGATTTGGTTAAGGAAAGAATCGGTTGGGTTCTGCAGAGATCCGGGTTTGGTCGAACTCGCACTGCACGTCGCGACGTGTGAAGCAGGGAGCCACGTCGCGACGTGTAAATAATTTTACGATTATTCGTCGCGACGCGTGGATCGCAAGAGTCGTCATGACGTGTGATATTTATTCACCGTGACGAGAGAATCGGCCTTCCTCGCGACGTGCGAACCTGTGTTCGCCGCGACGTGCGAGTAGGGTGCATACCACTGGTATACACTTGTGGTCGCCATGACGAGCGGCTGCTTGTCATTGCCATGCCCATGTGGCGAGCTCCTATTTTTTTCAAATGAGGTTTTTGGTATTTTGGGCATATCTTTTGGTGTAGATGTCCGATTGAGGTGATTTCAGATTCGTTATGATCTAGAGATCAAAGATTACAAGTGCTATGAAGTTGGGAAGTTCGGAATTAGCCTTGAAGGGTTCGAAATTTTAGGAGAAGGTCGAAGATAGATTTATAATGCTTTATTTTGGATTCCAAGCTTTGAATGTTTACTATGAATATTAAATAAATGGAACTTGGTTGTTTTAGGAAACCAAGTGAGGAAAGAGGAGCAAGGGGAACAAGAGGAGAGGCATACCTAAACAAGTTTATAAGCAATGGAATTCAGGTGGGTTTCATGTTTATAATTTAGTAATGAGCCACTAAAGTGTTCTCCCAAATCAAGAATGATTTCAACTACTTCATAAATATTGTTTTGTTTCTTGTGAATGATTTGCAAAATAAAGATGATAATGCATTGAAACGTTTATGTCATATCATTGAGACATTTATGTCATGTCTTGTGAAATTCATGGCATTTCAGTATATTCGAAAAGAAAGAAAAGAGCACGAAAGAGTATGATTATGTGCTTTTGTTTGGGCGAGAGTGGAACCATTTCGCTAAATCACGTGCACGCCGACAAGAGCCTTCTCCCTGCTGCCACTTGTGGCCTATGAGTTCGAATGGACTCATTTCGTTCGTGGTGTAAACTTGGTTTCTCCTTTTGTTTCCATGGAACCCTCGAGCCATTTGTTTGTGCATTGCATCTATGACTTGTCAAGTATGTGCATAAATTGAGCATTTGATATTGATGATTGATTGAACATGTTGTGTTGATGTGATAGCATTTTCACTATAAAATTACACTTTTCAACTACGAGTTTGAATTCAAAATTTGATTTGACCGAATTTGGGAGCAAAGAATTTTATGAACTTATTATGATTATTGAATAACAAATAAACTTTTCAACGGTTTTGCTTATGCTTCGTTATAAACACATTACCCATTTGCTATAAGCTCACCCCCTTTATCCCCATCTCCGGTAGTTGAGCGGAGATTGGATGAAAGATGGTCAAAACCGTTTGTTCGATTGTGTATGGCTTGTATGTTATGATGAAATTGATTTATGGATTTGTATATAGAATGGAAAGTGAATTAAGGTTGTGTAATGAATTACGTACATGTATATTGAATTGAGAAGTGGGAATGATTTGGGAATATATATGTATGATTGATTTGGGAATTTGATTGAATTATGAGTTTGGTATTGAATTGAGAATTATGGAAGTATTAGATTTAGATTTGTGTTTCTGCTGGTGTTTGGATGCCGGACGGGAGGTCCGATGTTGCCTGGTATTGTTGAGTTGTAATATTAGAAGTGTGTTTCTTGTGTTTTAAATTTTTGGGCTGTCCAAATACAGCTGTTATGCTGCCCGATTTTCGGTAAAAATCGGGCTAAGATAAGAAGAGATTTAGTTGTATTAAGATGTTTTAGATGTATAAGAAATGATTAAAATGAATGAAGTGAAAACGAATAGAAATGTATGGATTGGTTATGTTTTGTATGAGTGAATGAGTTTGAATAAAGATGAAAAAAAAATTTATACCGGATTTTGGAACGCCTTAGGGTTCCCAACGCGATCAGGTTACTTTGTCCTTTGTTTTCGGATGTCGGATTTGTTTCCGTTTCCTTCCGTTTTTGGCCCGATGTGATTAGTTGACTTTCGTTCAGTTTGACTTTCGCCTTATGTTTTGTTTCAGATTCCGTTAATTTTAGTTGTCGATCGGAAATTTGTTATTCGTTCGCCTTCGAATTCAAATTCTCCAATTTGAATCCGTTTGATTTCGGCAACTTCCGTTCGTTTTCCGGTTGGGATCCGGTTCCCGAATCGGGTCCCAACAACGTACCTATTCAGTGATTTGAGGTTGAGAAATCGGACGACGGATTGAAAGAAATTTTCGGGAACCGTAAACGAGAAAGAGCAAGTGAAAGCAGAGTGTAAGCTGGAGAACGAAAGCAAATGTAAAGAACTCTGCAATCCATCGACCCTGAGTACTTATAGAAGACCGATCGAAGGGACGCCCAATCAAAGCTCGACACATGGAAAAAATCCAGGTCGAGCCCAGACACGTGGTTGCATCTGAGCGGAGGTAAATTAGGGTTCTTAGAAACCCGGAGCGGCGCAACAGTTGAAAGGACGTGTGTGACAGCTGCACAACGGTTACAAATTCTGAATATTTGTCAGAGGGCACACGCCGTCAATAATAAATGCTCCAAGTACCTTCACGCGCTCGATGACGATGTGGATCCGATCTACCTTGGCGCGAGCTATCATGCAATAGGTATCAATGCCAATCGATCGGGACACTTAACCGCCAGATCCCAATACGAGATCCACGCATCTGACGCCGATATTCGGCCGACCGGGCCTACCTCAGGTCTTTATCTCATAGACGATCTACAACGTTGATATCCGACCGACCGGGCTTACCCCGAGCTGTCCTATGTACGAGCTACAAGACCCTTGCATACTCCTTCGACCCTTCTCCCTGCTCAGACTCGAGGAGTAGGGGGCTTATGGTCCGGTCGGTCGTGCTGGGTCCGAACCTAGTCATAACGACCAGTGGGTCGGTCGGTCCATCTTTCAAGGATCAGTCTCATACCTTTTGGCTATGCCAGGCTCAGGCCCAATCAATACATCTATAGCTCGTTCGTAGGTGGAAGTATCCCATGCAGACGTAAAGACCTAAACCTAGCACCTGCTCCATATATAAGGTACGACTTTGCTATAATGGAGGTACGTAATCACAACCCTAGTTTTCTCTGCATACAGCAATCCCACCTACACAAAAGACTGACTTGAGCATCGGAGGGGCTTATCGGGAAACAACCCCCGATGTGTCGTCTTTGTTTTGTAGGAACCTTCAAGTCGGAATTCCCGTGAGAAGCAGTCAACTCCATGGATCCAAACGGCAACATGCAGCCTTGCCAAAATCAGACTGAACCACATATTTTGTATGATTAGTTATTGTCAACTTATTTTTGACCAAACACAAGCTTAAAAAATAGAATAGGAATACGCAAGGAATAGAATAGCTATTCCTACAAAGCAAACAACTCATTAGGGATTTAGGTTACAAATTGAAGGGTGTGATTTTTCTCCTATTGAAATGACATCATTTTAATAATCAAAGTCACTTCTGTTAATTACGCTGACATGTTTGACTAATGAGGATCTCTTGAAACTTGGCAGTGTCACGTTAGCAAAGATAACAGTGAGATTAATGTCGAGCTAGAATTGGAAAAAATTAAAAGCTTGAATATTTTATTGCGACTTTTGAAAGTTAGGTTATAATGAAAAATTGACGAAAATTAAGTTTTTTTTAATTAATCATATTATTTATTATATGATGAAATTGTAATATTTTAAGTACTTTTATTGTCTTTTATTTTATACTTGTATAATCTTTTCTTATATTAATTGTGATTATCATTTATGTGTCAAATATGTGAAAGGTAATGTTAATATAAATTAATAGATTGTTATTATTTTAATTTTAATTATTATGTTTCTAGTCAAACGGAAGCACATTAGTAAACATAACATTCTATGGAAACTATCGGGTGGTGTGGACGACCTTCTCCAACCGATGAAGGAGAGGTTTCCAGCTTGGCTTGTTGAGAAGATTGATCTTGAAATGAGTTGGCAGAATCTAAACTCTTCTTCACGGGCTTTCCAACAATTCATCATCGCAGCTTTTATGTAGTCGTGCCATTTTCAAAGAAGATCAAAGTCGAAATCACCACGTTAAGGAACCAATCCACGAGGTCGCACTTCGAGAAGTCATGGGCATGCTCTACCAGTGGAGGTAGGATTCCTTTATCGGCACCTAGGAGTAATGAATCGGATTCCGAGCATGACATTCCATATTCACATAGAGTCGGGATTTTGTACGGATCGCCTACTTCACAAATCGGGATGAAGATAGCCCATCAGTAGCTAACAAACATATAAACTGGATGAGAAAGGTTCACAGATACATTGGTCCCTATATTTTCAAGAATCCTCGCTCGGCATACATAAACTATCGTGATCTTGACGTTGGACTTAACAACTTATATAACATCAGTTATGAGAAAGCAAGCATATAGGGTAGGAAATATTTCGGCGACAATTTCAATAGAGGTGAGGGTGAAAACTAAAGTTGATCCTTCTAATTTCTTAAGGAATGAGCAAAGTGTACCCCCTACTCTCTCCTAAGTTGGTGAGGAAATAATAGGAATTACTTATTATGTAATGCAGTGATGATTCTACTGCTGTGTATCTGTTTGTGAAATTAGGGCCTAGTAATTGAGAGTGGATCTTCTGTCATTCTAATGCTGATCTTCTATGTGTTTATGTTTGTTTAGTTGAGCTTTTAAACGGTAAATAAGTACTTTCTCTACCAATTTTTTTTTAAGAAAATGAGTATTTTGCTGTAAAATGAAAAAGCACATTTTTAGTATATATAGTTTTTTTTTACAACCAAAATACAGCTTTTTAAAAAGTTCAAATTCGGAGCTTCAAAAAGGAACAGCTTTTAAGTAGATTTTTAGATCAATTAATAAATCTATTTTAGTCCTTTTATCCTTATATTTTACACATAATTTTCACAATACTTACAAAATCATCTTCATGTTTATTATAAGATTTAGATAATATTATTCGGCTTTTATATGTTTTAATATTTATTTTAAAATTAATTTTACTTATGTTATAATTCATATAAAAGATTTGGTTAGATATATTTTCATTTATGTTTTATATGGTTTAAAATTATATAATAATTAATATATTGTGCTTTGTATATTGTTTAATATACTTTAAATAATATTTATATGCATAAATAATTTTTATTACAAAATAAAATATCTTTAAAATTAATAAAAATATTTTTATTTTTATGTTACCAAAGAATCTACTTTATGAAGTTCTTTTAAAAATTACTCTTTTAATTGACAGCAAGCAGTTAACTAATTTTTTAAAAAGCTCTCCTAAAAGAAGCTTTATTGACAAAAACTTTATTAATATAAGTCCATCCAAACAAGTACTAATGCTACTCTATTTATACTTTCTAATTCAAAAATTCGTTCTATTTAAAGACCATTCCTCACTTTCTTTTAATTTTATTTTGCTTCCTTTGCAGCATGCTTTCAATATCTCCGCTATTTCTTTAGACAAAGGTTACACGCCTCTCTTCAGTGCGGGTTAATATAATAATAATAATAAATTAATCAATTTTATTTAATTTAATATTTATAATTTATAAATTAATTAAACAATTTTAATAAATTGATTAATTTTAAATTTAATTTTTGATCTTAAATTATTTTAAAATTAAAGTTAAAATAATAAAAATCAAAATGTATGTCATAGGTATGACATTAATCAAAAATAAAATAAATTTCACATGCACGACAAAAGTGTTACGCTTGATGTAAATATTTATTTTATTTTATTTTTATCATTTTAATTTTAATTTTTACAAAAATAATACTATAATGAGAATTAAATTTTAATTTTGATAAAACTAATAGTAACATAATTAAAATTAAAATTAAATTAAATTTTTATTAATTTAATTTAATTTAATTTTAAAATTTAAAATTTTTATTATTTAAATTTTAAAATTTTAAATAAAATTTTAAGATAAAAATTTAAATTTTAAAATTGATTAATTTATTAAAATTGTTTAATTAATTTATAAATTATAAAATTAAATTAAATTAAAATTTGATTAATTTTATTATTATTATTATATTAGGCCGCAATAAAGAGAGGTGTGTGCTTCTTCTAAGGAAACGGTGGAATGATTGAAAGTTGCGTTAGTAGTGAACAAAGGAAGCAAAAGAAAATAAGAAGAAAGTGAGAAATGGTCTTTAAATAGAACGTCATATTTTGAATCAGACAAGGACGTCCACAGAAGACTCGCTCTCCTAATAATTGTTCTCGTGCCTACAAATTAATAATAATATAGAGTCTTCTTTGTTATCATTAAATATTAATTAAAGCGACATTTTAAATCTCGTTTCAATTTTACTTTAATTATATAATAAAGTCAAACCTAGACTCATCCGTTACTATTCATGTTAAAAGTTATATATTAATTACATATAAATTAAAGTTGTCAAACTTAAAGACTTCTTGCAAAGTTATCATTAATCCTTGACAATTGATATAAAGTGCAACATCAATCAATTATATTAACTCTAAATAATGTATAAAATTATTTAATAAATTTAAAATGTACTACAAATATGAAATTATTATTTATTAAAACTTTTTATTTAATGCATAATATGACATGTAATATGTATATAAAATAGTTACGCGGAAGTCAAGTCTCTATAAAATATATACTAAATTAAAACATTTTAATTAGTTTTAATAATTAAAAATGATTAATTAAATTTTTAAATTTTAGTAAAATATAGCTATTTAATTGTTAAAAACTTTTCTTTGATGTAAATAAATTAGATTTATATGTGAATTATATAACGCCTACTAATAATTGAAAGTAATGAAATTAATCTTTTATATTTTTGACCCTTACTACTATTTTTAAATTTGCACAAACATCTTATATTGTTGTAGGGTTTTCGTTTTAATTTTAACTGTTGATTATTACTACAAAATTAAATATACTTTTAAATAAAAATTAATTTGTTCAAATTTGAGACTACAAAAATCGATTAAGCTCAAATTAGCTTGATCAATTAAGATAAAATAATATTTTTATTTTAAATTAAAATAAATTTTGATTGAGCTAAAAATTTTAAACCAAAAATTTATTTTTATATTGTATATTTAAATTCTTTTAAGAATACTAAGAAAATAATAAGAAATTAGTACTTCGTTGTACCCTCAATCATTTTAATATCAAATTTCTTTATACTTGAGATTTGTAGATAAAAATAATATAAAATAATAATTGTTCATATTTAATAAAAATCTAATTACATAATTATATCTACTACTACATATATTACATAAGGAAAAAGTTTTTATTTTTATTAATACTGTATCGATCACTATAAGATACATTGGTATGAGAATGTTATCTTTTAAAATTTTAAATTGTCATAAAATTTTAATTAAGACAAATTTATAATTAATTTTAAATTCTAAATAATATGTTTAGAGGATGAACTAGTGTATCTTTATTTTGTGTCAAAATATTTGCATTCATTTATTACAAAATAAAAGTTATTTATTTCTTTAATTTGTTTCAAATTTGAACATAGCAAAGATTTAAATATAGTTATGAAATGAAATTTTAGAAAATAATTAATAATAATATTTTAAATTCTCTATGTTAATGATATATTAATTACCTAAGAGCTTTAAAATTGTAATTGTTAGTTCTATAAAAATTAATGAATTTTGATAATAGAATAATATTATCTTTTGAATTAGAATGAAGTTCAATGTTTTCATTTCTCTTCTTCTTTTAATTTCACATATATTTGATGTATATGTTAAATTCTATTTATACAATATAAAAATAATTGTTTTGTTTTTATTTTAGATTTCACTTCTAGTTGGTTGTTTCTTTGATACGAACTCTTGTTGTAAATTATAGTACTTGAAGAGCTATGACTATTTATTATTTTTTTATTTGATATTTTGATGTAATATTATTTAAGGTGAATTACCAAAATTTCAAACTTTTGTTAATTTTTAATTATAGTTCGAACCTTAAAACTAGCAATAAAATGTCAAAATTTTCAATTTTTCATTTCTATCCCGAAAATAATTTAAATTCTCTATGTTAGTGATATATTAATTACCCAAGAGCTCTAAAATTGTAATTGTTAGTTCTATAAAAATTAATGAATTTTGATAATAGAATATCATTCTCTTTTGAATTAGAATGAAGTTCAATGTTTTCATTTCTCTTCTTCTTTTAATTTCACTTATATTTGATGTATATGTTAAATTCTATATATACAATATAAAATAATTGTAATTGTTTTTTTTTCGATTTCACTTCTAGTTGATTGTTTCTTTGATCTGAACTCTTATTGTAAATTGCGGTACTTAGAGAGCTATGAATATTTATTACTCTTTTAGTTGATATTTTGATGTAATATTATTTAAGGTTAATTACCAAAAAACTCAAACTTTCATCAATTTTTAATTATAACTCAAATTTTCAAAGGTAGCAATAAAATGTCAAAACTTTCAATTTTTTTCAATTATAGCCCGAAGCTAGTCTCACCATTATCTTTACTGACGTGACATTGTCATATGTCAAGAGATCCTCACTAAAGTTTGATTATTGAATTGACGTTATTTTATTATAAAATAGAAACGATATCATTTCAATAAGAGAAAATCACCTCTTAATTTGTAACCTAAATCCATCATTCTCATTCGTCCATTCATTTATAGATCTTCTACATAAAAAACAACCAAGAATGTCAAGCGCTAATGGAAGATCGTTGGCATATTTCAAGAAATCTTGGCACAACTCGAAATGCTCTTCTGTGGGGCAATAGTTCTTAAAAGCTTTTGAGCATAGAAGCTGGATTGCTTCTTCATTATCCGATATCTCAACCCTATATATTTCTTCAAATCTATGGCATATCAATAAATGCTCATCTTTAGTTGTTATGAATATCATACTTCCATTGCCAAACCATTCATTTGTTCTTGCTGATGATTTTAATTCTTTTAGTTGATCTATATCATCAAGAACAACTAAAAGCACTCTTTAACATAGTTTGTGCTTGATCTCATCTATTCCTACATAGATATATCATATCCTCAAGTACTTGTTTCACAAGGTTTATTGAAGAAGCTTTTTCTGTAAATGAGCAAGTCCATGTTTTTCGTTAGTTTTCCTTATATTTGGAAGAAAGCAACTACATTCAAATTGGAAAGATAGTTTCTTGAAGGAAATTCTAACAATAGTTGTCAACCTAATTCCTCCATTTCCCAAATCCCAACAATGCAAACATCGTCCTTCCTCCCAACATCTAAGAATGAAGTTAGTTTCTCCGTACGCGAATCCATTCCAACAAAATCATTGGCCAAGCGAAAGAATCTATTACTTGATTTTCTCAATTTGCTCAATATCTTTTCAACCACTTAGGGATTTAGGTTACAAATTGGGGAGTGTGATTTTCTCTTGACATCATTTCAATAATTAAGAGTCACTTCTGCTAATTACATTGACGTATCTGATTAATGAGGATCCCTTAACATGTGATAGTTCTACGTTAGCAAAGATAATAGTGAGACTAACGTCGGCTAGAATTAAAAAAAATAAAGTTTGAGTATTTTATTGATATTTTAAAAGTTCATGCTATAATTGAAATTTGACGAAAGTTTATGCTTTTTTATAATTAACCATATTATTTATTATATGATGAAAATGTAATATTTTAAATATTTTATATTGTCTTTTATTTTATACTTGTATAATCTTTTTCATATTAATTGTAGTTACCATTTATATGTCCAATATGTCAAAGATAATGTTAATATAAATTAATAGATTGTTAATTGTTTTAATTTTCATTATTATGTTTTAGAGATATGGTTGATATAAAATTATAAATTATATAGTATAATATATTGAAGGACTATTTTGTAATTTAAAAAATAGAAATTATTTTATAAATTTTAAAAATTATCCAAAATGATATACCGACTTTCCATTTTAATAGTAATTATTAGAATATTTCTCTAATAATTAATAAAATTTAATTTATTCTTAAAAAGGAACTAAGTAGTTTAATTTTGTTTTAGTTAGTTCAGGTTGTACCTGTAGTCATTGGGGATGAGATCATTTGTTCCCAATTCTCTATGAACATCCTGTACTAACTTCTCCTGTCCATATGTTTCACAATAAATAAATAGGAAAGTATAAAATATGAAGATGGAAGACATTGGCACTAGAGGGGCATAGATAATCCGAAGTAGACGATCTCAAGCCTAGTCCTTGTGGACCTCTCCTTCCCGTCGGATCTTAAAACCATTACGGGCCTCTCATTTCCATCGGATCTTAAAACTAATGTTTTAAAAACCAGACAAGACCGACCGGTCTGACCTGAAATAATCTGAACCGACCTGTTGTCCGATTCAATTTATCTAATAACCTTTCAGAGTAAAAACTGACCAGTTTATTATAGAACCGACTGATTTTTCAGCCAACTGGTCTGTTGATAAAACCCTAGTTAATGTTGTTTCGTTCAGTGCAAATGCTCTCCTTGCTAGATTCAATCTCTCTTCAGTCACCATGTCTCACTATTTTTTTTTTCATATATGTCCATCTTCGCTAGATCTCCTCGTCATCTTCCATTTATGGCCATCTACCATCTTCACCAGACTCTTAAAAAACGAAACTCTCTCCACTCACTGCTACTCTCTTCTCTTCATTGTCCTCTTTGTAAATCTTATCGCCTCCATCTTTTGTAGGTAAATTTCTTGTCCACGATTGGTTTTGCCTTTGATTTCTTTTAAAGATATGGCTAATTCTTGTTTGTATCTGAGGCTTGGACTTGTTGCAGGAATATATGAATCTTTGGTTTTGTGATTTAGGTATTTTTGGATAGTGTGGGTCGTGTGAGTCAGAGAGCGAAAAGAAATCAGACAAGCTCAACACCTTTGGACACTATAAGTGAAGTCTAAATCAGTTGTTCCTAAAACGGATTTGATGAATTTGGCTTATGCAATCCTTATGATTTCTTCTGGAACTCAGTAAAATGAGTTTTGAAATCCATGAAATGAGTTCTGGAACTAGCATGTGATTAATTCCGTGAAGATCCAACTCCTCAATTGAAACAACCTTTGTCCCATTTGGAATGAGCAAGGATTGAGATTATTCTCTAAACATTATAATTGCCTCTATGATGAGATAATATACTTTAGGCAGAGATACCATGCCTCACTATCTCTCTCTCTCTCTCTCTGATGCTAATTAAAAGTTTCAAACAAAGTCACCTCAACACTGTGGCTTCAACTTGAATCCGAGAGTTTGTTTAGAGTGAAATACATAATTTGTTTTGGAGTGAAATATAGATTCTAGATTATGTTATTTAAGTTTCATATATGTTAAGAGATAATGAAATACAGAATTTGTTTTGGAGGAAATACATATTCTAGACTATGTTATTTATATTTTGATATATTAAGAGATAATGAAATACAGAATTTGTTTTGGAGTGAAATACATATTATGGATTGTGTTATTTATGCTTTTGATATATTAAGAGATAATGAAATACATAATTTGTTTTGGAGTGAAATACAAATTATAGAGCTTGTCTACAAAAGTTTCAACTATAGAAGATCTCTACTTTATTAGTAGTTATTGATTAATTAGTCTTCTTTAACGTTGTGTTATATATACGATTTTGAATGAGAAATTTTGTAACTAAAGTTATATGCGTTTTATATTGAAAATTTGTCAAACCTTATATCTAATTCAATTTAGAATTGAATTGTCAATGCTTTAAGATTTGTTTGAGAGTTAATCAATATATTAAACAATACATGAATTTAGTTAAATCTAAATTTCAACTGATGACATATTTTCAAGTATTCCTCTTAATGTTGAAATAGTACCCTAAACAAAATTTTATACTTGTGACTATCCTTTTATATATTTACCACTTACCTTAGTCAATGAGATAAGGTTTATAAATTGTTAAAAAGGGTATTCTAAGGAACAATTTTAAGCTTGTGATTGTTGATGATGAGAATTATTTTAAGTAGGAGACTTTTCTTGACCATTGTATACTTAATTATTTTTATCCCTTTTAGGTTAAATCGTAATAGAGAATATAGAATTATTGGAAAAGATTCGATGAATGTCGCATCATCTACTCGTGGTAAGTCTGATCCAGCATGAAATTATTTTTCTATTTCTCAAGCATCTGATGGGAATATCCAATATAACTGTATGTTTTGCGGTAGAATATTTAAAGAGGGTGAAATTTATAGAATGAAAGAACATCTTGCTAGAGTTAAGGGTAATATTGCTTCTTGTAAAAAAGTATCACTTGATATATATGATATGATTGGAAAATATTTGCAGAAAAAAGTAAAAAAAAAAAAGAAAAATAAAGAAACTCGTGATATATCATTTGGAGATGATAAACACAAGTACTAGATAAAGGAAAAAGGAAAGCTATTGTGACATATATTCTTATTTTTCTTCAAGAACTACTCCTGGTTCTCAACCTAGTCTAAAAAGTGTTTTGACAAATAAGAATATTGTTTTGTGATGTAAAGATCATGGGCTAGATGGTTCTATACTCATGCATTCCTTTAAATGTTTTAATTTCACCATATTTTCAAGAAGCAATAGATGCTACAACAACAATAGGTCCAGAATTTAACGTACCTTCTTATTATGAGCTACGTGTGTCTTTATTTCAAGATTTTAAAAAGGAAGGTTAGTTAATTGTGGATACATATAAGTCTAGTTGGGAATGGACAAGATGCACTATTATGTCAGATGGGTGAATTGATCAAAGACAAAGAAGCTTGATTAATTTCTTGGTTTATTGTAATATTAGAATAACTTTTATCAAGTATGTTGATGCTTCTAATTTAGTGAAAAAGTGATAATGTTTTATTTGAATTATTTTATGAAATTGTCGAAAGGGTTTGATCAAAGAATGTCGTGCATTTTGTTACAGATAATGCAACTAATTTATGTATCAGTTGGGTATTTATTACGATCAAAGTATAGACATATTTATTGGTCTCCATGTGTTACTCATTGTATAAATCTTATTTTAAAAGATATTGGTGGTACGAATCATATTTGTAGTCTTGCTTCTCGCGCTTCTAATATCACAATTTTGTGTATAATCATATCACATTTTTGTCATGGTTAAGAAAGCAAGAAGATTAGGTTGAGATCATGCGTTTCACTACTACTAGGTTTGCAACTACATTTATTACTTTGAAAAGTATTTATGAACATCAGTAATTACTTCAAAATTTAGTGACAAATAAACACTTTTCAAGTCATAAGTTATCAAAAAGTGAAAAAAGAAAAGAAGTTTGTGTTATTATTCTAGATAAAAAATTTTGTGACACTTGTTTGATCATTGTGAAGATTGTGGCTCCACTTATAAAGTTGTTGAGGATTGTTGACTCAGATGATAAGCTGTTTTTGGGGTATATATATGATGGTATGTGTAGAACTCACAAAACAATTATAGATCTTTTTAAAGGGAAGGAAAAATTGTACAAGCCATACATAGATATTATTGACCGACGATAGAATAAGCATCTTATCCAAAGGATCCACTTAACAACTTATTTTCTCAATCCTTATTGCTTATATAACGCACGTGTAATTAATATTATAGGCGGTTTGTTTGATGTGATTGAATGCAAATGTATTTTCTCTATTGAAGAACAATCACAAGCGATAAATGAAATTAAATCGTACTGTGAAGGTTTAGAGAGTTTTGCTATATCATTAGCAAAGAGAGAACTTATGATGAAAAAAGTGCAGTCAGGTAGGTTTTTATATTTTTAATTCATTCTTTATTTATTGTTAATATATTTATTTACCATAACTATTAATTTAAAATACAGATGAGTGATGAAAATTATTTGATGACAAATACCTCCACTATTGAAAAAACCCGCTATTAGATTACTTAGTCAAATATTTTCTATATCAAGTTGTGAACGTAATTGGAGCGTTTTTGAACGTATTTATATAAAGAAATGAAATTATTTGGAACATCAAAGACTTAAAGATCTGGTTTATGTTAGGTATTTTATAGTTTTATTTTATTTTATTAATTTTATTTTATTATTGATTTTATAATTTCTCAATTATGTATTCAAGAGCTTAGCAAGAAGAAAACGTATGATATAATTGACATTGATTGTATTGAACATATTTATTTTTGAATCGAAAAAGTACCATCGCCTGAACTTGATTATAATAAACTTGAAAAGACGATTTATGAAGAAAATGCATTTGTTACAACTAATGAATTAAGGGTGGTCGGGTCGGCTATATTTGAGCCCGAGCTCAATCACGAAGGCCAATTGGTCAGTCTTATACTCATCGTTTAACCCGGGCTTGATTCACATTCGTGGCCCATTAGCGGAAGAAATTCCATGCAAACATGTATTTGCCTAAACCTAGTCAGTGAAATCGTATATAAGGTATAATTCTCCCATAATTCGGTATGCGATCATAACCTAATTCGTTTCTCCGAATTCATCAATCCTTCCACACCAAAAGCTTACTTGGCGTCGGAGTGGCTAATCGGGTTGTCACCCCGACGAGCCTTCCTTGTTTTGCGGTATATTCACGTCGCGTTCATCGTAAGGTAGAAGACGATGGATTTCAATGAAACGCACTGCTCAAATCGGCGAATCCGTGAACCAATTGGCGCCACCGTGGGGCCCGACTTAGCACCACGCCTAGAACCACGCGAGATAAGCCAGCGGTGGCGATGAATCCGACATAGCTGGCATTGCGGCTCTGACGATGCAACGACGGTTTGAAGTTACCTGCATTCTGCGCTACCGCACCACATCTCCCGCACGACGAGTCTTCCAATCTAACGATCATTGCGGCCTCGAAGCCTTGGAGCAAGAAGAGCAGGCGTGGCGTGGAGGATAACGTTACGCACCATGCAACCGAATCTCCGGCCGATTAGGTGCGATCCTCCTCCGTCCACACACGCCGTCTGGCGGGAAAGCAGATAGAAGAAAGCGGTGAGTTGGTGATTCGCCGAATCTGCGATCATGACCCGGCCTGACGTGCCGTCGTCGTGCGACGGTAGCGAACAATTGACTAACAATCGATCACCGCCGTATGAAACCTGAAAAATCGCGGATGATCGGACTCACGTATACTGAGCTTCCTTCCAGATGCGCCCGACGGGCGCAATACAACTCTCCTTCATTACGGACATTTTGGATAGCCTCGGCACCGGCGCAAAAGATATCGAGCCACGAGAAATACCGGGAAGACCAGATCCTTTGGACTACATGCGGCCTTCCGGTCCGTATTGAGCCTACTGCTGTGTCCGGATGCTATTGATGTAAGGCCTTCGCGCGGCTTTCGAAGGAGCTGGCGATGGTTCAACAACCTACCCCGTCAGTATCACATGTTTCGAGGACTTGGTCGCTCTTCCCGAATCGATTCGCCAGCTAGTAAGCGGCCGCGAGAAGGCGGCTTTGGAGGTGATCAACTCACCCAGGAAGGAATGAGAGTTCTGGAGTTCATCACTCGGTTCAACAATAGAGGCGATCGAGTACGATCTCACTGCTTTCGTCTATGCTAGCCGCCTTATGAGCAATACGAGGGACGAGGAGTTCAAGAAGTCGTTAGCCCTCGTCAACCTCGCTCGGTTCGAGAAATAAGAAGCCCGGCGGATAGGTATATTCGAATAAGAAGTGCTAAAAACACGAGACGCGTCGGACGGAAGATCATTGGCCGAGCGATAGAGTGAACAACCCTGCCTGTGAAAAACCCGGTCAATTGGAAAAGACCGACCGATCGACAAGGATATCGCCAAGAGTTCACCCATTAAGCAATTAGTATCTTTGAAATCTTGGCGGCCGTTAAATGACGGGAAACTATCAAACGAAAGAATGAAGACCCGTCTGAGGCGGAACCCCAATTTATCTTGCCGTTTTCCGAGAGGTCGGTCGTGATCTGAAAAAGCTGCTTGCGGTTGAAAAAGAGATGAGCTCCTCATTCAAAAGGGGAGGTTAGGCCGATTAAATGAAATCTGAGCGAAGCGTGATCGCGAGGCCGAGGCGGTGAGACTACAAAAGCTTCACCCAGAGATAGAACGATAGGAATGATGGGGATGGCGAAGCACGAATCTGAGATAACCGTAGAAAAGCGAGAGGCGGTCGAGGAAAAAAGCGATGGAAATGCGAACGACAAAATGGCCAATAAATAGGAGTTATTAACACGATATTTGGTAGAAATGTGAGAGGATCCACCGTTGAAGGCAGAAAACGATACGTAAGCAATTGGCGGCGACACTCCCATCAAAAATCGAAGGAGAACGGCGGAATGATCTCTTTCAATGAGTGGGACCTAAATGGGTACATTGCCCTCACAATGGCGCCCTCGTCGTAAATCTCAACATGGACGATTCTACGAGGTGAAGCGGGTGATGATTGACACGGCGATTCGATTGACTTTATACTATGAAACCTTCAGTAAATGGGGTACCAGAAGCGGCTATTACTTACTGACGACCCCATGAAAGGAATAGCAAGGCGTCGACAGATACCAGATTCGCCGAATCTATCGAAAGTGAAGTTTAGTGAAATATGCCAGAGATAGAAAGGGCGTGGAGTTCTGGTGCGTAAAAAGTTCGAGGGCATACAATGCAATAATTGGGAGAGCTACTCAAAATGCCCTCAGTCGGTGGTCGTCTCCACATACTACCGTGCTATGAAGTTTAAGCGCCCATGGCCCAGAGTCGTCGGTCGTGAAATCGCCGGAATGTTATGGCGAAAACCAAGACCTAGAAGGCGTTAGTCTTGTGAGCTCTCTTGTGTGAGCCAGCGAAGAGGCAGACGAGGATGAATCCGGTGGAAGAGCCTTAGCGGGTGCGTCTTTGGATGAAGCCAAACCCCTCAAGTTCACAAATCTAGGTTAGAGCTCTGAAGAACCTAGCTAGAGAAATCCTTGATTGTTTGATGGAAAGCAGATCGGTTTCGCTTGGTACCGAGCGACATGCGTATTCTCGGACGGTTGCATGTCACTCTCGGCATTGGCATGGCTATGGCCGTCGAGACGAAAGAAGCGATGGCATAGTAAGGAGGCGCCCGGTGATCGAGAAGGAAATGCAGTTGCTTGAAGCGGGGTTCATAAGAAGTCAAATACCCGAATGGCTCGCTAACGTGGTCTTAGTAAAAAAAGAAGAACGGAAATGGAGGATGTATATAGACTTCTTGATCTGAACAAGCATGTCGAAAAGACGACTTCCCATTCTGAAGATCGACCGGTTAGTAGATTCTACCTCGAGCACGAAGCGCTCGACTTCTGGACACCTTCTCGAAATTTATCATCGAGATCCGATGAGTCTGAAAGGCGAAGAAAAACCGCTTCATAACGGACCAAGGCACATCTGCTACGAGTAATGCCCCGGCTTGAAGAAGCGAGGCGACCTACCAACGGCTCGTCATGGAGGTCTTTAAAAAGCAGATCGGTCGATCGGTTGAAGCATACGTAGATGATATGGTGGTCAAAAAGTAAGGCGGTAGCGGAGCGTGTGGAAGATCTCGAGAAGTCTTCGGACCACGAATAAATTCGGATGAAGCTAAACTTCGGAAAAATGTGTGTTCGGGGTGGCATCCGGAAAATTCACAGGGTTTATGATCACTCGGCCGAGAATCGAAGCTAATCCAGAAAAGATTGAGGCCATCATCACGGATGCCTTTGCCCGCGATGTTTGAAGGATGTTCGATATTGGCCGGTCGGATAGTCTCATTGGCGGGTTCATTTCAGTTGGGGATAAGTGCCTCCCATTTTCAAAGTCTTGAGAAGCGAATGTGACTTCAATTAGATGGCAGACGAGTCGAACAAGCTTTCCGACCTTAAGCGTGCTTGTCTAGCCGCCAATCCTACAAAGCCGGTGAGCGGAAGAACTGGTGTTATACATGGCGGTTAGAGGATCGATCGGTAGCAGTGCTAATTGATCGGAGGAATGAGCACCTATCTACTACGTTAGCAAAGTGTTAGCGGATAGGAAACACGATACTGCGCTATAGAAGATGGCCCTCTCCTTGATAGCTTGACTCGGGCGGGCCTTATTTTCAAAGTCACACCATCGGTATGGGAATGGCCAGGCCCCTCGGTGGTGCCTTCAAAAGCCGAAACCTCGGGTGGTGATTAAGTGGGCGATAGAAGCGGGTGAATTTGACATACAATACAAGCCCCGCCTGTTATTAAAACCTGAATACTAGCAGACTTCATCGCGAGATGAGCCAACCAAGCTCGGAGGATGGCGGTTCCCCACTGGAGCTATTTGTCGATGGCTCGTCTAATCTGGGGGATCGGAGGCGAGGTTATCTTGATCGGCCGAACATGAAAGAAAAATCGATCGCCTCATTAGAATTCAAAGCCTCCAATAGCGAGGCGGAATATGAGGCCTTGATAATAGGCCTCCAACTTCTTGAGGAGATGGAAGTAAAGCACCTAAAGATATCTGATGATAGCGGTGGTAGTCGGTCAATTCACCGGACATTCTGAGGCGAGGGAACCACGTGATCAAATACAGGAGTTAGTCAGCGAGGCGAGCAATTTGGACGATATCGATCAACGAGAATAGAACGAGCTCGAGAATGCCAAAGGCGTCGCTCTCAAAATGGCTTCAAACCGTGATGCCAAAACAATAATGCAGTGAGCATTGGATCGGCTAGCATTGAAAGGCCAGGAAGTTCTCAAAGTAAATTACGATCAGCAAATTTGGACGAGAACCGATCATGCGGTACCTTTTGGAAGGAAGACAACCGGAAGGCGAATTAGCGACCAAGTTAAGGATAAAGGCGGTAGAATACACGGTTGTCAATGACTCTCTATATAAGCGGTCTTCTGTTGGCCGCTCCTTCGATGTCGAATGAAGAAGAAGCCGGCGAGGCAATGGCGAAGTCCACGAAGGATGTCGGGAAATCACGTGGGAGGCATAATCTTTGGCTCACGGTTGATCGAACAAAACTTCTTGGTAAGCGATGAGAAGAGGTATCGAGAGAGGGTCGGCCGTCGAATCTGCGGAAAAAGCAGCAATCTGTCTCACCCGGTAAATGAGAGGATGAAAATTGTAAGTCACCTATCCACTTTTCGCCCGATGGGAATGGATATCTTGGGCCTTTCCTCTCGGTCCGGACAAAAAATTTTGATAATAGCGATGGAATATTTTACTAAGTGGGTGGGCGAATCTGTTGCTACTGATCATAGGGAAGGTTGAAAACTTTGTGAAGAAAATATACTTTGTAAACCGGGATGCCCATGGTATTGATTCTGAGATAATGGTCGGCGGTTTGACAACGCCTTGTTCGAGAGACTTCATGACCGGCGAAGATCAAGCTTCTATTGACCTCGATAGCCCATCCATAAACAACGGTCTTGCGGAGAATACCAATAAAAGATAATGAGCATACGAAGCGCTGGATGGTAGAAAGACACAGGTGGAAGAAGTAGATGAAGTTTGTGGGCATATAGAACCCTGCCGAACGAGCCACGGGAAACTCCATTCGAGAATGACCTTGGTGGAAGCCTGGTTCGATGAAAGCGGCATTACCAATCGGAGGTGTCGGCCTCTGAAGAGCGAATGATGAAGCCCGAGAAGCGAGCTCGTTCTCCTTAGCGAGGATAGAAGAAAGGCGTACGCTCGTTCGAGCCATCGGGCAAAAGGCGACGAGTTCTATAACGAAGGTCAAGCAAAGCAATGTAAAGGTAGGTGGATCGTCTACTGGCCGAAGCGGTGAAAAACATCTGAAAACTTCGGCGGATGTGGGAAGGACCTGTCGGTGGTTAAACAAGTCAGACACGGTTCACACATCTGGCGATGAAAGGAAGATTCTACGAGGCCTTGGAACTCTTGAATTTGAAGGCTTTCTACCAATAGATAAGTTATATTTTGTCAATTCTTCCTTATTATTCCTTTTGTATACATGTGGGTACCTTTTCCCATTCTGCCAGACGGGTTTTTTAATACCGCCCTCGTTATCATTAATAAAGGGGTTCTGATTTCTTGGCAATTAAGAGTTAGATTGCGAGGCGAAGTAGAAAGTCGAATCAATCATCGCTCGGCATTCTACGGGCCAGGCTACGATCGGTCGGTCGCCAGACGAGATCCACAGGTCCTCGCCATTGCCATTGCTCGGTATGCCATCGCTCGGCATTCTCCATATCTGATTCTGATGGTCGGGTCGCCAGGCGAGATCCTGGGTCCTCGCCGCCATTACTTTCGTATGCCATCGCTTCGGCATTCTCCATATCACCGACTACGGATCGATCGGGTCGCCGGGGCGAGATCCACAGGTCCCTCGCCATCGCCATTGCTCGGTATGCCATCGCCGATATTCTCCATTAATGAGCTACGGTCGGTCGGTCGCCAGACGAGATCCACGGGTCCTCGCCATCGCCATTGCTCGGTATGCCATCGCTCGGCATTCTCCATATCACAACTACGGTCAATCGGTCGCCGGGGCGAGATCCAGGTCCCTCGCCATCGCCATTGCTCGGTATGCCATCGCTCGACATTCTCCATTGGCCAAACTACGATTGGTCGGGTCGCCAGGGCGAGATCCACAGGTCCCATCCATCGCCATTGCTCGGTATGCCATCGCTCGGCATTCTCCATATCTGAAACTACGATCGATCGGTCGTCGAGCGAGATCCTCGGGACCCTCGCCATTGCTCGATGCGCCATCATGCGGTATCTCCATAGATCATTGCGATCGACCGATTGGCCGATGCGACTACGAGCAACTTTAAAACTTCAACATATATCTAAGGTAAAGAGCATAAATACGGGAAAAACAACAAATGAAGCAAGCGTAAAGTCCATTGATTTTAATTAGCCACAGTCCTGGCTTGAGCCGGTGAGCACTAATTGGGGAGAAGGGGGCTATGAGCAGTAGAAGGAGAAGGAGAAGGAGAATTCCGGGAAACCTCGGGGCCGCGAAAAGGCGAGTAAGCGGGAACCAAGGGGCGGCGGGGAGAAACATCCTCGTAAAGCCCTTCCTCCCCGAGATCGTCCTGATAGGGGTAGCGGGGACGGAAGCAGCCAGAAGGAACATCATGAGGCTCTTCCTCTTGAATGAGATCTAGCCTCCCATCCGGAACATCGACCAGTTCCCCTCGACTTTCTTTGTGATCCCCTCAAAAGCGAAAGCGAGGAATAAGCGGTTGGCATAGTCTTGAAAGAAGGGCATGCCACCCCTCGGGAGTATAGAGCTCGTGGCCCTCTTCAAAATCGAAAGGGCCACCTCGCGATGACTCTAAACTCTCTTCGTCTGAACCGCCTCTTTCATCTCTTAATGGCCTCGATCCATTGCTCCCTTGCAGACACGCACCTCCATGAGTTCTCTCAGCTCTGTCTCTCAATCCAATGGAATGGCGATCTGGCGGCACTTCAGTGATCTCCTCTCAGCCCTCACGTTTTCCTCCACTCCTCGTTCTCTTTCTCCTCTTCCCTCTACCTCGGCCGGTCAGTAGTCAAGCTCCACCTCCCTCTCTTGGGCCAACTTCTCCTCCTCGAGAGATCGTTTTTAGCTGAAGGAGGTCCTCCCTCCTTCCTCTCTGCCTCACCTTCAAACCCTTCATCGATCATGGAGATCCACGAACCTCCTGGTCCAGTCTCCAGCCCAGCTGACTTGACAAAACATTATCGCAGCCCGCGCTGTCCATGTGCAGTAGGAACCCAACTCAGGTTCCCCTTCTTCTCATAAACCCTCATCCGTAGGGAGTAACCATCTCAAGAAGTGGCGGGACACCTCAGGTCGTAGAGCCTTACGTCCTTGCCCAATTTAATGGCGGGCTCCCACGCCCAGGCTCACTGACTGTGCCTTCTCTTTCCCTTTTTTTTTACTCACCCCGGCTTCTTGGCTGGCGGGGTGGGCGGTCACCAATCGAACCAACCTCTTCCTTTTAAGAGGAGGCCGCGTCCTCCTCCTCCTCTGCCTTTGGAACAATTGTTAATGACTCGGCGCCACAGGGAAGATCCTGGCGGGGAGCACCCTTCGTGCAGACAAGGAGACCAACCCCGTGGACAAAGCGAGGCCTCACGGGTCTCATCTCCTCCCTTCTTCGAGGCTGCTTCCTTGCGGAAGTTTGGGTGAGCATCCTCACCATGCGTGCCTGAGGTTAAATTGAGTTAGAAAATAATTGATATAAGTTCAAAATTAATACAATCACGAGAGTCAGCGGACGGGCGATTTCCTCCCTCGACCCATTGTCGTGGAGGGATCAGCGAGGAGCAAGCGGCCGAGGCCCCGCAGGATACCCTGAATGAGCTGGCAAAGTCGTGTCTGCCGAGCTCCTTGATCGACGGACCACCTCCCACTCCTCCTTCTTTGAGGGACAAGGTCGGCGAATCGTTCCTTTGCTTCGGCCAATGATACCTCCACGGTCGGCACTCGGAGGAAGATCCAGGGACTTCACGAAGAAATACTTCCGTCCGCCAGGAAGAAATTTTGAGGTGTCTGGCCGGCGATCTGAAACATCTCGATATTGAAGAAAGGGATTCCGGCCCCAGCTCGGTGTGGCTCATCCTCGAAATGGCGCGAGAATCTTGAGCGTAAGCGATGGTGAGCTGGTGGCATAGCGGCAACCCATTTATGAACCTCAAGCTGTTAGGAGAATCGACTCGGATAACCCGAGCAGGCGCACACCTAAATCCTGATCAGGCGTCACGGGAGCCTCAGCCGCCCAGAAAAAAGCTCCGGAGGCGGCGATATCCACTAAAGTTCTGTGGATCCTTTCGTGCTTGAAGGCCAATCGGGGCCTCAATGGTTGGGATATTATACTTGATGCGCAATCTGTTCAACTCCCAGCAGTCATCGGCGATGCGGTCTTAAGCGGCAACTCCACAACTAAACCGTCATTCCTCTCTCTCGTCGACACTTCCTCCATACCTCAGACCATGCTCGAGAACTACCCGTGGACATGATTATCAAGAAAAGCACTAAAGAATGGAGAGGAATGAAGAACAAAAGAGCGTACCTATTTAGAAAGAAGTAGGTAAATCGGACGCGAAATAAAAAAGTTTGGAGAACGCGAATGATTTGAGAGCAAGTGAAAGCAAAATCTGAATTCTGATCTACGAGAAAAAAGGTAAAAACCGTCACGGCTCGTCATCTATGAATATTTATAGGGAAGGCGGTAGGAACCCAAAGTGACCGTCGATTCTGACGCGTGGCGAAAATCCGAAGCGATCTCGGACCTGGCGGAGATCTGAGAGAATCGAGGATATTTAAGATCGAAGCGACACGACCGGTCGAAGGACGTCTGGAGACGGTGGGTAGCGATTATAAAAACGTCGCTTGATTAGAAGCCGTCGAACGACGCTGCCGTCTACAATAAATGCCTCACACGCTCACCATGATAACCAATCGATCTACTCCTGGTATCGCACGATAAGTGCAAAGCCGTCGATTAGAATATCGATCGACCTATTCTCGAGCGAGCAGTTATACCCGGCGATTCGGTGTCAAACAATTACACCCAACCGGTCGACATCAAAGCGATCATGCGCATAGCAATTCGACATCCGTCGGTTGAATCATCCGTACCGGTTGAAGCGCCTGTCCGTCGTGAGCGAACTCTGAGGCGAATGGTAAATAGCCGATTAACCATGACGAGCTATCACCTGCTACGAGCTATGAAGCCGGTGAGCAACGTCGAACATCTCCCTCGACCCTTCTCTTCGCTCGGACTCGAGGTAGGGGGCTTATGGTCGGTCGGCTATATTTGGGCGAGCTCAATCACGAAGGCCAATCGGTCGATCTATATTCATCGTTTAACCCGATTGATTCACATTCATGGCCCATTAGCGAAGGAAATTAAAATGCAAACACGTATTTGCTAAACTGGTACGCAAAATCGTATATAAGGTATAATTCTCCATAATTGGTGTCGATCATACTTTAATTCGTTTTCTACGAATTAATCAATCCTTCCTACAAAAAGCTTACTTGGCGTCGAAATGGCTAATCGGGTTGTCGCTGCAGACGGCCTTCCTTGTTTCTTGAGTATATTCGCGTCGCGTTAAATCATGGAAGGTGAAAGGCGATGGATTTGATAAAGCCTGTCAGATTCGGTAGAATCAAAATCGAAAAAAGGCATCTACTAATAGTCAATTTATATCTTATTTTGATAATATTTAAGTTAAAATGTAATGTATTACAAGTATATAATTGAGAATAATTTTATACATTATTAATTTGTAACTTATTTAAATGCATCTGAAGTTGATGCAAATATTTTAAATGAAAGCAAAGTTTATGAATTTTAAATAGTATTAAAAATTTAGAGTTTTTAACGATGATGAGACATAACGTCCTTTACAAATACAATTTTAATTTTTAAAATTATTTTAAGTTTTATATTAGATTCATATTTATTTATTATTAATTCATTATATAATAATAGATATTAAGTATATTTTATTTCAATAAAATATTTTATTTATACTTACTCTTTTAAATTTTATTTATTATACAGTAATTTTATAACTATTTACTGTCTATTTAACCTTTCAACTTTAAACTTACTTTTGACTGAGTTAATGTCCGATCCAATCCAATCCAATTTTTAAACATTGCTTAAAACGGTAAGTGTGTGTCTGTCTCACGACAATTTTTCTTTGGCTTAACCAAAATTTGCGTCACAGGATAACCCACGTAAGAACGAAGCAAAATTAACAGAACAGAAAACACTGTTAGTACCAAAAAATGGCGGATCCGATCGTAGCCACTCCGCCGCCGAGGTCAGCCACGGACCTCTTCTCCGACCCGCTTGGAGCCCACCCGCTCTGGTTCAAGCCCGACCTTTTCCTATCCCCAAGCTTCGACTGCGAGGCCTACATAGCTGAACTTCGCACATTCGTCCCCTTCGACACTCTCCGATCCGAGCTCCAATCTCACTTGACGTCGTTGAAGCACGAGCTTATCGATCTCATCAACCGTGACTATGGCGATTTCGTGAATTTGAGTACTAAGCTTGTTGATGTGGATGCCGCTGTTGTTCGCATGCGTGCACCGCTCTTGGAGCTTCGGGAGAAGATCGAAGCGTTTAGGGGAAGCGTGGAGGGTTCGCTTGTGGCGTTGAGGAATGGATTGAAGCAGAGATCTGAGGCCGCTTCGGCCAGAGAGGTGTTGGAGCTCTTGTTGGACACCTTTCACGTTGTGTCTAAGGTATTTATTTCTTAGGTTTTGAGTGGAATTCACAGTTCTCACTACGAAACTGCATTGTGGAAAGGACTGTATTTCACAATAAATAGTAACAACGAAACTGAATTTTCTAGAACTCTGAAAGTCACGTAGGACTGGTGATTGATCCTTATGACGGTTTCGAATTCAATTTGTACATTGTTTAAAGTAAAAATAAGTCTGGTAAAATGTGCAAAGTACGCTAATTTAAAGGTTTTCAGTGGAATTCGAATTTTTCATTACTATGCTCGGAATTGTTTGTTCAATGAAGCTATTCAAGTTTGAATCTTGTGTGGTTGCTAAAGCTAAATCCTTTGTTTATTTGATTTGTTCTGTTGGTTTTGTTGAACGTGTTATCTTTTTATGCTTGAAGGTTGAAAAGCTCATAAAGGAGCTACCAAGCCTGCCTGCTGATTGGTCAAGTGGAGATGTCAGCTCTGCAGAAAGGAATGCTATGAGCAATGTCTCTTCTTTGCAATCAATGGAGAATGGAACCAACGTCAGAGAGACTCAAAGCATGCTCCTGGAGAGAATTGCCAGCGAGATGAATCGTCTAAAGTTTTATATTGCTCATGCACAGGTCTCTTTGCGAATGTTCACTTCATATCTGAGTTAGAAGGAAGATTTTAAGAAGTTCTAGTATAAGATTGCTACAACGTTGAGGAATGTATGACCTAGGAATTATGTTTTGGGCTCATCTCTTTTCTCTTTTATGCCAGTACAGAATCTTCCTTTCATCCAGAACATGGAGAAGAGGATACAAAGTGCAAGCCTTCTGTTAGATGCAAGTTTGGGACATTGTTTTGTAGATGGGCTAGAACATCGTGATGAAAATGCAATTTACAATTGCTTGCGTGCATATGCTGCCATTGACAATACTAGTAGTGCTGAAGAGATTTTTCGTACAACTCTTGTTGCTCCATTTATACAGAAAATCATTCCACATGGACCATCCGGAATGGTTGCTGGTGCTCCTGGCGATGGACTTCAAAATGATTATGAACAAATCAAACAACATATAGAAGCAGACTGTAAATTCCTTCTGGAAATTTCATCTACAGGTACTGTGTGATTGGCGTCTATTGACTAGACATTGCAGATTTGTTCCCATCATGTTTGATTGTTTCTAAATTTGTTGTTCTTTGAACGTTGTTTTCTACAACAGAAAATTCAGGTTTACATGTATTTGACTTCTTAGCCAACTCAATCCTCAAAGAAGTTCTCTCTGCAATTCAGAAGGGAAAGCCAGGTGCTTTTTCCCCTGGAAGACCAACTGAGTTCTTGATGAATTACAGGTCAAGTCTGGAATTCTTGGCTTATCTTGAAGGTAGGGATGCAATCTTTTTCTTTTTACAGCATACCCTTAGGATTTATGTTTTGCTTTTATGTTTGAAAACACACAGAATATTTTCATTCACTCAAGAACAAGCATGAATTTGCTCCACTCAGTACAAACTAGATGACCGAAACTCAAATCAAAAATAGGAAAAAGGAGGAAGATGATAATGGGTTGAAAAGAAAAGAAAAGGGAACAGTGGGGAACAGGATCTGCAACTGACTATAGAGGCTTAAAAAATGTTACACCTTTTGAGGGAGGAATAGAGGAGTGACATATCTGCAGATTAGAAGGCTAGAAAGAATGGGGGAGTGGGGAGGGGGTGTTGATGATGGGAGAGATTGAGATTTGGAGGGAGAGATGAGATAGGATCTGTGTGTTCAGATTTGACTGTATTGTGATATGTTGAGCCAATATGCTATTCGTTGTAGTTATGACATCCAATTGTCATGCAAGGCTATTGTCCATCCAGATCTGCTGCCGCAAAATTTCGAGCACAGGCAGTTTATGCTGATTTCATGAAGCAATGGAATATTGGAGTTTATTTCTCGTTAAGGTTGGCTTGGCAACTCTTTCTACAAATGTGTATGATATGAAATTTTGCTCATGGCCATGTATTGATAAGAGTGTATGGTTCTTGAATGTGCACAGGTTTCAAGAAATAGCAGGGGCTCTGGATTCAGCACTTTCAGCTACCACTCTCGTACCTGTTCAGAATGGAGAATCCAATGGCTTAACTTTGAAACAGAGCACCACTCTCTTGGAGAGCCTTAGATCTTGTTGGAGAGAAGATGTTCTTATAGTCTCTTCCTCTGACAAGTTCCTTCGCTTATGCTTACAGCTGCTTTCAAGGTCTTATGTTTTATAGCAAATTTGATGTAATTGACTGACAATGTCCATGAAAGACATAAGTTCACTGTGCTAAATTCCTATTTATTGGCTTATAGATACTCGAGCTGGTTGTCATCTGGATTGGCTGCTAGGAGGATGGGTAATGCTGGCACCACGTCTGGGTCTGAATGGGCAACTTCTGCTGCTCCTGATGATTTTGTTTATGTGTGTATTATTCCATTCTTCTACCATATCTTTTACTTAAGACAGAGTAGCATTTATGTGTTTACATGTTTATTACCCTATAGTTGCCATCTTTGTCTGTCTACATTTGGCATTCGGTAGCATGCTTTGTCCATCTAAATTCTATTTTCTGTTCTACATTCTTGTAACCATATTTGCAAACCGTGTTTGCAGTGTACCAGATGGTATCAGCACCACTTGTGAATACTTAATTAGCACTATCTTTTTTTTGCAGATTATTCATGACATTAATTTTCTCTCTAAGGAGGTTTGTGGGAACTATCTTGAACATGTAGTTAAGCTTCTATCTTCATGTTCTGCTGATGTTCTTGATGTAGTAGAGCAAAGCATATTGCAAGGTGGGAAATCATTGAATGATTTGGCACCTCTAGCTGTTAAAGCGATCACAGATGCATTGGTTGATAAGGCTGTCGAGGTAAAACTTTTTCATGAAAGGTTGCTCACTTAATCTGATGGGAATGCTTGAGTTGAAAGTCCATTAGATAGTTTAATTCATTAACAAGTTTATGGAATTTCGTTTTTTGTAAATGTTGGACAGGACTTGAGACAGGTGAAGGAATAACTGCAACTTACAGGATGACCAACAAGCCTCTTCCTGTAAGACACTCACCCTATGTCTCAGGTGTCCTGCGACCACTAAAGGTGAAGTCTTGGCAGCTTGCTATATTGTCTTCTTTTTGGAATCAAAAGCCTAACTAGTTTTTCACATTTAGACAGGTTTTAGGTCTCATTCGTTACTTCTTGTTGAAGTAGTATATGATATTTAAAAAGATTACATTCCAAAAGTTAAGTCTAACAAGAATGTAAGATTTTCAGAATAGATGCATGGTGTACGTAACTTTGTAATGGAACAAGGACAGGTTTCTTTGTCTTCATGCAGATGCAGTAGGTTGTTCTCTAGTAACTAAACAGTCCTGTCAACGAAGTTGTTTACAATATCTAAGCTTTGTTGATTCTGCTCATAATCACATGTTTAACTCACTGCTTTTCTGTAGTTCTATGGTCATCATGATGGATGCCTCTGCAAGCTTGAACTTATCTCTGAAATTGCAGAATAGTTGTCAGGTGCTTGAGTAATTATTCTTTGTCACAGGTTTTTCTGGATGGTGAACGAGCTATGACATATTTGACTAAGGACACCAGGAATGAATTATTACATGTTGCTACAACTGATATTACGGGTCGCTACTATGAATTAGCTGCTGAACTCGTTAATGTGGTTTGTATCCAAAGAAGAATATCCTTTTTCGAATATTTGAACTCCTGATGTGGACTTTTAGCTCACTTTTCTGTATCATTATCTAGGCAAGGAAAACTGAATCTTCACTTCAGAGAATAAGACAGGGTGCCCAAAGGCGAGCTGGAGCTAGCTCAGATGTTTCAGACCATAGTGTATCTGATACTGACAAAATCTGTATGCAATTATTTTTGGACATTCAGGTAAAAATGTTCTCTATGCTTTTCCCATTACCTGCTTATCCACTTCTCTCCTTTGGATGAAATAGGCAATAATGTATGCCAGTGAAGTGGCCTTTGCTTAGTTGGATTAACAGTTTATGTATAATTTACTAGGAGTACGGACGCAACCTTTCTCTTCTTGGGGTCCAGGCCGCCGATATTCCAGCCTACCGCTCCTTGTGGCAATGTGTTGCTCCCACAGATAAACAAAGTTCAATCAGCTTCTAAGAGTGAGAGTATCTCCCAGAAAGTCCGTAGATGAACTTCATTTGTCAATTCAAGATGTTTGTTGTCTGAGACTAAATCAAGATATTTGTTGTTCGATATTCCAGCGTACCATTACTTTTGGCAACTTGTTGCTCCCACAGATAAGGAAAGCTCCATCTCTTTCAGAGAGAGTTTCTCCCGGAGAGCTCGTAGATGAAATTATTCATTTGTTGACCGATTTTCAGCCTAACATTCCTTGTGGCAATATGTTGCTCCCACAGATAAACAAAATTAATCAGCTTCTAGGAGTGAGAATTTCTTCCTTAAAGCTTGTAGGTGAACTTCATTTGTCGATTCAAGAAAATTGTTGTACAAGGTTGAATTGATCCCTTTTCTTTGCTTCATAGTTATACATATTGTATGCACTCAATTTGATGATACTCTGTTTATAGGGACGTGCAAAATTTTGTATTGGCCGTTTTGCTTCATTTGCGTAGTAATTAAGAATCTGATATTATGGCAGAGTGTATCTATTGTACATTTGTAGTTGTATTGTCTACGAACTAAGATTATACAAAGCAAACACTGGCAAACTATTTTGGTTTGCTGGAGGAAGAGGGTGACAAATCTGGAGGAGAACCAATTTTGATGGTTTTCCATTAGGTGAATGGTTGATACCCTTTAAGAGCATTGTTTGCCATTGCCTTGCAAGAATCTCCATTTGCATTATACAACTGATTTTGGGAATATGTTTTGGACTTTTATAATAAAATACTTTATGAACTCTCAGTTAGATTATTTAATGTCCAATGTAATTTATTGATTGAGTCTTATGAAATGCACCCAAGATAATAGTTATTAGGTATTACTCAAATAGATCTCAAATGGATTACAGACCCTTTTCCTCTCTCTTCCACTTACCAAAGGACGTGGTAATAGTATATAAATTGCAAAACTTATGAAATGAAGATAATTCTGAATCATTGAGAAATTTGCTAAAGAAAAAGACGAGATGAAATAAAGCAATATCTTACAATAACGATAAATAATCATAGATACATGTACACAAATCATTCGATCTGATAATGTTTTTCACTGGCCTTTTTAAGTTGCAATTGAATTATTATCTTCACTTATTTGAAACTCAACAAACTCAGGACTTTAAATTGAGTTGAATGACTATTTTAAAATTGAGTTCAATCTAAAATTCGTTCAATCTTTTAATTTTGACTTGAATTTAAAACCTCGTTAACTTCAAATTAAATTCGAGCAGAAATGACATCCATGTAAATGTAATTCTAACCATCAAGTACATCCTTTGAAAATCTTTAATCTAACTTGGTCGTTTTGGCCCAAATTTCTTGGAAGGAACCACGACCGCCATTGGAATAATGATATGGTTTAAGAGAAGGATTCTGACAATTTAATGCTATATAACTATTCATATTGTTCCCAAGTCGAAACAGGGATTTCCTTCGTCTCCGATTACTCTTTTTTATGCTTCTTCTGCTATTGAATCACAGAATACTGAAGAAAAGTGGAGTCATCTGAGAAATTTAGAGTATCATTTATACTATTTTACAATAATCAAATAATGATAAAGAATTGGTAAATTTACAGAAAAGTTAACAGTTTGATGACCCAGACAGGGTTATTGCATCAAGATCCTGAACTCCTCAAAGCTAAGAACACCATCCCCATCCAGATCAAACTGGTTTATCATAACTTTACACTCAGTAATCGACTTAGACTCGCCAAGTTTACTCAGCATCCTCTTCAAGTTCTTGGGAGTAATGAACCCACAATTGTCAGTATCGTACATCCCAAAAGCCTCTCTTAACTCTCTCAACTTCTCTTCTTCTCCTCCAGCCTGCAGTAATCCAACAATGTCCTCTGCTCCCAGCAAACCGTCCCCATCAGAATCCCACAGACCAACCACCATTTCCGCCTCTTCGATGCACAATTCCATCCCAAACTGCCCCAGACGGCGGCTTAACTCCACCGGCGAAACCTTCCCATCACCATTCTCGTCTAGGTGCTTGAAGACAACGTCTAATTCTCCTGCTTTTATCATCCCACAACTCCAAAGATTCAATATTTATTACGGTAAAACTATATTATGTACCAACAAGAGTATAACAACTAATGGGCAATGTTGTTTTGAAACAAAAGTTTGGATATGATAGCTGGTCAACAAATATCTCTTCATATATATACTAGTAAGGAGGTCGAGTTTCTGGATTCCATCAACTTGTTTACGCAGAAGCTTGGATTGAAGCTTCAAATCAGACACCGCAGTGTTGAAAACGGGTGAGACGATAAGTTCTGTCGTAAAAGGCGTGTCGTTAAGAAGAAAAATGAAGACAAGTGGACATGTTGCAAACCTACGAGGAAGATAAGGGGAAAGTAATGAACGTGGATCTAGTGGTCTGGTCCAAACACTGTGGAGAACAAAGGGCTACTCTGTGGGCTTCGGATAAACAATATTAATTGTCGGTTGTCGATACGAGTGAAAGGGAAGAGAAGCCTCAACGCATGAAAAATGAGTTCAAAACCCAAAAATCTGGAGACTTTTCAGTTTAAGTATTGGCTTACCTCACTCTGGATTAGGTCATTGGTGAAGACACCCTGACGCTATCATGTTGGTGATTGTTATCCCATCAGGCTAGCCTCCGGAGCCGAAAGCAATACAAGGACTCTCATTTTCCAAAGGGGTTCTATTGAAGATTACTGGAATTTAATCCCATTAAATTGTAAAATTTGATATATTATAGTAAGTGCAGACACGAATCTGAATATTTTAATTATATTATCCTATTAAATTATAAACTTTGATATAATATAATATGTACAGACATACAAAATTTTAACTTCTACATACTCTTTAAGTGTATGATTGAATTCCATAACGTCAAATAAGTTCAAGGAGTTTGCATACAGTATTTGACTAATTTAAAAATGTCCCAGTACTTTTTTCGTAAGCTTACACTTTCTCTCTATAATGACATCATCAACATCAGTGACCTATTGAAAGACTAATGATACATAAGATTTGGAGAGATGCAATATACTAACTCTTACCTCTAATTAATAAAGAAGTTATTTTCGATAGGTCACAAAAAAGAGAGAAAAATGCATATCATATTAAAATAAACATAAACATAAAATAGACATAAAAGATAATGATAGTAATAAAATAAATAAATAAATAAAATGTATAAATAAAACATAAAACTATGTAATAAAATATATAATACAATAAATATAGAACAAGGTAAATAATCAAAATAAAAGAAAAGAAGTAAATAAATACACAAATTAGAAAAACTATTCAAGTTAATAAATAAATCAAATTAAATCAATTAAAATATTTAGGCTAAGTAAGGAAATAATCAAGTTAACTAATTAATAGGAAGTACTACGATTAAATGTTTAGGCTTACAAGATATAAAACTCGAAGAAAAGTGTTTAAAAAATTTAAGAAAATTAAAAAAAAATCTCTTTATGTGAGATCTTTTTTCCTTATCTTAGTATGCCAAAGTTTGATATTGAGTGCCATGTCCTCGATAAATTCTAATAGAGTTATATCATTCTTGATTACCTCTCCATAGTTATTTTTAGGCTTTTTTTTTCTCTAACAGTCTAAAATACAATCTTCTTGCATCTTTTTTTCTTTCTTATAGTCTAAAGTACAATTTTTTGCGTCTTCGTCACTTTTAGCTTATGATTATACATCTACTTGATGAGCCAACACTCTCTCACATAAAGCATGCTCAGCCTAATCACTAAACAATAGGATTTATCTTTGAATTTGAGTGGTATCTTCTTGTCACATAAAACTCCTGATACATTTCTTCATTTAAGTCACCCTGATTTGATACGGTAAACTATGTCTTCATCAATCTCTCTATTGGATGGTAGATCATAGATACTTAAAACACTCTTTTTGTGATATAACTTTTGAAATAATTTTTACCTCCCCATCAGAAGCCATGCTATAATATGAAAAGTAATACTCTAAGTACTTAGTCTAAGTCCTGCTCAGTTTATAACTCTTCGACTCTCATGTTTCGTCCAAAGTTCAAGGTTAACATTGACATCATTTTTTCTTATCCACTAAAACAATATCATCAGCAAATAATATACACCAATGCACATCCCTTTGGATATTCTTGGTGATCTCATCCAACACTTCTGTAAACAAAAAAAAGTTCAATAAGAAGCTTTGGTGTAATCTAATACTGATAGAAAAATACTCTATATTTCTTCCTATTGTCCTTACTTTAGTCTTTACACCTTCCCAATAGCTCATATATAGGTCATAAGAACTCCTTTAACTTCTAAATACCTCCTCATTATTTTCTTAGATACCCTGTCATACACTTTCTCTAAATCAATAAAAACTATGTGTAGGTTAAATTGTCTTTCTTTGTAATATTTCATTAATCTTCTAAGAAGATCTAAAGCTTCAGTCACGGACCTTCATAAAATGAAGCCAAACTGGTTTTTTGAGATAAGAGTACTCTTTCTCACTCTCTTCTCAATCTCTCTCTCCCATAACTTCATGGTGTGAGTAAGTAGTTTAATACCTCTATAGTTGTTACAACTTTGGATGTTCCCTTTGTTCTTTTGTAGATGAATTAACATACTAAGTCTCCACTCATCTAACATTTTGGTGGACTTAAGAATGACATTAAAAAACTTGGCTAGCCAAGTAACACCCCCT
Source organism: Erythroxylum novogranatense (assembly GCA_029891385.1). NCBI lineage: Eukaryota > Viridiplantae > Streptophyta > Magnoliopsida > Malpighiales > Erythroxylaceae > Erythroxylum > Erythroxylum novogranatense. The sequence goes on along the minus strand of JAIWQS010000024.1, from coordinate 125,010 downwards.
TCACCTGGACTCTTCCATACCTCTATGAATATCTCATCAAGCCCTACTATCCTTCCATTCTTTATCTCCTTTAAAGCCCTTTTAATTCTTACCTTGTAATTTTTTTGCTAACAAGTAAAGTTATGATATCTCTTAGACATGATAAGATCACCTAAAGATATATTGTCCTCAATGCCTTCATTAAAAAGGCTATAGAAATACCTTTGTCATCTTTTCTTGATGTCATTTCCAAGTATAGGTACCCGCTCTGCTTCATCTTTTATACAACAAAGTTGTTCTAAGTCTTTTGCTTTCTATTCTATAACTTTTACCAACTTAAAAATAGTATTTTCTCCATCTTTAATTTTCAATCATTTATATAATTTTTCGTAAGCTTTGCTTTAAACTTCTCAAATTTTCCTCTTCTCCTTTTTTTGCTAGTTTGTAACTTTCTCTACCTCTGTGGTGCTATCCAATAGGACTTTATTGGCACCCTTCTTGATCTTAATTAATGCTCGATATGCAACACTTCACTAGAATCTCATAAACACATGCTAATTGAATACACCTACACTAAAAAGCATGGATAGTGTTGCTCAAACTTTGCAATCTTGCTCATATACCTACTGATTGGTCTAAGATAGAAAGCTATATCATAAAAATCAAGCACAAAGAGGAGAATGAATGGGTGGATATCTATAATAGCTCTCACTTATCTTGTTACTCGTTTATGGGATCAAAGAAATAGGCAATTTTTTTAGGACCAAAGTAGAAGTAATGAAGACTTCACCAAGACACTACAATAATAAGTTGTCTCACAAAGTTTTAGGATTAAAACTAAAGTTGATATCGTAACCAGCAACTCAAACCAATCCTAAAACAATCGAATAAGAATGAGAATCTAACTCTCTTTGCCCTCTCTCTATTTTTCCTCACTTTTGGAAGTTATGATTGCACTATCTATCTCTTGTGTGGAGCAAAGCTCAAATGAGCTATTTATAGGCACATCTAGCTTGATAACTTAGTTAGAATTATAATTCAACTCAACTAGTTAAATCACTTCTTATTCTAATCAAATTATATCACATTATCCATTAAGATGACTTCCTCATCTAAATAAAACTCCATCTGATAGGATTTATCTACATCATAACTAACAAGATAAGAGATTACATCTATCTAGGAATGATACATCCATATCCACGAAGATCTTCACTATTTTCAAGTGATCCTTTGGACACTCAACAATCTCCCCCTCCATCCCAAATATAGGGAAGATGCGTTATTCTCTATCATCTATTTGAGATATATCCTGATAAGCTTATGACATAGCTCACATTTATTTTCGGGAACCACTTTAGTCAACATATCAAAACCATTTAAATATGTATGAACATTCTTTAATATTAATTGTTTCTCTTTAAATGGACCTTGACCAATAATATTTGACGTTTTCATGAAATGCAATCTCTTGCACATTCTCAAACTCCCCCTTAGTAGTAAGTAACAGGTACTCAGAACTTAGATACTGTAAGGTTCTGATCATGCATCTCATACATAATATATATCAAGTATACGTAGCGAAAAATAAAAGCGAACCTAAAAAAAGAGATCTACTCATGCATATATATATATATATATATATATATATATATATATATATATATAAAAACATAAAATGTAAGATGTTTACATACCTTTCTGACAATCTCCTTCGTTCTTTAATCTTCTCCGCGTTGGGTTATTGTAAACCACAACGATCAACATAGATAGTCTCTAATGAAAGTTCACACGAAGATAGAAGGATGAAACCTCATTAGGAGATAACTAAAATTCTTTTTTTGTGTTAGTAAAGGCAAGAACTCTTGTGAGAGTTAGAGAGAAAAAGAGTGTGTATATCAGAAAGAATCTTTCTTTCACTCGTGTCTTACACAAGATTCACAAAAATCATCTATATTTTCTACACCATTTGACCTTCCACAACTCTCATCACTAATAAAGAATTATGAGAAGTTAATGGTCATGAATAACATCCATTAATGGAAGTTATGAGAAGTTAATGATCATGAATACCATGCATTAATGAAAATTATGAGAAGTTAATGACCAAATTGGTAGCCAACAGCACTTGTTTCTAATCTATTTCATGCAATATTTTCTACTACGATCACATCGTGATACAATCTCGAAATACTCTCTTATATCTTGAATCACCATTCAAGATTATTTTACTCACCTTCGGATTTCCTATGTGTGTGACCCATTAGGTTCTTGGTTATGTTAGTCATTTGAATTAACACTTAATTCAAGTAAGTCAAGAGCAGTATCTAATAACACGTTATGACCCTCAATTGATTAGAAAGTTAGTGGTTTAACTACAAATCCTTCCATACATAATGTTGCCATGCAATTCATCCTTTCACCATCTATACCTCACTTAGTTCAGAGTATGGTCAAAGTATCAACTCCCACTAGACTGACTACATCACATCTAGTCCAAGTAATATTAGATCTTGTCTTGATGATCTCATTACTCTATGTATCATGGAAAACTCTCTTCATGAAACCTATTTGTTTTGGTCAGAGACTCTTGAGTAATGACCTCGACAAAAGGTTGCAGGTATCATCTCTTTCTATCAGGAGTGGTGAATCCTTTATTGGCTACTCAGTTATCTCTGAATACCTCAAACTGTACCTAATCATCACCCTATAAGTAACCCCTGAAAGGCATCGATGAATGGAGTCAAAATACAGGATCAGTGTCCGAGATATCCTTGAGCACCTCAAGTCAAAGGATACTTGCATCATTTTTATGATGAGACTATCATTGACACTGTAATAGAATATCTATATGATTGTCTCATAGTAGTTCAATTCAATGTACTTACTACCCTTAGTAAGTATCCACATGTTAACTCTAAATAATTCATGTCTACAGCTTATGAGATCTACTGCTTGATCTAATCAAGGAGTATAACATGTGCTAGTTTATCAGGATTAATGATATCCCATCTCATTAATCTTATGACTAAGGAAAGTTTAGATACTAACTTAATTACACATGATAGGAATCTTATTATCATAATATCATCATGATTTCCTCCATGTTATGTTTTGTATCAAGGATTTCATTAAATCTATTTAAGATCAACATCAAATCCATAAATGTATGAACATCGAAATAATGAAAAGTGTCTTTATTAATCATAAAATGATTTGTACAATAAGTGATAAATGTGAGTACCTTTAGAGCACTTCTCTAACAGATACCTTATAGAACGTCTTTTCTCCCTTGTTGACCTTTAAAGTTGTGTTCCATCAAATCTTGGATCCAATTGCTCCCTTTGCTCATTATCCTCAATGGATTCATCTTCAGTATCGACTGGATGTGGTCCATGTAGCTCATCCATATCAGAATGTATTTGATCACCACCAATGTGTGCTTGGTCACACACTTCATCTTCTACACCTATAAACTACCTAATAATCGAAGGAATTGTTGAAAAGCCAATTATGCCATCTGATGAGTTGTAGTATTATGATTTATCTCCATTCAAAAGATCAACATCTCTCTTATTCTCCTGAAACACCACATCGTGACTCTTTACCACCTTTTTCTTCTCTAGGTCATAAAGTTTAAAGCAAAACTAATCACCACCATATCTAATAAAGATGTAAGGTATCAAATTTGAGTCAAGCTTTTTGCTATGATATTTGGGTATGTGTTTGAGCACCTTGCAACATAAAACTCTTAAATGATGATATGTGTTATCCTTGATAGTCCACGATCTTTTAGGAAACTGAAAATCTAACGAGACAAAGGGAGCTTGATTTACCAGGTAGACAACTATTCGGAACGTTTCTCCCTAAAACGTCTTTAGCAATATAGACATCTTGGGCATGCATCGAACCTTCTCCATAATGGTTCTGTTCATCCTCTCAACAACCCCGTTATGCTATGGAGTCTCTGGTTCAGTTTTCTCATGTCTAATTCCATACGATGTACATTATTCTTTAAACACCTTAGCAGTATACTACACTACATTGTCTATTCACAAGCACTTCAACTTCCTCTCAACTTTACTTTCTACCATAACATAGGACTTTTTGAAAGTTTTAAAAGATTGACTCTTTGAGTTCAAAATAAACACCCAAATCTTGCTTGAAGCATCATTAATAAATGTAACAAAATATCTATTACCTCCTAATGACTCCTCATTAATAGGACAACAGACATCTGAAGGCACCAACTCTAATAACTTTGACTTCCATACAAATCTACTCTTAAAATAGATTCTATTTGCTTTATAGCCAATTAATGATTGCAAAGGTTAAGTGAGTGTGAATTCTTAAATGGGATAAAGGATTTTCCAACCAACAACTTTAATCTATTCTCACTCATGTGTCCTAATTGTCGATTTCATATATTTGGTGAATTTTCCTCTTCAATTGAGTATACTTCTCCACCACTAACACTTTTAAGTGTGTATTGTATAACCAGCAACCTAACCCTCCTCTGGCAACCATTATTTTGCCTTTGAACAATTTCCACTTTCGTTGCAAAGGTTAAGTGATTGTGAATTATTAACTGGGATAAAGGATTTTCCAACCAACAACTTTAATCTCTTCTCACTCATGTATCCTAATTGTTGATTTCATATATTTGGTGAATTTTCCTCTTCGGTTGAGTATACTTCGCCACCATTAACACCTTTAAATGTGTCTTGTACAACGAGCAACATAACTCTCCTCGGGCAACCATTATTGCGCCTTTGAACAATTTCACTTCCTATCCCCAAAATTGTGCTTAAATCCTTCTTGATCTAATACATTCACCGATGATAGATTCAACCTTAAATCGAGGATACGTCGTATAACTCTAAAGGTCGGGAAGGATCCGATGTTTGTTTGAACTCAGATATCACTCATTCCTACTATTTTGGCGAAACTTTGGTTTCCTATCTTTATAATCCCAAAATCTCTACTCTTGTAGTTTGAGAAGTATTGTACCTTTGGAACATAATGATATGATGCTCTCGTATCAATCAACCATTCAAAATCAAAATTACTAGACATGGAAGCATTCACTAATTGTACAAACTAGTGACACCTCATTACCTGTACTTGAAGTAGTTGCAGCTGTACTCCTATCATCATCATCATTCTAATAATCTTGCTTTTTTTTATTCCTCTTCCACTTATAGCAGAACCTTTTAATGTGTCATGACTTATTATAATAGTGGCATGTCTTCACACCATTGTCGCCTTTGGATTTTGAACTATTTTTAGACTTGCCACAACCATTTGGACCCCTACTCTTGTTCCTTCCCCTGCTTTCTATCACAAAAGCCTAAACGTTGTCGAATCCAATCTCCTTTCTTTTTTTCTTTATTAAGCATACTCTCTTTGATCACATCTAAAAGGAGCACACCTTCAACAGTTGAGTTGTTAATCATCACTAACCAGCATTTCCTAACTATCCAGTAATAAACTTAATAGGAACAGAGCTTGAAGATCATCATCAAGAATAATCTTCATTGTTGTAAGTTTGTTGATTATGTCTTGGAAATTACTTTGATGCTTTGAAACTGATTTCCCAATCTTTAACTTCAAATTCACAAGTCTTTTAATCAGAGATACCTTTTTATAAGTAGTCTTCCTTTCATACAGACATTCTAGCTTCTTTCATAACTTAAAAGCATATGTCTCTTAAGACACATGGTTAAATATGTTGATATCAATCTATTCTTTGATAGTGTTAAAAGTTTTTTGTTTCATCTTTTCCTATTTTCAATCTAAAATCTTTTCCAATTTTAAAGAAACATCCTCCTTCTCACCTCTGTCCACATCAATAGGATCAAAAAGATCCTTGCAATACAGAAGTTCCTCCATCATGGGCTTCCAAATTGAGTAATTTGACGACGTTAACTTGACCATAGAGTTGTTTTCACTTTCTATTACAATGACTCTGACATCACTTGTTGGGAGAAAAATACATTACTCTCTAAAAAATCAACCAAATATTAGCGACAACAAGAACTCTCCTTAGTGTAGCAATAGAAAATATGAGAAAAAACTAAAAGATGAAACAAAAACTAAGATTTAACATGAAAAGTCATTTAGTGTAGAGGGAAAAAACCATAGGGCATGCCAAAAAAATAAATCTACTAAACTCAATAAGGATTTACGAGAAAAGTTAAATTCTCACCCAACAACAAGTGTCTTACGAAGTTTCAGTATTGAAACCAAAGTTAATATCACAATCTTAAACTAATAACAAAAACAATCAAACAAGGATGAGAATCTAACCTTTTTTTCCCCTTTCTTTGTTTTTTTTCATTTTTGGACGTTGTGACCAAACTCTCTATTTCTTGTGGAGCAAGACTCAAATGAGTTATTTATAGGCATCTCTAGCCTGATAGCTAAGTTAAAATCCTAATTGAATTCAACTAGCTAGATCACATCTTTTTTGAATTAGATTATATCGCATTATCCAATATGATGACATCCTCGTTTAAATGGGCTCTATCTGATAGGATTTATTTACATCACAATTAACAAGATAATAGATTACATCTATCTAAGAGTGATATATCCATCATATCCACAAAGATCTTAACTATCTTCAGATGATATTCCCACATGGTCTTTATCTTTTAGACCTGATATATATTTACTATAATTTTATCCACTGTCTACAATCACCGAAAGTCTTAAAATAGGACTAGACAGTTAACATGTATGTATGACTTATAGTGGCCCTTGCTTAGTTGGATTGACAATATATAATTTACTAGGAAGACGAATACAACTTTTTTGTTCTTGGGGTTCAGGTAGTCATTCCTTATGGCAAGATGTTGCTCCCATAGATAAGAGGCAGCTGATAGTCCAACCTATCATTCCTTATGGCAATGTGTTGCTCCACAGATAAGCAAAGTTAAATCAACTTTTAAGAGTGAGAGTCTCTCCCAGAAAGCATGTAGACGAACTTTATTTGTCAATTCAAGCTGTTAGTTTTATGAGACCAAATCAAGATATTTGTTATTTGATATTCCAACCTACCATTCCTTACGGAAATTTGTTGCTCCCACAAATAAGCATTGTTTCATCAATTTCTAAGAGAGTTTCTCCGAAGAGCTTGTAGATGAAATTATTCATTTATTGACCGATGTTCCAACCTAAGGTTTCTTGTGGCAATATGTTGCTTCTATAGCTACACAAAGTTAATCAACTTCTAATAGTGAGAGTTTCTTCCTTAAAGCTTATAGGTGAAATTCTCCATTTTTCGTTTCAAGAAAATTGATGTACAAGGTTGAATGGACCCCTTTCTTTGCTTCATAGTTATACATAGTTGTGTGCGCTCAACTTGATGAAACTTTGTTCATAGGGATGAACAAAATTTTGTATTGACAGTTTTCTTCAATTGTGTAGTAATTAAGAATCTAATATACGAAGATTATATTGTCTATCAACTAAGATTAGACGAAGCAAACACTTGTGTAAACTATTTTGGTTTACAAGACGAAGAGGGTGACAAATCTGAAGGATAACTAATTTTGACGATTTTCCATTAGGTTGATGGATGTTATTCTTTAAGAGCATTGTTTGCCATTGCCTTGCTTATAAGCATCCCCATTTACATTATAAAATTGAATATGGGAATATTGTTTTTTAATTTTATAATAAAACACTTTATTGACCGTCTTATTGCAATTGATCATAAAGGAATGAGCCGGGTCAGCCTCATGGCTTAAATACAACAACAACAATAATAATAATTCAGTAAAAGTTCTTTTAAAACGTAGAGTCTGAAGAGATTCATTAGTTCGCAATTTTACTCATAATTGGTAAAGATGTCGTTTATAATAAATTCACAAGGAAAAAATATATATACATGCATACATATACGTATATATAATAAGAAAATACTAATTAAAAATAAAATAAAAGTATAGAAATAAAAGATAATTATAATATAATAAAAACACCATGTACCCTATTGTATAAAACTCCCCACTTTGCGAGGGTCAAAGGAGGGTCATCAATGTTCACAACTTTTTCTTTGCATTTTTAAAAAAATGTTGTTTCCATGACTCAAACCCGTAACCTTCTAATTACAAAAGAATAATATTATTAATTGTTCCAAGGCTCATTCTCAATAATAATAATATAATATAATAAATAAATATGTCTAAATAAAAATATAAAATAAGTAATAAAAAATAACATACTAAATTTTCGGACTTTGAATTTGATCTAAAATATAACTAAATTAAGGCTAAATAGGCATTGAATTAAAGAATATTATTTTAAATTATTTTAAGTTATTCCGATTAGTTTGCAGTAGTCTTTTTGAATCAAGATTAAAACCTCAATCAACTTACAATTTTAAATTAGGTCGAACCAATTCTTTTAAACTCAAATTTCAATAAATCCTTTAATTTTGACTTGAACTCAAAATAGTCAATAAACTTTTATCTGTTAACTTCGAACTAAATTCGATCGGAAATGACGTAGTGTAATTCTAAACATCACATACACCCTTTGAAAAATCTTTACTCTTGGTCGTTTTGATCCATATTTCTTGCAAGGAATCATGGCCGCCATTGGAATAATGATAGGATTTAAGAGAAGGATTCTACAATTTAATGGTATATAACTATACATGTTGTTCTCAACTCGAAACAGGGATTTCCTTTGTCTCCTGTTACTCTTTTTTATGCTTCTTCTGCTATTGAATCACATAATACTTAATGAAAAGTGGAATCATCTGTGAAATTTAGAGTATCATTTATACTATTTTACAAGAATCAAATAATGATAAAGAATTGGTAAATTTACAGAAAAGTTAACAGTTTGGATGACCCAGACAGGGTTACTGCATCATGATCCTGAACTCCTCAAAGCTAAGAGCACCATCCCCATCCTGATCAAACTGGTTTATCATAACTTTACACTCAGTAATCGACTTAGACTCACCAAGTTTACTCAGCATCTTCTTCAAGTTCTTGGGAGTAATGTACCCGCAATTGTCAGCATCATACATCCCAAAAGCCTCTCTTAACTCTCTCAACTTCTCTTCTTCTCCTCCAGCCTGCAGTAATCCAACAATGTCCTCTGCTCCCAGCAAACCGTCCCCATCAGAATCCCACAGACCAACCACCATCTCCGCCTCTTCCATGCACAATTCCATCCCAAACTGCCCCAGACGGCGGCTTAACTCCACCGGCGAAACCTTCCCATCACCATTCTCGTCTAGGTGCTTGAAGACAACGTCGAATTCTCCTGCTTTTATCATCCCACAACTCCAAAGATTCAATATTTATTACGGTAAAACTATATTATGTACCAACAAGAGTATAACAACTAATGGGCAATGTTGTTTTGAAACAAAAGTTTGGATATGATAGCTGGTCAACAAATATCTCTTCATATATATACTAGTAAGGAGGTCGAGTTTCTGGATTCCATCAACTTGTTTACGCAGAAGCTTGGATTGAAGCTTCAAATCAGATACCGCAGTGTTGAAAACGGGTGAGACGATAAGTTCTGACGTAAAATGCGTGTCGTTAGGAAGAAAAATGAAGACAAGTGGACATGTTGCAAACCTACGAGGAAGATAGGGGAAAGTAATGAACGTGGATCTAGTGGTCTGGTCCAAACACTGTGGAGAACAAAGGGCTACTCTGTGGGCTTCGGATAAACAATATTAATTGTCGGTTGTCGATACGAGTGAAAGGGAAGAGAAGCCTCAACGCATGAAAAATGAGTTCAAAACCCAAAAATCCGGAGACTTTTCAGTTTGGCCCCGTTTGGTTGACACGGATTATTGCTTGAGAAAGTAATCTTTTTCCTAAATTTTAAATTATTATGTTTGGTTCGTTTTTTGAGTAGTTAGAAAGTAAAACTTTCTTAATTTAGGAAAATAATGGAACTTTCTTGGATTCTAAATCCCAACATCCTCGATATTTAGATTCTTTCCCAGAATTTAATCTAAACAATAAATTAGACAATTTAACCTTCCTTCTCTCTCAACTCTGCGACTTTAAAATATATAAATTTCAAATAAATTTTGATTTAATAATTAAAATATATAAAATAAATATTAATTTATAAATAATAATTTTAAATTTTTATTTTTAAAATAAATATTTTATTAATACTTTATTAATAAATATTATATAAAATATTAAAATAAATTTAAATAAAAATATTTTTGTAAGTTTTATTTAATTTATAATTATAATTAGTAATAAAAATATTTATTATTATTTTAAAAACAAAAATAAAAATTTACAATAATTATAAAAGTTGAAATAAATAAAATAACTAATTAAAAACTTTAAAAAAGGTGGGAAGGAGAGATAAGAGGGAGGAGGAAATTTCAAATTTTTTGAAAATATTGTAAAAATCTCCCTATTTTAAAAATTTTCGGATGTCGATTGGTATTTAGATTTTGAATATTTATGCTTAAAAGCTTCAATCGACAATCTTCAGTTCATATTTTTCTTATCTAATGATTTAAAATTTTATTCTTTGTAGGGATATAATTAGAAACATAAGTTAAAATTAAATTACATTGTATAAAATCTTGTTATATACCAAACATTATAATAAGAATCTACCCAACTTTCCTATTAGAATTTTTATAAGTATCCAAACATGTGAATATCTTTACTTTCCATAGATTTATTTTCCAAGTAATCATATTCCAAATTCACTTTACTTTCCTGGCAACCAAACGGAGCCTTTAAGTATTGGCTTACCTCACTCTGGATTAGGTCATTGGTGAAGACACCCTGACGCTATCATTTTGGTGATTGTTATCCCATCAGGCTAGCCTCCGGAGCCGTAAGCAATATAAGGACTCTCATTTTCCAAAGGGGTTCTATTGAAGATTACTGGAATTTAATCCCATTAAATCAATCATAATCCTATAATCACATTGCTGCCTATTTGATCTCATTTTACAATTCACATACATCTAACTATATCTCATAATACACTTTCACAAAATTGCCCATTTACACATTTACAGAAATTCACATTCATATATCCCATTTTTGATACATACATATTTCACTCACTTACCACAAACATATTTCACTCACTTACCATTTATTATCATTTTGTTGTGACCGAGTGCCTAAACTGTCCCATTGAATGACTCATTAATATCTGACCCTTATCCAGTGCTGGATACAGAGCTCATTATACGTTGAACCTGAGGCTCTGAATCACTTATGAGCTCGAAGCTCATTTTCGCACGTTGAGCTAAAAGCTCTGATCGGTGGTAACTCTGGTCAACAGCCCTAATATTTCATACCACGCTAGGCATATCATAATTTGTCATACATTTACAATTAGCTATACCTCATGATTGTTATCACATCAGTATAGGGAATTTGGCCTGTCATTCAATCAAACATATCAATTCAAAAGCAGCATGTAACACTTTTTCAATTTATTTCAGTGTTGTGATCGAGTGCTTGTACTGTCCCTATAAGGCACATTAATCGTTGAGCCAGAGGCTCTGAAACTGTCCCATTAGGGGCTCATTAATCGATGAGCCAGAGGCTTTGAAATTGTCCCATTAAGGGCTCATAAATCGTTGAGCCATAGGCTCTGAAACTGTCCCATTAAGGGATCAGTAATCGTTGAGCCATAGGCTCTGAAACTGTCCCATTAAGGGCTCATAAATCGTTGAGCCATAGGCTCTGAAACTATCCCATTAAGGGCTCATTAATCGTTGAGCTATAGGCTTTGAAACTGTCCCATTAAGAGCTCATTAATCGTTGAGCCATAGGCTCTGAAACTGTCCCATTAAGAGCTTATTAATCGTTGAGCCATAGGCTTTGAATCTGTGGGGCTCGAGGCCCAAATATAATATTGAGCTAAAAGCTCTGATCAGTAGTTGTTCCGGTCACAACTATCATTACCTCCTAAATCACACTCATTTCCAAATTATCACAATCGGACAATTTATTCAAACTTTGTCACATTAAAAATACCATCACAATTTCACATACCCATAACACTTCTATATATCATATCACTCCAATACTCCGGACAGAATATTTAACACTGTCCCACCATTATACTCCAGAGAATTAAAATTACTGAATTATAACAGTTAATAATTGGAGAACCGTCTAGGTCACTCACCTGACCTCCGCGATAACGCCTGGAAATCTCGGCAACGTCGGTGGGCTGACATTCCAAATGTGCCTCTATCACAAGTCAAAACACATTTATTTAACACATCGTCCAATTCAGCAATAATACACATGTAGAAATTTAAAGATATATACTATGCACTTTCGTGACATTCCCGACGCTATCCCAACAATTTCCCGTCACATATTTTCCTCAATATCGAAACTCTATAGACACTAACATCATTCACTTTGTTTTAGAAAAAAATCCAAAAGTTATTCTCCAAATAGATACGGACTATCTTTATGTGGAAACTATCTTACACTCAACTTCCATCCAAAATCGAGAACTTTAAAAGATAGATTCAACACTTTCCTTTTTCATAAACATATAGACCCTAGTCTCTAGTTCATAACAAATCCAAAATTATCTCATTTGAATATCGATATAAAAAAGTTATAGTTTAAAAACCAAAACATAACTTGTCAAGAGCGATAGCTCGTCATGACGCGAGAAAGCTCGTCGTGACGAAGGTTGAGCTTCGTCATGGCGAGGGCACCGATGTGCGCCATGGCAGCATTCTCGCCCTACGCCACGGCGTGCACGTTTACTGCGCCAGGCGTACGCATACCAGACGCCATGGCGGCGTGCGCAAACGCGTCACGACGTCTGAAGTCCCGTAAGCCTCCCGAAACCTGATTTCTTATCAATTTCAATCCAATTCCTCCCATTTTTCAAAATATAAATCATCTAAACACTTAATCATCACTTATACTCCATTTTCAACTCATTTTACACCAATGTTGTTCACAACACAATCAAAATTCATCCATACACGATAACCCTAAAAACCAAACATGTAAATCACCCAATCTATAACTTTTAACACTCAAAACAAGAATCAATCAACTAATCAAGATGAAAGAGGCTTAAACTTACTTGATTTAGCTCTCAAAATCCTTAGACTCTTCGAAAAACCCTTTTCTCCTTCTCTTCCTCTTCTTCTTCCACGGTTCCCCTTCTTTTTTTTTCATTTACAAAGCCTAATTTCCCTTTTTATACTCTTACTAATTATGAAAAGTCAATTTTGCCCCTTCCTTTAACCTTAAGCCTTAAAATCTTAAGTATCATGCCCAATTTACCCTTATACAGAAATTCAGACTCCTAGGGACTGAATTGAGATTTAATTATTTCAGAATCACTCACTTTCATGCCTTTTATTTGTAGAGTCAATATGATAGTCATTTTCAATACCGGAAATCTCATCGGTATCCACTTAGCAATTTTATGCAAAATACACATAAGTCACTCCAATTCAATTTTCCAAACACAAAATTCACACTTTTCACAATAATTACACTTATAGACACATATGCCGGGAATTATCACGAATGTATGTACAATCATGTGCTTTTGAAAAAATTTCCATTCATATCAGTATAGAGGCTATTTTACGCTTGTATGTCGAGATACGTGTACACACTCACAATCCGATCCAAATTTACCATTTTATCCTTCCCATCTGTGATGGGATGTTACAATTCTCCCCTCCTAATAAAAATTTCGTCCCCGAAATTCATTTTGACACTGAATACAGTAGTGGTACTGTTATCCCATACACTCTTTTATTTCTCATTTCATCAGTCTATTCTATGTTTCCTCGATAACATAACAATTGATGTTATCAATAGGTTTTCTCAATTCTCTGTTTAGCTATCATACTTCTTCACTTTTACCCTTGAGGAGTTTCAGAAAATTTGACTCATTACTTCCAATTTCAACACCCCAAATGTTGGATCAAAACAATCCTAACCATAAAATAATCTATAATGCCCTAGTCCCATTTTTGCCATCATTAAAATGGACCACTTTATGACACACTAAGTTTCCTTATTACCTTGTATCTTATCGAAATACGCGCCGGTATTCGTATCACGAACCTTCACACCAATTTTCATATAATCATAGCTTCTATGTAATCCATCAAGATCCCTTCGCTTTTCAAAACCACTTTATTCAAATTTCCTTAATGATTTTAATTACCACTTCACTCACTAATGGCATCTTGATTTATTTTGACTTTTATTCAGGGTAGTCGACTCTTTTTGTTGTTTCACCCAGCAATTACCAAATTTGACTATCGTCACTTTGCACTATATTCTAGATGTATATGCCTTATACCTTTATCCAAATAGTCCAGGTTATAAGGAACTCAAACATACAATCACTCAGGTTGACATTCTTAGCTGCCCATTTACTCTTTTGAGGTCCACTTACAAGGACCTCTCTTGATTAGGAAGCACTCATATTTTATGTCACCAAAATCCTCAAATCCACAATTGGGCTTTCCCCGTTCCTTTTTGCAAAACCGATATTACTTTTCCATAATTAGTACTTTTTCCTTTTTGCTCCACTTTAACTCGTCACTATACCACTTTATTACACTTGATTGGGTAATCCAATACCCACATACTTGGTACTTTGCTATGCCAAGCTCTATTTGATACTACTGATTTGAACACTAACTTTATTAGGACAGTCCCTCTACACAATCCTTCAATCTTTTCCAATTCCCATCTTTCATTAATCCCTACTAATCAGTCTATATACACATATATCAACATTTCCAAACCTTCCAAACCCATTTCTAGTATCTTTCAAATCATGTATCCAATTTCAGCTCATAAGACTACAATTGTCCTTAAGTACTCAAAATTAATTTACTATAGCAATAGATTGTATCTTAATATCTCATGGAACTCGTCTCGACACAGAAAGTCGTGAATTCCTCAAAATTCTTTTACTATACTCATTAATACAAATACATATATTTCGCACACTAATTCCATATAATCATAACTCTCATGATATCATGTTGCTTATTAACGCAAAAGATATAACCTCAAACCCATTGTGCTAATATTTAGTTCTTAAATTTTTGAGTAATTAATCCTTCAATACGTAAACATTATCACTTACTATCTTCTATTTATCATTGAATTTCCTTTTCTCAACGGCTTTCAAAGAATGCTTTCAACTTCCTAAAGACTCCACATTGACTTATGCCATGCCTCATCCATTTTACCAGTTGGTCCCCATATTCAATCCAACTACAAACATAATTCCCTGTATTGGAAAAATCCACCATCAGAGGTACTTTTGTAGTTCACAAATATATTCCACGACCTATGATGTGGTCCAAATTCACTTCACATTAACAAGAAAGTCTCCTCGAATCGCTAAAACCTTCTTAATCAGTCAGATACCTTACATCAACAAAACTATATAAATCCTCCCAATATCTTGTCATCTTAGTTCACAATTCCCTCCATTGTATCAATCGATTCCTTTCTAAAGCAAATTCGATTGAATCGAGCGAGGGCCCTGACCTCTGGACAATGGAAGAACTACCAAATTCCATTGTTGAATCAATAGAAAGGCTTATGATCTCAGCTACTGGTCATGGAAAGCCTGCCTTCATTGTTCATAAACTCAATTACCTGGCTTCCTGACCCTATCACAATAATTTCTTGATATCCACCTCGATACTGTTTCTAATTCATTGTCAATCGCTTATTGCCCATAAGTACTTATTTGTCATTATTAGTATATCAAGCAAATCACTTTCAACATTTCATAAAATCTTTATAAGATCAAATCATATCATGACTTTTTTGATCAATGAATTCTCGTTACTAAAATTCAGTGAAGCAATTAAACAATTTCTTATACTCTACCCTCCGGTAGGTCCCATCTAAAATCCTTCCATTATACTTAGGGAGATATTTATATCACATTTCCAATTATTCACTTGAGTACATTCACTCATTTCCTTTGAGTTATCATCTTTTTCATGAGCGCATGCAAAAGTACAATTCAAATTGAAGTGCATATTTAATTGTCTCCACAGTAACACCTCATGTACTACATTTCATCACTTGTAAAATCATGTTCCTATCCTCTCCTTGTCCATGTGTATATTCACAATCCATTTAAAATTATAAATGCAGGAGCATCACGGAAAGTAATCTCATTCTCACAGACAAAATAATGCGTTATGACATACTTTTATCACATTTCAAATCCACGTCCCATTGAATTATTTCTTTTGACCGGCTTATACATTTTAATCCCACCTTTACCATTTCTTCCTAACAATATCTTTACTTACTATGTATTATATTCCATAATACTCACATCAACATACATACAATGAATCTATATCTGCCCTTTTTCTCATTTCCAATTGTCCCATTTTATCGGACAACACATCAGAATCATAATTGCCTCGTCATCCCTGAGCTTTTGATCAAACATAGACATATTCTTATACTAATTCATTACCTCTGATCAATTTTAACCGCTATTTTTTTCATGTCCAAACTTTGACCTCTCCAAATTATCGCAATTTCGTTTTCTTTCAACTCGATTTATACACTTTAAGTCTCATTATTTAATTTGATAACACTTCTTTCCTAAATCAGCCCATGCCAATGTCTTCACGTTCATATCCCGTTTGAGGGTTTGTAAACACATTCCAATATAAATATTATTATCCATTTTTCTATCTATAGGACCTCGACCTCTCGGGCCTCACGTCCCCAGGACCTCAGCCTCTCAGGCCTCGCGTCCTCTATAGAGCCTCAGCCTCTCGGGCCTCGCGCCCTCACGGTTTTACTTTTCCCATTCCCAATTGCCCAATATCTACATTGGCTCATATGCTGACATATCATCTTTTTCTCACCTTTAAACACTTAACACATGTTCAAGCATATGACTCATACCCATGGGACTCAGATTAGGGATCAGTTGCCACGATCTGCTATGACATGTCTTTACCGTATATGATTTGACCTATATTTCAGAAAATGCCCATGTAAGTTCGTACTTCTGGACTCTGATACCACCTAATGTAACACCCCACTCCCGTAAGACCCGGACCCGACATCGATGGTGATATCCGAGTCCGTACCCTACGAGGGTAGCGTGATACACCACTCAGTCAAATCACAATATACATTTTTTTGAAACAATCATACACTTTCATTTTATAAACGTTGCGGAAAACAATTTACATAGCAAAACCGGTAAATACATTGACCACGAGGGTCCTCTTATAAATACACACTAATATAACACCAAAGTCCTCACACTAATGCAGACGCAACTGATCCCGTCCTCTTCTATCACTCTCAAGCGATCACGATACACCCGTTGCCTAACGGGGTATTCTTCTGAGTCCTGAAAAATAATTGCAAATTTTGGGTGAGTTTTGCGAACTCAATGAGTGACCATCATCGATGGTCCCCTCAATCGTGTAACAAAATCAATCATAATCCTATAATCACATTGCTGCCTATTTGATCTCATTTTACAATTCACATACATCTAACTTTATCTCATAATACACTTTCACAAAATTGCCCATTTACACATTTACAGAAATTCACATTCATATATCCCATTTTTGATACATACATATTTCACTCACTTACCACAAACATATTTCACTCACTTACCATTTATTATCATTTTGCTGTGACAGAGTGCCTAAATTGTCTCATTGAAGGGCTCATTAATATTTGACCCTTATCCAGTGCTGGATACAGGGCTCATTATACGTTGAGCCTAAGGCTCTGAATCACTCATGAGCTCGAAGCTCATTTTTGCACGTTGAGCTAAAAGCACTGATCGGTGGTAACTCTGGTCAACAGCCCTAATATTTCATACCACGCTAGGCATATCACAATTTGTCATACATTTACAATTAGCTATACCCCATGATTGTTATCACATCAGTATAGGGCATTTAGCTTGTCATTCAATCAAACATATCAATTCAAAAGCAGCATGTAACACTTTTTCAATTTATTTTAGTTTTGTGACCGAGCGTCTGTACTGTCCCTATAAGGGCACATTAATCGTTGAGCCAGAGGTTCTGAAACTGTCCCATTAAGAGCTCATTAATCAATGAGCCAGAGGCTCTGAAACTGTCCCATTAAGGGCTCATAAATCGTTGAGCCATAGGATATGAAACTGTCCCATTAAGGGCTCATTAATCGTTGAGCCATAGGCTCTAAAACTGTCCCATTAAGGGCTCATAAATCATTGAGCCATAGGCTCTGAAACTGTCCCATTAAGGGCTCATTAATCGTTGAGCCATAGGCTCTGAAACTGTCCTATTAAGGGCTCATTAATCGTTGAGCCATAGGCTTTGAATATGTGGGGCTCGAGGCCCAAAAAATAACATTGAGCTAAAAGCTCTGATCAGTAGTTGTTCCGGTCACAACTATCATTACCTCCTAAATCACACTCATTTCCAAATTATCACAATCGGACAATTTATTCAAACTTTGTCATATTAAAAATACCATCATAATTTCACATACCCATAACACTTCTATATCATATCACTCCAATACTCCGGACAGATCATTTAACACTGTCCCACCATTATACTCCAGAGAATTAAAATCACTGAATTATAACACTTAATAATTGGAGAACCGTCTAGGTCACTCACCTGACTTCCGCACTAACTCCTGGAAGTCTCGGCAACGTCGGTGGGCTGACGTTCCAAATGTTTCTCTATCACAAGTCAAAACACATTTATTTAACACATCGTCCAATTCAGCAATAATACACATGTAGAAATTTAAAGATATGTACTATGCACTTTCGTGACATTCCTGACGCTATCCCAACAATTTCCCGTCACAGATTTTCCTCAATATCAAAACTCAATAGACACTAACATCGTTCACTTTGTTTCAGAAAAAAATCCAAAAGTTATTCCCCAAATAGATACGGACTATCTTTATGTGGAAACTATCTTACACTCAACTTCTATCCAAAATCGAGAACTTTAAAAGGCAGATTCAACACTTTCCTTTTTCATAAACATATAGACCCTTGTCTCTAGTTCATAACAAATCTGAAATTATCTCATTTGAATATCGATACAAAAAAGTTATGTTTTAAAAACAAAAACACAACTTGTCTAGGAACAGTAGCTCGCAGCGACGTGAGAAAGCTTGCCGCGACGAAGGTTGAGCTCGCCACAACGAGGGCACCAGAGCGCCATGGCAGTGTGTGCATTCTCGCCACGCCATGACGCGTATCGTTGCCTTCACCGCAAGCGTAAGCGATGAGCACGTCGCGACGTGCGAGTCCCGTAAGCCTCTCGAAACCTGATTTCTTATCAATTTCAATCCAATTCCTCCCATTTTTTAAAACATAAATCATCTAAACACTTAATCATCACTTATACTCCATTTTCAACTCATTTTACACCAATATTGTTCATAACACAATCAAAATTCATCCATACACGATAACCCTAAAAACCAAACATGTAAATCACCCAATCTATAACTTTTAACACTCAAAACAAGAATCAATCAACTAATCAAGAGGAAAGAGGCTTAAACTTACTTGATTTAGCTCTCAAAATCCTTAGACTCTTCGAAAACCCTTTTCTCCTTCTCTTCCTCTTCTTCTTCCACAGTTCCCCTTCTTTTTTTTTTCATTTACAAACCCTAATTTCCCTTTTTATACTCGTACTAATTATGAAAAGTCCATTTTGCCCCTTCCTTTAACCTTAAGCCTTAAAATCTTAAGTATCATGCCCAATTTGCCCTTATATAAATTCTTATAACTTTACCACTTCAATTCAGAAATTCAAACTCTTAGGGACTGAATTGAGATTCAATTCTTTCAGAATCACTCACTTTCATGCCTTTTATTTATAGAGTCAATATGATAGTCATTTTCAATATCGGAAATCTCATCGGTATCCACTTAGAAATTTTATGCAAAATACGCATAAGTCACTCCAATTCAATTTTCCAAACACAAAATTCACACTTTTCACAATAATTACACTTATAGACACATATGCCGGGAATTCTCACGAATGTATGTACAATTATGTGCTTTTGGAAAAATTTCCATTCATATCAGTATAGAGGCCATTTTACGCTTGTATGCCGAGATATGTGTACACACTCACAACCCGATCCAAATTTACCATTTTATCCTTCCCATCTGTGATGGGATGTTACAGGATGTCCCCTTTGTTCTTTTGTAGATGAATTAACATATTAAGTCTCCACTCATCTAGCATTTTGGTGAACTTAAGAATGACATTAAAAAACTTGACTAGCCAAGTAACACCCCCTTCACCTAGGCTCTTCCATACCTCTATGAATATCTCATCAGGCCCTACTATCCTTCCATTCTTTATCTCTTTTAAAGTCCTTTTAATTTCTTACCTTGTAATTTTTCTCTAACAAGTAAAGTTATGATATCTCTCAGACATGATAAGACCACCTAAAGATATATTGTCCTTTATATCTTCATTAAAAAGGCTATAGAAATATCTTTTTCATCTTTTCTTGATGTCATTTCCAAGTACAGGTACTCGCTCTGCTTCATCTTTTATACAACAAACTTGATCTAAGTCTTTTGCTTTATATTCTCTAACTTTTACAAACTTAAAAATAGTATTTTCTCCATCTTTAATTTCCAATCATTTATATAATTTTTCGTAAGCTTTGCTTTAAACTTCTCAAATTTTCCTCTTCTCCTTTTTTTAACTAATTTGTAACTTTCTCTATTAACTACTCCCTCAACCTCTGTGGTGCTATCCAATAGGACTTTATAGGCACCCTTCTTGATCTTAATTAATGCTCGCTATGCAACGCTTCAATAGAATCTCATAAACACATGCTATTTAAATACACCTACATTAAAAAACATAGATAGGGTTGCTCAAACTTTGCAATCTTGATCATATACCTATTGATTGGTCTAAGATAGAAAGCTAGATCATAAAAATAAAGCACAAAGAGGAGAATGAATGGGTGGATATATATAATAACTCTCAGTTATCTTGTTACTCGTTTATGGGATCAAAGAAATAGGAAAATTTTTTAGGACCAAAGTAGAAGTAATGAAGACTTCACCAAGACACTACAATAAAAAGTTGTCTCACAAAGTTTCAGGATTAAAACTAAAGTTGATATCGTAACCTGCAACTCAAACCAATCCTAAAACAATCAAATAAGAATGATAATCTAACTCTCTTTGCCCTTTCTCTATTTTTCCTCACTTTTGGAAGTTGTGATTGCACTATCTATGTCTTGTGTGGAGCAAAGCTCAAATGAGATATTTATAGGTACATCTGGCTTGATAACTAAGTTAGAATTATAACTGAACTCAACTAGTTAGATCACATCTTATTTTAATCAAATTATATCACATTATCTATTAAGATGACATCCTCATCTAAATAAAACTCTATCTGATAGGATTTATCTACATCATAACTAACAAGATAAGAGATTACATGTAGCATCCCGTTACTGATGTGATGGGCATATCGGTAAATTAGGACGGGTTAGGATTTCATACTGCATTCTATTGATTGAGCATTCTTTGACCTCTAATTATAGAGGAATGAGTTACTTGCACATGCATTTATAGGTACATACACTCATGGCTTTTTTCGACATTTAATTGTGAACATGAATTGGTTGGATTGTGATTTGATTGAGAATTAGGAATATTTGGGTTTGAATAATTGATTTAGAATGGTTTAAGAGTAATTGACAGTTGATAGTGACCCATAGGAATTTTTCAGGAAATTCGGGAGAAAATGCCCAAACTGAAAATTTTTGAGTGACAGACCAGTTGACCGTATGGTACCGAAATAATTGTCCAATGGCAATAAAAAATTAGATTTATGCTGTTAGGAATAAAAATGTTGAGCTATTGGAATTTAGAGACTGAAATTTGAAGAATTTGGGGGCTTATGTATTATGAGCTTTGGGTTAAAAATCAACCTATATATATATCTTAGGTTTTAAATGTTGGCATTTATTCACCTCCTTTAGTCTAGGGCAAATTTCCCCTTTTTCCTTCCTCGGTGATTTCCGATTCTCTTCTTTTGATGTGATCCTTCGATCGTTGCTTCTTTCTCCCTCTCTTTGTGCAAGCCTAGCTTGATCCTTGAGGAAGATGAAGATTATTGAGTTTTGAGGGTGAGAATCGTGGGTGTTAGACGTGGGAGAAATTTCTGAGATTCGAAGATTTCAAAGTTTGATTTGGTAGGTGATTGGTTTTAATGTTGTTATTTATTGAGTTTGATGCATTTATGGTATTTATTGTGAAAGATTGGGTAGTTTAGAGTGAGTTATTACTGGTTTTAGTGAGAGGATGGTGAAAAAGTCAATCGGAAAAGACGGTGGAGCCCGCACGTCGCGACGTCTGAGAAGCGGCCTCACCGCGATGAGTAAATCAGTACTTGTCGCGACGAGTGCGTTCGTCGCGACGAACAGGTTGAGGCCCTCGTTGCGACGAGCAGGGTGAGACGTCGCGACGAGCGTATGAATTTACGCCGCGGCGAGGGATGTAAGGCCGCCGCAAGGATCAAATTTCTAAATGGATGTGTTTTAATTTATGGAGCATAACTGATGGTGTAGACCTCCAATTGAGGTGATTCTTGATTCGTTATGAACTAGAGAAAGAAGTCTACAATTGAGAAAAAAATGAAAACTAGAATTTAATTTAGTATGGTCTCTCACTTAGAGAAAAAGTCGATTATAGTTCCTTTTGCAACCTAAGAATGGTATTATGATAATTGAAGTATAGATAGGGGTCTTCAATGGATGATTCTGACCCAATGAATAGGTTTTCTTGGGAATTACTATAAGGTGTATGATATGATGGATTGAACTGAATTTTAGGAATGAAATAAATCATTATTGATCAATTGAGTGAAGAGTTAGATTTGGGCATAAGATAGCAAAATTGGGTTTTGGCGCCGAAAAATCATGAACATGCATCGTACATATTTTCATTAAGACATATGCATCATTGAATTGTTTTGATTGAGCATCTAGTAATGAGAAATTATTTAACTGTTATAGAGGCACCGTTGGATCGTCATTCCACGGATATTCTGGGACTTCCAGTGCGTCGGAGTTCTGTTACGTGAGTAACCTAGTTGGTTTCTCAATTTCTGATTGTTAAATGCTCTGTGTGAACTGTTTGCAAATGTGAATTGTATGATTACGAGAATGGTTAGGATCGAAATGCATGTTTTTGATAAATTGGGTTTGACTACTACGTGATTATGTGAAATTGTGATAAATGGGCTTCTATAGCCATATGACTGTGAATGATTGAGCATTTGCATTTCATGCATAAATGCATGAACAGATAATGAACGTTATGACCAGAGTCGCCACTAATACTGAAAGGAGCCTTGAGCTCGAACATTGTCATTGAACCGGGCCTCGAGCTCGAGGGGAGTTAGTGCATCTTGCATGAGGGCTCTCCTACTCCCTAGATGCGTCCACTGAACACTGATTACTGATTTAGCGCTTGGTCACAACATTGAAATAAACTGGAAAAGAGTCACATATGCATTGCATACAAATGAGTTAACTGATTTGTGATCATTACTGAGTTCTGTGATGGAATGAGAAATTGCAAACTGTTATATGATATTTGTATGTTACTGTGATGTGTTGTACGCAATTTGCGTAATGCATGAATTGAGTGAACCATCGATGATAGTTTCTCATTGAGTTCGCAAACTCATCCAAAATTGCATCTCTTTTTCAGGACTGATAGATTAGACTCCTAGCTCCAGAGATAGATTTTTCCTGCCGTGTGAGCGCGTTGGCAAGAGAAGTGATGGCACACAGGTCGGTCAGCTGGGATTGATTTTGAGAATGACTTAGTATAGACTTTTGTATCAATTTCCTTTTTGGAGTATTGTATTTAGACCGTAAGGAACTGATAGACTTGTCTATATTTCTGTTTGATGTTATGAAATGAGAAAAGCATTATGGTTTTAAAATTCAGTGATTTTAACATTACGGTTTTATTGTATTGATGCCATGTGGATTATAGAATTGATAAATCGTAGTGCACCCTCATCGTGGGTTATGTATCGGAATGACCTATGGGCGTCTGGTGCGTATCCTACGGTAAGGGGGCGCTACATTAGGTGAATGTAGAGCCCGGCCTCTACCGCCATCACTCCAGGTATTGTCCTCTTTGATACTTGGATGAGTCACCACTCGAACCCAAGACCTCAAGGTTTTGTTGCACTTTAAGTCATTGGCTCAATGGTAAGAGGCGTGCACTTAAAGTGCAACAAAACCATGAGATCTGGTTCGAGTGACTCATCAAGCATAAAGAGACAATACTGAGTGATGGATGAAGTCAGACTCTACATTAAAAGCGCCTTTTTATGTAGAGCCTGGCCTCTACCGCCATCACTCCAGGTATTGTCCTCTTTAGTACTTGTGTAAGTCACGACTCGAACACAAGACCTCAAGGTTTTGTTGCACTTAAGTTCACGCCTCTTAGCATTGAGCCATTACATCTATCTAGGAGTGATACATCCATATCCACGAAGATCTCCACTATTTTCAGGTGATCCTTTGGACACTCAACAATCTCTCCCTCCATCCCAAATATAGGGAAGATGCGTTATTCTCTATCATTTATTTGAGATATATCCTGATAAGCTTATGACAAAGCTCACGTTTATTTTCAGGAACCACTTTAGTCAACATATCATAACCATTTAAATATGTATGAACCTTTTTTAATATTAATTGTTGCTCTTTTAAATGTACCTCAACCAATAATATTTGACGTTTTCACGAAATGCAATCTCTTACACATTCTCAAACTCCCCCTTAGTAGTAAGTAAAAGGCACTTAGAACTTATATAATGTAAGGTTCTAATCATGCATCTCATACATAATATATATCAAATATACGCAGCAAAAAATAAAAGCGAACCTAAAAAAAAAAGATCTACTCATGCATATAGATATAGAAAAAAAAACATGAAATATAAGATGTTTACATACCTTTCTGACAATCTCCTTTGTTCTTTAATCTTCTCCGCGTTGGTTTATTATAAACCACAACGATAAACATAGACCGTCTCTTATGAAAGTCCACACAAAGATAGAAGGATGAAGCCTCACTAGGAGATAACTAAAATTCTTTTTTATGCTAGTAAAGACAAGAACTCTTGTGAGAGTTAGAGAGAAAAAGAGTGTTTGTGTCAGAAAGAACCTTTCTTTCACTTGTGTCTTACACAAGATGCACAAAAATCATCTCTATTTTCTACACCATTTGACCTTCCATAACTCCCATCACTAATAAAGAGTTATGAGAAGTTAATGGTCATGAATAGAAGTTAATGATCAAGAATACCATGCAATAATGGAAATTATGAGAAGTTAATGACCAAATTGGTAGCCAACAACACTTGTTTCTAGTCTATTTCATGCAAAGTTTTCTACCATGAGCATATCGCAATACAATCTCGAAACACTCTCTTATATCTTGAATTACCATTCAAGACCATTTTACTCATCCTTCGGATCTCCTATGTGTGTGACCCATTAGGTTCTCGGTTATATTGGCTACTTGAATTAACACTTAATTCAAGTAAGTCAATAGCGATATCTAACAACACGTCATGACCCTCAATTGATCAGAAAGTCAATGGTTTGACTACAAATCCTTCAATACATAATGTTGTCATGCAATTCATCCTTTCACCATCTATACCTCACTTAGTTCATAGTATGGTCAAAGTGTCAACTCCCACTAGACTGGCTACGTCACATCTAATCCAAGTGATATTAGATTTTGTCCTGAGGATCTCATTACTCTATGTATCATTGAATACTCTCTTTATGACACATATCTGCTCTGGTCAGAGACTCTCAAGTAATGACCCTGACAAAAGGTCGTGGGTATCATTTCCTTCTATCAGGAGTGGTGAATCCTTTATTGGCTACTTAATTATCTCTGAATACCTCGAACTGTACCCAATCATCACCCTATGAGTAACCCTTGAAAGGCATCGATGAACGGAGTCAAAACACAGGATCGATGTTTGAGATACCCTTGAGCACCTCAAGTCAAAGGATACTTGCATCATTGTTATGATGAAACTATCATTGACACTAGAATAGAATATCGATGTGATTGTCTCATAGTAGGTCAATTCAATGTACTTACTACCCTTAGTAAGTATCCACATGTTAATTATAAACAATTCTTGTCTACATCTTATGAGATCTACTGCTTGATCCAATCAAGGAGTATAACATGTGCTAGTCTATCCGGATTAATGATATCCTATCTCATAAATCTTATGACTAGGGAAAGTTTAGATACTAACTTAATTACACACGATAGGAATCTTATTATCATGATCTCATCATGATTTCCTCCATGCTATGTTTTGTATCAAGGACTTTATTAAATCTATTTAAGATCAACATCAAATCCATAAATGTATGAACATCGAAATAATGAAAAGTGTCTTTGTTGGGACCCGATCCGGGAACCGGATCCCAACCGAAAAGCGGAAACGGATACGAAGAACGAGACGAATTCAAATTGGATAAATTGAATTCGATAACGACAAATAAAGCGAAAGTGAAAGCAACTCGAATACAGAATCGAAAGAAGCGAATCGGAACGGTTACAATCAAAGGCGAAACAGATATGATGCGAAATCGGAAATACAAAAGTATCGAAGCAAAACGAAGCGAAGCGAAATCGATACTTAACAAAACGGATCCGACATCCGACAACAAAGAACAGAGAAACACAATCGTGTTGGAAACCTAGACGAAACATCTGAAATCAGGTACAAATTTTTTTTCTCATTTCTATCCCAACCGAAAAACCGGAACGGATACGAAGAACGAGGAGAATTCAAATAGGATCAATTGAATTCGATAACGATAAACGAAGCGAAAGCGGAAGCAAAACGAAAGCAAATCGAAGACAGAATCGAAAGAAGCAAATCGGAGAGCGAAGCAAACAGAACGGACGAAACGAATCATATAGCAAAACAAAGCGGAGCAAAACACCGAACAAATCGAAATCATATTACTTAACAAACGGATCGAATTCAAACTTGCCCGACATCCGTGCATAAATTATCTTAAAGAAGCGTCGCGTTGGAAAGCTAAAACTAATCCAATACGAAAATCCGATATAATTTTTTTTCTCATTTCTTACTCCTTTAGTCAATCTCATTCAAATCACACAACCAATTTCCACTTTCGGAAAATCATTCTCATGCAAATCTCTAAATCTGATCATATTCTTATGTATCCATACAAATCCTAAATTATATTTTTATTCTCTTTATTCAAACCCATTCAAAACATAACCAATCCATACAATTTCCTTTTTGGAAACTCATCATCGCACAAATTTCAATTCACTTAAATCTCAAACAACATTTCGCTTTATATTATTTTTCTTAACCAATCACACAAATCCCAAAAATTTCATCTTCTTAACTAAAAGCTCATCTTTAACAAACTAACTTCTTATTCTTATTCTTATCTTAACCCGATTTTTACCGAAAATCGGGCAGCATAACTACCGTATTTTGACCCAAAAAAAATCTGCAAAGGCAAAAATACACTTCTAAAAGCCCAATCAACCATACAAACATCAAAATCAACGGACCCTCCGTCCGGATCTCAGCAGAAACAAACGCAATCTTAGTTCTAAACACTTCAATCATTCTCATCCATAACCATAACTCATCATCACACACAAACTTTGAACCGCAACTTAACATATAATTCCATAATTTACTTACACCAACACAATATACACAATTTCATATTCTCATACATCAATTCGTAATCCTCATACATTCTGAAATACATGCTTGAAATACATCATAATCACTTACTTAACGGAAATTCAAGCCATAAACAATATTAATATCCAAGCTCAATTCACATAAAATACAGACAATGCAAAATTGGACAAAACGTCTTCACATTATTTTCTTTCATAATAAATTTCACTTTTCCATTTCTCAATTTAAACATGAATGCAGCACACAAAACAAAATCAAAAACACGTAACATATCAAAATGGTGCAGTTCGGTCCGAAGCGAGCGTCTTTGCACATTCCCGCTTAGCGGTCACATCGGAAGTGAGCGAAACGTACTACACTTTCTGCATTGCGGTCCAGTGTAGCCGTGAAAGGAGTCCGAAATCGGAGCTCCGTGCCACTAGCGGGCAGCCGGGAGAAGGCTACAACGAATAGAGACAGTGCACTAACTCACAAGGACCTGACCAAACCCACTTAACACATAAGTGAAAACGAAAGGTTGGAATGTCCGAAGGCACTTTTCGAAAACTTGCTTTTCTTCAAATTTTTCATATTTTCACATAATGTCAAACTTGACACACTCACATTCACATATCACATCAAGACATACAATAATTCACATTCACTAATTTAATCACGTATCAATTCAAATCATAAATATGAATGCAATGTATTTCTTTAAAACATAACTCAAACATATACATATTCATAATGCACATTTTTTTTCAAAATTTATCTAACAATTCAAAAACCATGAATTTCTTCAATCTTGTAATTTCTGAAAATCATTTCTAAAATAAGGCATTTAATCCTTCTTTCAATCATTTACATAAACAATAATTTATCAAAATCCATTTTTCTTTAATTTTCAAAATTGCTTTCTTTAATTTTTTTCAAAATTCATATATAGCTTATAAATCAAAATATAAATATGCTACCCACCTCAATTAATGCCCGAAACTTGTTCCTAGCTCCAATTTGATCCTTGCTTCTTTCCTTCTTTCAATTAAAATTGACCTAAGCCATAATCATCCAAATTCCACATCATAAATTGCATAATTCTCAAAATTAACTATAGGGAATCCAAATTCATCACTTTTCCAAGCTTTCTAAAACCAGAATTACTAAAATCCCCAAATTCAAAATTTTACCTAAACCTATTTCACTCAAATTCAATCTCATTAATAACTTAATTTTCAAAATTGATGTCATAATTCATCAATTCATACTACTTTCAAGATATCTAAACCACCAATTTCAAAAATCCCCAAATCCCAAACCAATTTATCTAAATTCAATATCATAATTCACAAATTCTTCAAAATTCATTTCATATTTCACAAACCCATATTATTTTCTATAATTCAACACCAATAATTCACAAAATCCTTAATCACAAAATTAAGCCTAAAACTTAATTAATTTTCCATCCAAAATTAAACATAACCTAAGGCATAAATATCAAAATTAACTTCATAAATCACAAACCCAAGCCCTTTTTCCATGTTTCTCAACCAAAAATTCATCAAAAACTTGAAGTTGAAAATTTTCTCTTACCTCTTTCTCCTTCTATTTTCGGATTTCTTGGTTCCCAAAACAAGCTTTCTTCATTTTCCATAATTTTTCCTTGAAAATAACTCAAAACTCAAGCTAAAATCCCATAAATTTCGAAATTCTTACTTTCTCTCTCTTCTCTCCCTTCTTTCTCCATAGCCGAAAGCTTCTACATCTTTCTTCTCTTTATTTTCTTCTTCCTTTCTTCTTAAAAGTCGACCTTCACTCATATAAAACGACATCCACTTGTGTTTCTGCCATGTCACTTAAGTGAGGGGTAATTGACCAAGTTGCCCCTCCTTTTAAGTGAAATCCCAAAATACTCCTGCACAGGATTTTCAAAATCTGATAGCTTGCGTCCTGTTTTCAAGCATCTAAAAGAAATAATTTGGACAAACTTTCTTCTTGAAAATTGTTCATCTAGATCATATGAATCCAACGGCACCGACCGCGCTCAATTTGGATCAGAAACGAAGAATTTATAGCCAAAATACTATCAGACCTTCACAAAATCCGAGACTGAACATTAACATAACTTCAGTCCAGAAATTGACAATCTTAGGGATGAACTTAAATTTCGATCCCTTCACATGATTTGTATCCGAATATCTTAATTTTATTTGGCCTTAAGAATCAACTCAATCGGAGTTGTACAGCTCCCGAATTTTGCAAAATACCGAACCATGTTCAGAAAATTATCCAACTTATAACCTATAACCAATCTCCTACTTTGGTTCAATCAATCTCTTTCCATTTAATCTCTTAAAAATCATAATTCTTCAAGAAAATGAAATTAATTGTCTTAGGAATCCAACGCTTCAAGAATCAAATCAATCGGATGTCGGACGAAGGAATTATAAGCAAAAGATTACGAAAGGGATCGGATTAAAAATAAAGTAACGGAACTTCAAAACCGAACTTTTCAAAAATTATATCTCTCGATCCTGAACTCAGAATTTGACAAATTTGGTGTCAATAAAAAGATCAAAGGAAGCTCTACAACTTCCTTGAAGTACTTAGAATCAAATTAGGTCTCGAAAGAGGTCAAAAACTCAATCAAAGATTCTGTCCAAAACAACTTTTCCTAAACGACTTCCAATTTTTAATCGCTCATAACTCCTAGCTCCGATATCGAAAAATTGCAAACTTTATATCAATGGAAAGATAAAAATATCATCTAAAACTTTTATGAAGACTACTTACTCCAATTCAGACTAAATTCATACGACGAGTGACCTCGAAGCATAGAACACACAAATCTATACTTAATAGCATTTTCAAAACAAAGCATATCTTCGGAAAATCATATCTCTCAATCCTGACATCAAAAAATATCAAACTTTATGGCCACATAAAACTCTTAACATAATCTACAAGTTTCTAGAAAACTATTTTCTCAAATTTTGCCTAAATCAAAAGTCAACCCTCTAAGGTCAAAAAGTCAAACTTTTCACAATTTTTCATATTTTCACTCTTTCTCTCTTTATTTCATGATTTTCAACTTAATTTCAATCAAATCATCAACTTAATTTTATAAACCATACCAATCCACTTAAAACCCCAAAGATATCAAAATCAAATCATTTCTTTTCTTATCAATATCCTTTAATTTTAAGTCATCTATTTTACAATACATACACAAGGCACTCCTTAAATTTAATTTTCATAATTTAAATTTTCACTCAAAGATCGGGGTCCAATAGTCTTTATTAATCATAAAATGATTTGTACAATAAGTACTAAAAGTGATTACCTTTAGAGCACTTCTCTAATAGATACCTTATAGAACGTCTTTTCTCCCTTGTTGACCTTTAAAGTTGTGTTCCATCAGATCTTGGATCTAGTTGCTCCCTTTGTTCATTATCCTTAATGGATTCATCTTCAATATTGACTGGATGTGGTCCATGTAGCTCATCCATATCAGAATCTATTTGATCACCAATGTGTGCTTGGTCACACACTTCATCTTCTTCACCTATAAACTGCTTAATAATCTAAGGAATTGGTGAAAAGGCAATTATACCATCTGATGAGTTGCAGTATTATGATTTATTTCCATTCAAAAGATCAATACCTCTCTTGTGCTCTGAAACACCACATCATGACTCTTTACCATCTTTTTCTTCTCTAGGTCATAAAGTTTGAAGCAAAATTAATCACCACCATAGCTAATAAAGATGCAAGGTATCAAATTTGAGTCAAGCTTTTTTCTATGATCTTTAGGTACGTGCTGAATACCTTGCAACCTAAAACTCTTAAATGATGATATGTGGGATCTTTGATAGTCCCGATCTTTTAGGAATCTAAAAATCTAACGAGACAGAGGGAGCTTGATTTACCAGGTAGACAATTGTTCGGAATGCTTCTCCCTAAAATGTCTTTAGCAATATAAACATCCTAGGCATGTATTGAACCTTCTCCATAATGGTTCTGTTCTTCCTCTCAACAACCCCATTATGTTATGGAGTCTCCAGTTTAGTTTTCTCATGTCTAATTCCATACGATGTACATTATTCTTTAAACACCTTAGAAGTATACTCCTCTATATTGTCTATTCATAGGCACTTCAACTTCCTCTCAACTTTACTTTCTACCATAACATAGAACTTTTTGAAAGTTTTAAAAAATTGACTATTAGAGTTCAAAATAAACACCCAGATCTTGCTTGAAGCATCATTAATAAATGTAACAAAATATCTATTACCTCTTAATGGCTCCTCATTAATAGGAAAACAGACATCTAAAGGCACGAACTCTGACTTCTTTGCAGATCTACTCTTAAAAGATACTCTATTTGCTTTCTAGCCAAGCAATGATTGCAAAAGTTAAGTGAGTGTGAATTCTTAAATGGGATAAAGGAATTTCCAACAAACAACTTTAATCTCTTCTCACTCATGTGTCTTAATTGTCGATTTCACATATTTGGTGAATTTTTCTCTTCGGCTGAGTATACTTCTCCACTACTAACACCTTCAAATGTGTCTTGTATAACAAGCAACATAACTCTCCTCTGGCAACCATTATTGTGCCTTTGAACAATTTTCACTTCCATTGCAAAGGTTAAGTGATTGTGAATTATTGACTGGGATAAAGGATTTTCCAGCCAACAACTTTAATCTCTTCTCACTCATGTGTCCTAATTGTCGATTTCATATATTTGGTGAATTTTGCTCTTCGGTTGAGTAAACTTCTCCACCATTAACACCTTTAAATGTGTCTTGTATAACTAGCAACATAACTCTCCTCGGGCAACCATTATTGTGCCTTTGAACAATTTCCACTTCCTATCCCCAAAAATGTGCTTAAATCCTTCTTGATCTAATACATTCAACGATGATAGATTCAATCTTAAATTGGGGATATGTCGTATAACTCTGAAGGTCAGCAAGGATTCGACGTTTGTTTGAACTTAGATATCACTCATACCTACTATCTTGGCGAAACTTTGGTTTCCTATCTTTATACTCCCAAAATCTCTACTCTTGTAGTTTGAGAAGTATTGTACCTTTGGAAAATAATGATATGATGCTCTCATATCAATCAGCCATTCAAAATCAAAATTATTGACATGGAAGCATTCACTAATTGTACAAACTAGTGACACCTCATTACCTGTACCTGAAGGAGTTGCAGCTGTACTCCTATCATCATCATCATTATGATAATCTTGCTTTTTCTGATTCCTTTTCCACTTATAGCAGAATCTCTTAATGTGTCATGACTTATTATCATAGTGGCATGTCTTCACGCCATTGTCACCTTTGGAGTTTGAACTATTCTTAAACTTGCCACAACTATTGGGACTCCTACTCTTATTCCTTCCCTTGCTTTCTATCACAAAAGCCTATACGTTGTTGAATCCAATCTTCTTTCTTTTTTTCTTCATTAAGCATACTCTCTTTGATCACATCTAAAAGGAGCACACCTTCAACAGTTGAGTTGTTAATCGTCACTAACCTGCGTTTCCCAACTATCCAGTAATAAACTCAATAGGAACAAAGCTTGAAGATCATTTGTTGATAATGTCTGGGAAACAACTTTGATGCTTTGAAACTGATTTCCCAGTCTTTAACTTCAAATTTACAAGTCTTTTAATCAGAGAGACCTTTTTATAAGCAGTCTTCCTTTCATACAGACATTTTAGCTTCTTTCATAACTTAAAAGCATCTATCTCTTAAGACACATGGCTAAATATGTTGATATCAATCTATTCTGTGATAGTGCTAAAAGTTTTTTGTTTCATCTTTTCCTATTCTCTATCTGAAATCTTTTCCAATTTTAATGAAACAATATCCTTCTTGCCTCTGTCCACATCAATAGGATTAAAGAGATCCTTGCAATACAGAAGTTCCTCCATCATGGGCCTCCAAATTGAGTAATTTGATGACATTAACTTGACCGTAGAGTTGTTTCCAGCTTCTATTATGATGACTCTGACATCACTTGTTGGGAGACAAATACATTACTCTCTAAAAAATCAACTAAATATTAGCGACAAAAAAGAACTCTCCTTGTTGTAGCAATAGAAAAATATGAGAAGAAACTAAAAGATGAAACAAACACTAAGATTTAACATGAAAAGCCATTTAGTGTAGAGGGAAAAAACCATGGAGCATGCCGAAAAAATAAATCCACTAAACTCAATAAAGATTTACAAGAAAAGTTAAACTCTCACCCCCACAACAACAAGTGTCTTACGAAGTTTCAGTATTGAAACCAAAGTTGATATCACAATCAACAAACCCTCAAACTAATCACAAAAACAATCAAATAAGGATGAGAATCTAACCTTTTTTTCCCTCTCTTTGTTTTTTTTTTCATTTTTGGACGTTGTGACCAAACTCTCTATCTCTTGTGAAGCAAGACTCAAATGAGCTATTTATAGACACCTCTAGCTTGATAGCTAAGTTAAAATCCTAATTGAACTTAACTAGCTAGATCACAATCTTTTCTGAATTAGATTATATCGCATTATCCAATATGATGACATCCTTGTTTAAATGGACTCTATCTGATAGGAATTATTTACATCACAATTAACAAGATAATAGATTACATCTATCTAAGAGTGATATATCCATCATATCCATGAAGATCTTCACTATCTTCATATGATATTCCCACATGGTCTTTATCTTTTAGACCTGATATATATTTACTATGATTTTATCCACTATCTACGATCACCGAAAGTCTTAACATAGGACTAGATAGTTAACATATATGTATGAAATATAATGGCCGTTGCTTAGTTGGATTGACAATATATAATTTACTAAGAAGATGAATGCAACTTTTTTGTTTTTGGGGTTCAGGTAGCTGATTTTTCAACCTACCATTCCTTGTGGCAGGGTGTTGCTCCCGTAGATAAGAGGCAACCGATATTCCAACCTATCATTCCTTG
This sequence comes from Erythroxylum novogranatense, assembly GCA_029891385.1. Lineage (NCBI taxonomy): Eukaryota > Viridiplantae > Streptophyta > Magnoliopsida > Malpighiales > Erythroxylaceae > Erythroxylum > Erythroxylum novogranatense. The sequence goes on along the minus strand of JAIWQS010000024.1, from coordinate 90,220 downwards.
TGGCAATGTGTTGATCCACAGATAAGCAAAGTTAAATCAACTTTTAAGAGTGAGAGTATCTCCCAGAAAGCATGTAGACGAACTTCATTGTCGATTCAAGATGTTAGTTGTATGAGACCAAATCAAGATATTCGTTATTTGATATTCCAACCTACCATTCCTTACGACAATTTGTTGCTCCCACAAATAAGCAAAGTTTCATTAATTTCTGAGAGAGTTTCTCCAAAGAGCTTGTAGATGAAATTATTCATTTATTGACCGATGTTCTAGCCAAATGTTCCTTATGGAAATATGTTACTCCCATAGCTAAACAAAGTTAATCAGCTTCTAATAGTGAGAGTTTCTTCCTTAAAACTTATAGGTGAACTTCTCCATTTTTCGTTTCAAAAAAATTGATGTACAAAGGTTGAATGGACCCCTTTCTTTGCTTCATAGTTATACATAGTTGTATGCGCTCAACTTGACGATACTTTGTTTATAGGGATGAGCAAAATTTTGTATTGACGTATTTTCTTCATTTGCGTAGTAATTAAGAATCTAATATCCAAAGATTTTATTGTCTAAGAACTAAGATTATATGAAACAAACACTTGTGTTAAACTATTTTGGTTTGCCGGAGGAAGAGGGTGACATATCTGAAGGACAACTAATTTTGACGATTTTCCATTAGGTTGATGAATGTTACTCTGTAAGAGCATTGTTTGCCATTGCATTGCTTACAAGCATCCCCATTTACATTATAAAATTGAATTTGGGAATATTGTTTCTGAATTTTATAATAAAACACTTTATTGACTGTCTTATTGTAATTGATCATAAAGGAATGAGTCGGGTCAGTCTGATGGCTTAAATACAATAACAACAACAATAATTCAGTAAAAGTTCTTCTGAAATGCAGAGTCTGAAGAGATTCATTAGTACGTAATCTTACTCTTAATTGGTAAAGATGTTGTTTCTAATAAATCCACAAGGAAAAAAATATACATACATACATGCATACATATATATAATAAGATAATACTAATTAAAATAAAATAAAAGTATAGAAATAAAAGATAATTATAATATAATATAAACACAATGTACTCCGGTGTACAAAACTCCCCACTTCGTGAGGATCGGAGGAGGGTCATCAATGTTCGCAACCTTTTCTTTGGATTTTTACAAAAATGTTGTTTCCATGACTCGAACTCAGAATGCCTGATTACAAAAGAATAATATTATTAGTTGTTCCAAGGCTCGTCCTCAATAACAATAATATAATATAATAAATAAATATGTTAAAATAAAATTTTAAAATAAGTAATAAAATAAATAACATACTAAATTTTCTGACTTGAATTTGATCTAAAATATAACTAAGTTCAGACTAAATATGCATTAAACTAAACAATATTATTTTAAGTTATTTCGATTAGTTTGGAGTAGTCTTTTGAATCAAGACTAAACCTCAATCAACTTACAATTTTAAATTAGGTCGAACCAATTCTTTTAAACTCAAATTTCAATAAATCCTTTAATTTTGACTTGAACTCAAAATAGAGTCAATAAACTTTTATCTATTAACTTCGAACTAAATTCAATCGGAAATGACGCAGTGTAATTCTAACCATCAAGGACACCCTTTGAAAAATCTTCATTATTTTTTTATATATATACAAAGGAAAGGAAACAAACAAACATGACGGGCCTAATTAGTGCAGGGTCGGTTGAGACAAAGAGTCGTGGTAATCACGCTGCATGTAGGCCCAGACTAAAGTCGGAGGCTCCGGAAGGAAATGGAAGCCAGGGTGCGCAAATACTGCAAGGGAAGTCAAACTATCGGTACTCTGGTTGCCTTCATATTTCTAACTTACTCGTTTTGATCCATATTTCTTGCAAGGAATCATGACCGCCATGGGAATAATGATAGGATTTAAGAGAAGGGTTCTACAATTTAACGGTGTATAACTATATATATTGTTCCCAACTTGAAACAGGGATTTCCTTTGTCTCCTGTTACTCTTTTTTATGCTTCTTCTGCTTATTGAATCACATAATACTAAAGAAAAGTGGATTCATCTGTGAAATTTAGAGTATCATTTATACTATTTTACAAGAATCAAATAATGATAAGGAATTGGTAAATTTACAGAAATGTTACAGTTTGGATGACCCAGACAAGGTTACTGCATCATGATGGTGAACTCCTCAAAGCTAAGAACACCATCACCATCCAGATCAAACTGGTTTATCATAACTTTACACTCAGTGATCGACTTAGACTCGCCAAGTTTACTCAGCATCCTCTTCAAGTTCTTGGGAGTAATGTACCCACAATTGTCAGTATCATACATCTCAAAAGCCTCTCTTAAATCTCTCAACTTCTCTTCTTCTCCTCCAGCCTGCAGTAATCCAACAATGTCCTCTGCTCCCAACAAACCATCCCCATCAGAATCCCACAGACCAACCACCATTTCCGCCTCTTCGATGCACAATTCCATCCCAAACTGCCCCAGACGGCGGCTTAACTCCACCGGCGAAACCTTCCCATCACCATTCTCGTCTAGGTGCTCGAAGACAGCGTCGAATTCTCCTGCTTTAATCATCCCGCAACTCCAAAGATTCAATATTTAGTACGGTAAAACTATATTATGTACCAACAAGAGTATAACAACTACTGAGGCAATGTTGTTTTGAAACAAAAGTTTGGACATGATAACTGATTAACAAATATCTCTTCATATATATACTAGTAAGGAGGTCGAGTTTCTTGATTCCATCAACTCGTTTACGCAGAAGCTTGGAGTGAAGCTTCAAATCAGACACCGCAGTGTTGAAAACGGGTGAGACGATAAGTTCTAACGTAAAATGCGTGTCGTTAGGTAGACAAATAAAGACAAATGGACATGTTGTAACCTTCGAGGAAGATAAGACAAAAGTGATGAACGTGGGTGTAGGGATCTGGTCCACACACTGTGGAGAATAAAGGGCACAGATCAACAACTAAACAGGTTCCGAGACCAATAAGGCCTGTGCTACTCTGTGGGCGGGAAGAGAAGTCTCAGCACTTGAAACACGTGTTGAAAACCCAAAAATCTGGAGACTTTTTTTTAAGTATTGGCTTACCTCACACTGGATTAGGTCATTGGTGAAGACACCCTGACGCTATAGCTTATTATCCAATCTGAGTTGACCCAAAGCAATATAAGGGCTCTCATTTATTTTACTTTTTTTTAAATCCAAAGAGGTTCCATTTCTTTTTTTTCTTCTCTTTATGTTTTAATTCGAAGAAGACTACTGGAATTTAATCCCATTAAATTATAAATTTTGATACATTATAATATTTAATTATATTATCCTATTAAATTATAAATTTTGATATAATATAATATGCATAGACATAAGAATTTTAATTTCTTTGTACTCTTAACTTTATGTTAAATAAGTTCAATTGGATCATTTAGAAACAACATTTTTATTAAGTATGGGTAAGATCGTATATTCAGTATCTTCTTAGATCTCGCATATCAGTGAGATTTTAACAGATTATTGTTGTTGTTTTCAAGTAGTTTGCATATTGTATTAAAGTAATTTTAAATGTCCCAATACTTTCTTCATAGGCATACTTAACAACAACATCAATAACTAAGTGAAAGTTTCTTTGATACACTTTATCTATGAAAGTTCAACATATGCAGTCTTACCTTTAATGGGTAAAGAGGTTATTTTGATAGATTCATATGAAAAGAAAGGAAAGCAAAAAGAATATACACACGCATACACCCTTTTACATATTATCTTTTACATATGAAATACAAATATCAATAAAATAAATATATACATATAGATAAAATATAAAACTAAGTAAAAATAAAAAATACAATAAATATAGAATAAGGTGAAGAGTCAAAATAAAAGATAAAATAAGTAAATAAATACACATACAAGAAAGAAGACAAGTTAATAAATATATCAAACTAAACTATTTCAAGAAAATATTTAGGCTAAATAAGAAAATATTTAAGTGACTAATCAAGAGGGAAGTGCTGCATATTAAATTTTTAGGCTAAATACAAGAGATAAGATTTGAAGAAAAATATTTAAAAGACTTAAAAAAAACGTAAAAGACCTTTATATATAGTAAGCTAAAGTTTTCTCTTGATTGACATGTCCGTGATAAGCTCTGACAAAGTTGTATCATTCTTAACCACTACTCCAGTCTTCACAATTCTTTTTACACCTTCCTTTTTTCCTCTTATAATTTCTAAGTATAATCTTCTTGCATCTTTTCATTTGAATATTATAGTGTCTCTTTTTAATATATCCAAATCACCTAATCCTTGTCTCTCTTAATTTTTCATTAATATTAGTTACCTTTAATTTGTCTCTTACCATTACATTCCTGATCTTATCTCTTCTAGTAAAGTTACACATCCAACGGAACACCTTTATCTCTGCTACTATTAGCTTATGATTATGCACCTGCTTGATGGGTTAACACTCTGTTCCATAGACCATGGTTGACCTGATTGCTAAACGATATGATTTATCTTTGAGCTTGAATGGTATATTCTTGTTACATAAAACTCCCAATGTATTTCTCCATTTAATTCACCTTGATCTGATATGATAAACTATGTCTTCAGTGATTTCTTTATTGCTTTGGATGATCAATCCTATATAATTAAAACACTTTTTATGTATAACTTTGAATCAATCTTTACCTCCATATCGAAAATCACCCCATGACCCAAAACGTTAAACTATAAGTACTCGAGGGACGCTTGGTTCAAATTAAGTAATGGTAATAAGAATAAGAATGAATATAGTGAGAAATGAGAATTGATATAATTATGATGGTTAGTTAAAATGAATGAATTAACATTACCATTAATAGTGGTTAGTTTGTTAAAAATATTGAGAAATAAAAGTTTGATAAATTTTATTTTACATCAAATTTTAAAATATTTCAATTAGTTATATTTAATTACTAAAAAGACAAAAAAAGCATAGTTAATTAATTATATTTCAATTAATTAATTATAATGTAATTAATTAATTATATTGTAATATTATTTTATTAATTATATTGTAATTAATTAAATAATTATATTGTAATATTATTTTAATTAATTAAGTAATTGTATTTAATTAATTATATTTAATTATAAAAGATAAAGGAAGTGCCACTCAGGAATGATTGACATTCCTTTCATGCTTGAGGGGTATGAAGCAATACCTAAACGTTGGATATTGTAATATTGTCCATATAATGATAATAAATAACTAACCACCTTTTTTCATTCCATACCCATTGAATTATTTCCAAACTCATCAACCAAGCACCCTCTCGGTATTAGTCTTGCTTAGTTTACAGCCCTTCGACTCTATATCCCTCCAAAGTTTTAGGTTGATATTGATACCCTCTTTTGTTCTATCTATTAAAATAATATCATCATCAAATAACATATACCCTTTAGATATTCTTAGTGATCTTATCTATCACTAGTGCAAAGAGAAAAGAGCTCAATGAGAAGCTTTGGTGTAACCCAATATCAATAGAAAATACTTTGTATTTCCTCCTGTCGTCTTTACTCTAGCTTTTACATCTTTATACATATCCCTAATAACTCGTATATAGGTAATAGGAACTAGAGAAGTCAAAAGTGCCCAGGCTCAGCTCGAGTATCTCCTCCTATCATCCTTACTCTAGTTTTTACATTTTCATACATATTGTTAGAAAGAAACATGGTAAAACATAATCACAAAGATCACATTAAACAAGATCATTTCGTATGCATATAAAATAAAATTTACATACTAGAATTTTTGTTGTAGTTTCACCAATTAAAAAACTTTGCTTAAACGTTTTACCATAGAGAATCTTTTGTTTCCACTCTTCTCTTTATTGCATCGAAGAAGTCAAGCCACTTCAAACATACATCCCGATGTATGTCTATATCATTTATTTTAAAATGGCCTCCATATAACTACCATCAAATAACTACCTTTGGTAGTTATTTCAAGAGTCTAAGTACTTAAAAACCCCTCATAGGTATATAATAAGTCATTATATATCCTTAAAAACTCGAATATTGGTCAGAGGAAATAAATTTGAGAATTGGGTGAGGATTTTTCTCTTCTGCGTTGATGGTGGATTGTTGAGTTGTTGTTCCATGCAGTTATCAAAGGAATGATTAGAGGTATGGTAGTTATTGTACTAACGTTAACCTTTTATTTTGAAATCAACGGTGCATGCGGAGTTGGATTTTTGAAGTATTTGGTAAAGAATGTGAAGTGGAAAGCATAAGATTAGTGTAGTAATGATAAGGCTTGGAAATGCACAAAATAAAGGATGAACAATGAAGTAAATATTGTTGCAAAGAATGAATAGAACTTGAGATTAAAACACAAAGTTTAAAGTGTTCTAAGTGTGTTAGAAACTTTCCTTAAATTGTTATTTTCTTCCATTATACTTGCAAACTGGGTTAGAGGTAAGTTACTTCCAGGATACAAAGAACACAAAGAGCATTTAAGTTGGAAGAATATGAATGTTTTTTTAAGAATTATAAATGTAGAGATTGTGTTGGTAAAATTGTTAAAAACATCTATAATCTTAACTAAAACTCATATATATGGAGAGTTTTCAAAATAGTCATGTTTGTTCACTACTAGTTAAACTCTTGAAAAGGAAACAACCCTTTAGAACAGTCACGTCTGTTTACTACAAATCACAACTATTGAAAATAAAACAACCCTTCAGAATAGTCACGTGTTTACTACAATTCACAACTTTTAGAAAGGAAACAACCTTTCATTTTCAAGTTTGACTTTAACTACTTATATCATAAACTAATTTCCAACAATTAGTAGATTACCTTATTGTTTCTCATATCTAGGCAAACATATTCTTGCATAAATGCACGCCTAAAATGTTAAAATGCATTGTAATTTCTGACTATCACAAAGTTAAAAGTTTGTTGTTAAGCTCTAACCTTACTTTAAACTTAAGCCAAATAAACAAATTTAATTTTAGTGAACATTTAATAGCAGACAGTTGGTGCTATAATTATTTCCTAGTCATCATCATTATTGGGATCATTGCAGTCCTTGTGGCCATCATTTTTTTCTCACTAAACTTTTTATTTCAAGCTTTGCATTTCACTCTACAACTCCATCCTATTAGACATCGAAGGTGTCAATTTTATGATTTGTTCTTATGTCTGTCTTTGCCTTTTGTCTAGTCAATTTAGTTAAAACGTCCTTTTAAGTATGGTTCGTGATACCTTTAGCACAACCAAGAATAAGTTACTAAAAAACAAGTTTAATATTCTAGTTATAATTAAGTTCCAAGTCTATGGAATGTCAACTTTCCTTTCCTTTTCCGTCTCTCTTCAGAGCATTAAGTGAGTGGACCGCTTTGCATGTCTCTCGTTGTTTCCAAACATCATACGGGCGAGTAAAATTTGTTTCGGAACCAAACTTGGTCCAACCACATATGAAACATGGAGTCAGATTGAATATTAGAAATTCAATTAAATGTATTTTCGTCTTTTTTTTATTTCTATAAAAGTTAGTTGTCTCTACCTTAAAAATATTGTATTTATGGTTTAAGTAATTATTGGATCGAATTATATATTAAAATTTCTCATTTATGAGTTTACATTTCAGCAAGACTTGGTCGAGAATTAACCTTGGATCTGGCTTATTTGCTGCGTCGCCCAACAATTCCATTGAAACAAGATCTAGGCGACTAAAGAAACATAAGAGAATTGTTAGTCCCATAAATATATAATCCTTTTAAACATGTAGGCCTAAATTTTTAGTTATTGGACTAGCTTAAAATCAGAAGATTTGTCCAGCACAAAGCTACGTAAATAAGCAATAACAAACATTGGAAACAAACTTCAATCCCAATTGAATTGTATTTATATCTTTATTATATAGTCATTCTTCTTATGCCTTTCTTTTTTCTTTTATTGTATTTAAGTATAATCTTTTTTCATCTTCTCAATAGAGCATCAAGGTGCCTCCTTTTAAGATATATAAGTTACCTAATCTTTGTCTCTCTTAATTTTTATTAATATTAGTCATCTTTAATTTGTCTCTTACCATTACATTCTTAACTCTATCTCTTCTAGTAAGATTGCATATCCAACGAAACATCTTTATCTTCGCCACTATTATCTTATGATTATACACTTGCTTGATGGGTCAACAATCTATTCCATAGATTATAGTCGACCTAATTGCTAAACGATATGCTTTACCTTTGAACTTAAGTGGTATCTTTTTGTCACATAAAAATCCTGACGCACTTTTTCATTTAAGTCACCTTGATCTAATACGGTGAACTATATATGCCTTCATTGATCTCTTTATTGCTTTAGATAATAGATCTTAGATAATTAAAACACTCTTTTTGTGACATAACTTATGAACTAATCTTTACCTCCACATCGAAAGCCACCGTATGGTCCAAAAAATTACACTCTTAAGTACTCAGTCTTATTCCTGCTCAATTTATAACCTTTCGACTTTAACGTATCCCTCCAAAGTTATAAGTTTACATTGACACCCTCTTTTGTTAGTTTATACCCTTGCTGTTAGGCCCCGAATTTTTTTTATGATGTCATTAAGCATGATTTGTGGTAATTATGTGATTATGCTTTAATTTGAGTTAATTGGGGGTATTAATGTGGAATTAAGGTTTAATGTAGTTAAATAGAAAATTAGAGAATTTATATGAGTAAGGGCATTTTGGGAAGTGTACTTAAATTGGAATAGACTTAGGCTTATTGGAAGGGCATTATGGTCTTTGTTTAGTGTCTTAGGGTTAAGAGATTAGAAAGAAAGAGGAAGAAGAAAAGAAGGAAAAGCGAAGAGAAGAGAAGAAGTATAGCCGTCGAGGAGGAAGAAGAGAAGAAGAAGGAGTTGCGATTTCAGCTAGTTTTGACGGATTGAGCTTCGATCGGTAAGTTTTCGACCTTCCTATCATGTTTTCGTTTGGATTAAGCGTTAATATAGCTTGGATTTAGAAATCGATGTTTTAGGGTTTTGAGTTGAAAATTTGGGAACAACGTTGAGTTATTGATTTTAGGATGAATCTGAAGCTTAGAATGAGTTAGAATGGTAGTATAAGTCTTGATCTATGCCTTAAATATGTTGCATTTGAGTTTGGAGCAGTTGGAAGTTGGAAATGCGAAATTGGAGTTCGGGGTCGATTTTTCGACGCAGACGTCGCTGACGTCGCGTATGAATAAGCGCCATGGCGTGTGTGAAAAGAACCACGTCGACGTGTAAATAATTTTACGATTATTAAATCGCGACGTGTTGAGCACGAGTCGTCGCGACGTGTGATAGTTGTTCGCCGCGGTGAGCCTTTGCCGCGGCGCTAGGGTCGTTCGTCGCGACGAGCGTCTCTTCGTCGCGGCGAGCCCCTTTTTCCGAAAATGAGAATTGTTCATTTTTTAGGATATCTTTTGGAATAGATATCTGATTGAGGTGATTTTGGAGTCGTTGTGATCTAGAGAATAAGGACTATAAGAAGTATGACAAGGGAAGTTCGGAATTAGCCTTGAAGGGTTCGAAATTTTAGGAGAAGATCGATTATGGATTTTAATGTTTTATTTCGGCTTTCTAATCTTTGGATATTGCTATGGATATTAATTGAATGGCAACTTGGTTGATTTAGGAAACCAAGCTGACCCGATTTTATCGCAAGAAGAAGGACATCCGTGAATTGGATTCTCGAGCGATTAGAGGTGGGTAATATATTTATAGTTATTGTGTGATTAGGCAATTTCTTGCTATGTATGAATATATGTTATATGTTATGCATGATTAAATGTGATGAATTGAATGACTTTGATTATCATATATTTGGAAAGAAGCATGAAAATTGATAGCATTACATAGATTTTGAGCATGTTATGCCTAGACTTGATCATGGCATTTTGACTAAATGAAAGAATATCATATGATGAAATGATTATGAGCATGATTATGTGCTTTTGTTTGGCGAGAGTGGAACCATTCCGTTAAATCACGTGCGTCGACAAGAGCCTTCTTCCGGCTGCCGCTTGTGGCATATGAGCTCGAATGGACTCATTTCGTTCGAGATGTAAACTTGGTTTCTTCCTTTTGTTTCCATGGAACCCTCGAGCCATTGTGATGTGTATTGCATATGTGAATTGTTCATTGTGGAGCTTTGTGACATATTTATGACTTGCATTAATTATAATGAGTGCGTACATTAGTGATTGGCGTGTGAATGCACGATGTGTGTATATAGATATAATATATATATACGTTCATATGGGATTTGTACTAATTGCCAATGGCTATAAATATATTAGCCATCGAAATGTGTAGCTCAACCCATTCCTTTCCTCCTCAGTGCGGTCGGGACGATCGTTGACTTTCTGTGACATCGAAACTTCGACAAATTAGGAGCTTTGTATTAAGTTCAGTATTTTGTTGGCCCTCCGAGCATGTTAACATTGAGCATACTCATGTATTTTTGGATTTAGATTTCATTTTGTGTTTTGCTACATTTGAGGATACTTGTTGACTTTTCTTAATTTGCAATGATATGAAATCCCTATGGTTATAGGGTCTTTAATGTATGGTTGTGTATATTCTGGCAATGTATGTATGTATTAATTGATCGATTGTGCCTAAATGTTGGGATCGGGTCCATGGTTTGGGCGCTCGGCTGGCGCGACCGAGGGGCCCCTCGGGATTCGGGCATCCGGGGCCCGACTAACATGTCTGTATCGAGCGCCTAGGTTTAGGTGTCCTCGCTTAGAATGCATATAGGATTGTGTGTTCTATGATTATTTGTTGCATTCCTTGATTGTATTAAGTGACATGCCTGTCATGCATACATGTAGATTGTCGTATAGCTAATCCTTAGTGTTTCCATTTGAAGGAGTACGATGCCACCTCGTAGAAGGACACGAGGAGCTATGCACGGTCTGCTGCACCTGACTCTCCGACTAGAAAGGAGAGGACTGATGAGTCCGTAGCCCCCGGAAATGCTGAGGCTTCTGGAGGGCTAGGCAGTGAGCCTATGTCGCAGTCTCAAGAATCGCCGATTCCACCAGGGCAAGTGCCTCGGTTTGATCCGAGGATGTTTCAGGCCTTTACTCAGGCGTTTGTTCGAATATGGGTCGATGCCACGACCTTCCTTGACCCCGATTAAGAGAGGAAAGCAGTTCGACAAGTTGAGGAAGTTCGAAGATGGATTTCCTTGGGACGAGATCTGAAGAAGCGAGACTTGGTGAGGAAGGCGAGAGAGTCTTTGGATCGAGATGGATTGTGAGGATGACGAGAGAGTTGTATATCTTGCTAGTGCCTTGAGGAGATGCTCTCCATTGGTGGGAGACTGTGCCAGGCAGTCAGATGAGGCCAGTTGGGTTATCTTGGCAGGACTTCTTGGTTGCTTTCAAGAAGAAGTATCTGTCAGAGGTATATGTCTGCAGAAGGCGAGAGGAGTTCCTAGTTTGACTCGAGAGGAGATGACGATTCTTTGAGTATGGCGCCGATTCTGCGCATGTCGGTATGCTTCAGATCTGATGTTGAGCGAGACTGCCAGATGTCGTCGGTTTGAGTCGGGACTGCATTTGGCCATCAGAGAGAAGGTGATTGTGCAGAATTTTTGTGACTTCCAGCAGCTGGTTGAAGCAGCTTTGAGGGTAGAGAATATCGAGAATATCAAGAGTGCAGTCAACAAGAAGAGGAAGGGCAGAGAGCAGTTCCGGAGAGGAGGTAGCACTAGTACTCCTATGTCTGAGCGGAGTGCTAGGAGCTTCCCTACTCAGTCAGAGGAGAGGAGCAGTGGTGCGAGCCGACCTAGGCCGATGCGGACCTCTACTGTTTCTCACCAAGCTTCTACGGTGGGCGGCAGTAGGAGGGGAGATGGGGACAGGTCATCAGTTCCTAAGTGTGAGCATTGTGGTCAGTTTCATGGTGGAGAGTGTTACCGATTGACGGGTGCATGCTTCAACTGTGGACAGAAAGGGCGCGAGGGCTGAAGAGTGTCCTCGGCCGTCCGGAGAGAGGATCTCGATCTGAGCTCCTAAGAGGACGAGACCATGGGTCGAGAAGAGCTGTGACGAGGTAGGCGATTACGATCTTTGCCAAGAGGCGAAGTCTTCGGGAAGACCAAGAGGCGAGCACCGCCGAGGTGTTTGCTATGGCGGGAGGATGCAGAGGCGCGCGATGTTATTCTTGGTATGGCTCGATTGTTTTCTGATGATGTTCTTGTGTTGATTGATCCAGGTTCTACTCACTCGTTTGTGTCGTTGAGTAGACCTGTGTGTGATATGGTTGCGAGTCCGTTGGATACTCCGCTGATGGTGAGTACTCCGATTGGCCAGCACATTGTGATTAGTCAGGTGTTTGGAGGATGTGAGCTTAGTATTGGTGGAGCACTTCTAGTGGTAGATCGATGCCATCGAAGATCGCGGATTGGATGTGATATTGGGTATGGATACTTTGGAGAGGTACAATGCCCGATTGGATTGTAGGCAGAAAACAGTGGACTTTGATGTGGGTGACGGCAGAAGAGTAGTGTTTGTTGGGGAAAGGAGAGCATGTCCGCTCAAATTTGTTTCGGCTTTGACAGCAGAGAAGATGATGAGTTCAGGATGTGAGACATTTTTAGCTTTCGTGATGGACTCCAGGGCAGATAGAGGGAAGTTGGAAGATATTCCAGTAGTCAGGAAATTCTCGGATGTCTTTCCCGAGGAATTGCCTGGACTACCGCCAGCTCGGGAGATTGAGTTTCCGATTGAGCTTGTGTTAGGTACGAGGCCGATTTCGATTCCGCCTTATCGGATGGCTCGGCGAATTGAAGGAGCTTAAGGAGCAATTGGAGGAGTTATTAGAAAGGGTATATTCGTAGAGTTCTTCGCCTTGGGGAGCTCGGTTCTTTTGTGAAGAAGAAGGATGGATCTTTGAGGATGTGTGTAGACTACGGAAGTTGAATCGATTACGGTGAAAATCGGTATCCGCTTCCTCGCATTGATGACTTGTTTGATCAATTGCAAGGAGCGAGTCTTCTAAGATAGACTTGAGATCGGGTTATCATCAGTTGAGGATTAAGGAGTCGGATGTGCAAGTCCGCTTTCGGGACTCGTTATGGGCACTTTGAGTTTTGGTGATGCCTTTCGGATTGACAAATGCTCGTGACTTTATGGATTTGATGAATCGGTGTTCAAGCCATTCTTGGACCAATTTATCATTGTCTTCATTGATGATATATTGGTGTATTCCAAGAGTGATCGGGGCATGAGGAGCATTTGAGGATTTCTTTGGAGACTTTGAGGAGTAATGAGTTGTATGCCAAATTCGAAATGCGAATTTTGGTTGAGAGAAGTTTCCTTTCTTGGGCGTGTGATTTGAGCGAGGAGTGCATATGGATCCGAAAAGATAGAGGTGTAGTGAATTGGGGCCTAGAAGAATGTAGCGAGTGAGGAGTTTTCGGGTTTGGCGGCTACTACGAGACGGTTTGTGGAGGGATTTTCGATGATATCCGCTCCAATGACTAGGCTGTTGAGGAAAAATCAAAAGTTTGTTTGGGTGATGAGTGTCGAGGAGTTTCGAGGAGCTTAAGCGCAGATTGACGAGTGCTCGATTTTGGTTTTGCCTTCGGGATGAGGGATATGTTGTGTACGGTGATGCTTTAAGGAAGGGTCTTGGGTGTGTTTTGATGCAGGGGAGATCGGGTAATGCATATGCTTGAGCGATTGAAGCCTTATGAGTTGAATTATCCGACGACGATTTGGAGTTAGCGGTGATATTTGCCTTGAAAATTTGGAGGCATTATTTGTATGGAGTTCGGACTCGGATCTTTCTTGATCATAAGAGTCTAAAGTATTCTTGAGTCGAAGGAATTGAATTTGAGGCGGCGGAGGTGGTTGGAGCTACTAAAGGATTATGATTTCTTGATTGAGTATCATCCGGGCAAGGCCAATGTGGCGGATGCCTTGGCAGAAGTCGTCGATTGCTCATGTTCGATCGGTTTATCTTCCTTTATTGGAAGAGATGGCTAAGCTTAGGATAAGCTTGACGCAGGAAGAGCAGATTGTCTTACGGCTAATTTTCTAGTTAGACCGATCTTTGAAGGAAAAGGTTAGGGATTTGCGAGCTCGGGATGCGGACTTGAGCAAGCTTGAGATGAGATTGAGAATGGTAAGATTTCGATATAGAGGTGAGGGCGATGGACCGATGACGATTGGGAGTAGGTTGTATTCCGGATGTCGGGAGATCAAGGATGAGATTATGGATGAAGCACACAACGCCTTATGTCATGCATCCGGTAGCACCGGGATGTATCGATTCTGAGAACATTTTTGGTGGAGAGGCATGAAGAGGGATATCGCAGAGTTCGTCAGTAAGTGTCTAGTGTGTCAGCAAGTCAAGGCTGAACACCAGGCACCTTCGGGCAAGTTGAGACCGTTGCCTATTCCGGAGTGGAAGTGGCAGCGAGTGACTATGGACTTTTTGATGGGTTTGCCTAAGACCAGTAGGAGGCATGATGCTATTTGGGTGATTGTGGATCGGTTGACGAAGTCAGCTCATTTTCTGGCGATTAAGCAGACCGATTCTTTGCATGTATTGGCAAAGAAGTATATTGATGAGATAGTGAGACTGCATGGGATTTCGGATTCGATCGTGTCTGACAGGGATCCTCGGTTCACTTCGAGATTTTGGGGCAGTTTGCAGGATGCTTTGGATACCAAATTGCATTTTAGTACAGCGTTTCACCCTCAGACGGATGGTCAATCTGAGAGGACCATTCGGACTCTGTAGGGGATGCTTCGAGCTTGTGTGATGGATTTTCGAGGAGCATGGGATGAGCATTTGCCGTTGGTCGAATTTGCTTACAACAATTCGTACCATTCGAGTATTCAGATGGCTCCGTATGAGGCTTTGTATGGCAGGAGATGTAGGACTCCGATTTGTTGGGATGAGGAAGGAGATAGGCAATTGATGGGTCCAGAGTTGATTCAGACGACGGTTGAAAAAGTTAATTTGGTTAAGCAGCGACTTAAGGCGGCGCAAGATAGGATGAAGAGCTATGTTGATGCTCACCGAAAGGAGATGGAGTATGAGGTCGGTGAGAAGGTATTCCTTAAGACGTCTCCTTAAAAAGGAGTCCGAGGTTCGAGAAGAAGGGTAAGTTGAGTCCGAGGTATGTGGGTCCTTATGAGATCCTTGAGAGGATTGGACCACTCGCCACTGAGTTGGCGTTACCTCCGAGTTGTCGCAGATTCATGATGTGTTCCACGTGTCTATCTTTGAGGAGGTATAGATCGGACCCGTCGCATGTCATTCAAGTTAGTGAGGTTCATGAGGATGACTTGAGCTATGAGGAGCTTCGATGATTTTGGATTCTAAGGAAAGGTTCTTAGGAATAAGACGGTTCATTAGTCAAAGTTCGTGGAGGAATCATTCGATGAGAGAAGCTACTTGGGAGCCATTGGAGGCTATGCGGGAGAAGTATCCGCATCTCTTCGATAATTCAGGTAAATTTCGAGGACGAAATTTCTTTTAAGAGGGGGAGAAATGTTAGGCCCCGAATTTTTTTATGATGTCATTAAGCATGATTTGTGGTAATTATGTGATTATGCTTTAATTTGAGTTAATTGGGGGTATTAATGTGGAATTAAGGTTTAATGTAGTTAAATAGAAAATTAGAGAATTTATATGAGTAAGGGCATTTTGGGAAGTGTACTTAAATTGGAATGGACTTAGGCTTATTGGAAGGGGCATTATGGTCTTTGTTTCGTGTCTTAGGGTTAAGAGATTAGAAAGAAAGAGGAAGAGGAAAAAGAAGGAAAAACGAAGAGAAGAGAAGAAGTATAGCCGTCGAGAGGAGGAAGAAGAGAAGAAGAAGGAGTTGCGATTTCAGCTAGTTTTGACGGATTCAGAGCTTCGATCGGTAAGTTTTCGACCTTCCTATCATGTTTTCGTTTGGATTAAACGTTAATATAGCTTGGATTTAGAGAAATCGATGTTTTAGGGTTTTGAGTTGAAAATTTGGGAACAACGTTGAGTTATTGATTTTAGGATGAATCTGAAGCTTAGAATGAGTTAGAATAGTAGTATAAGTCTTGATCTATGCCTTAAATATGTTGCATTTGAGTTTGGAGCAGTTGGAAGTTGGGAAATGCGAAATTGGAGTTCGGGGTCGATTTTTCGACGCAGACGTCATGACGTCGATGAATAAGCGCAAGGCGTGTGTGGAAGGGAGCCACGTCGCGACGTGTAAATAATTTTACGATTATTCGTCGCGACGTGTTGAGCACAGGAGTCGTCACGACGTGTGATAGTTGTTCGCCGCGGTGAGCCTTTGCCGCGGCTAGCGCCGCGGCGAGTAGGGTCGTTCGTCGCGACGAGCGTCTCTTCGTCGCGGCGAGCCCCTTTTTCCGAAAATGAGAATTGTTCATTTTTGAGGATATCTTTTGGAATAGATATCTGATTGAGGTGATTTTGGAGTCGTTGTGATCTAGAGAATAAGGACTATAAGAAGTATGACAAGGGAAGTTCGGAATTAGCCTTGAAGGGTTCGAAATTTTAGGAGAAGATCGATTATGGATTTTAATGTTTTATTTCGGCTTTCTAATCTTTGGATATTGCTATGGATATTAATTGAATGGCAACTTGGTTGATTTAGGAAACCAAGCTGACCCGATTTTATCGCAAGAAGAAGGACATCCGTGAATTGGATTCTCGAGCGATTAGAGGTGGGTAATATATTTATAGTTATTGTGTGATTAGGCAATTTCTTGCCTATGTATGAATATATGTTATATGTTATGCATGATTAAATGTGATGAATTGAATGACTTTGATTATCATATATTTGGAAAGAAGCATGAAAATTGATAGCATTACATAGATTTTGAGCATGTTATGCCTAGACTTGGTCATGGCATTTTGACTAAATGAAAGAATATCATATGATGAAATAATTATGAGCATGATTATGTGCTTTTGTTTGGTAGTGGAACCATTCCGTTCATCACGTGCACGCCGACAAGAGCCTTCTCCCTGCCCGCTTGTGGCATATGAGCTCGAATGGACTCATTTCGCTCGTGATGTAAACTTGGTTTCTTCCTTTGTTTCCATGGAACCCTCGAGCCATTGTGATGTGTATTGCATATGTGAATTGTTCATTGTGGAGGCTTTGTGACATATTTATGACTTGCATTAATTATAATGAGTGCGTACATTAGTGATTGGCGTGTGAATGCACGATGTGTATATAGATATAATATATATATACGTTCATATGCTGGGATTTGTACTAATTGCCAATGGCTATAAATATATTAGCCATCGAAATGTGTAGCTCAACCCATTCCTTTCCTCCTCAGTGCGGTCGGACGATCGTTGACTTTCTGGCATCGGAAACTTCGGACAAATTAGGAGCTTTGTATTAAGTTCAGATTTTGTTGGCCCTCCGAGCATGTTAACATTGAGCATACTCATGTATTTTTGGATTTAGATTTCATTTGTGTTTTGCTACATTTGAGGATACTTGTTGACTTTTCTTAATTTGCAATGATATGAAATCCCTATGGTTATAGGTCTTTAATGTATGGTTGTGTATATTCGCAATGTATGTATGTATTAATTGATCGATTGTGCCTAAATGTTGGGATCGGGTCTGCGGTTTGGGGCGCTCTGGCGCGACCCGAGGACCGCCTCGGGATTCGAGCATCCGGGGCCGGCCTAACACTTGCAACCAATCAATTGGATGCAAATTAATGTATGATATTATATTTTATTAATGAAAAGACTTTATTTATCTTTGTGTATTAATCTAATTAATATTTTATATTTTAATACTAAAGATAAAATCCTTGAATAATTATTATGTAATTGAAATTATGATGAAATCATAATTATGAGACTCAATTTATACTTATGTATTATTCCTAAATGTTCCTAGTTATAGTTTCATCAAGATGTAATATTGTTGAAGCGGTAAAACTAGCACATATTATGTTTTTTTATGAAGAAAATAATTGATCTCATAAATTAAAGTATAAAGATACTTAAACTAATGTGTGAGTGATTATTAGAGAATAAGTCATTGAATGACTCGATTATGAGAATTCGAATGGAATATTACTTATGTGTCTATGAACTTTCTCATAATGATGATTATATAATTGATCATTAGACTTAAGATTACCAAGGTATCTAGTATGAGAATTACTATGTTTTGATGTTACTTATGAATCATCCTATGATAGTTCGATTCGGTAGTAATTGGATACAGTATGAATCATATGTAGATAGTTGATTAAGTCAATATAGGATTTGTCACCTAAAATAATTAGAGAGAATATTTTGTTGTTCTTAATTAGTAATAATTTATGAAATTTTCGGTCATAATGAATTGATATTTGAAAAGGAATTTTCAAATTTCAATTATAAATCAATTACTAATTAGCAAGAATGAACATAATTGGATGATAAGAGTAGACATTATATCTATACTTGCCTAATTAGAATATTGAATGATTAAATGATTAAATGATACATTATAGTCATGCATGGACAAGTTAAGTCAATCACTTTGACATTCCCGATATTTGGGTAATCATGACATATTGCTAGACGTCAATCATGATTTATGATTATGAATTATTTAATTAGAGAATTAAAGATAAATTAAAAGAATTTTAATTTATCTAATTCTAATTGTGAATTAAAATTATAATTTGTAATTATTGCCAATATATTAAGAACCTAATGGGTCACACATTAAAGAACATTTTTAAAGAAAACTAATTTAATTAAGTTGAACTTAATTATAAAGTTTGAGAAACTTTAGGAATCAAATATGAGGTATTTGATTTTATTAAAATAAAATTAATTAGAATTAAAATCTAATTCGATTATAATTAAAGAGATTTAATTTTAATAAAAAGCTGTCATAGTTTTTCTATTTAAAGGGAAGAATTTTTTAGAAGCTAGCACTTTTTGTCTTCTTCCTCTCAAAAGTAGTTTGAAAATTGCTCAGTAGATACTATTAGAGGTTGAATAATTGGACAACTGGTAATTGATCAATCAGAAAAGATTTCACAAACTTTTCTTCGGAAAGCGAACAAGGTATGATTTCTAAATCTATTTATATTTTATTCAAGTTTAATCAATTAACGGGATCTGCTTGGAATTTGTAAAAAATTTTGTCTTCCGTTACGCTCCTGATTCGATAACAATTAGATTCCAACAATTTTGTCTCATCAACTAAAATAATGCTATCTGCAAATATTATACAATAGGGCAAATTCCTTTAGATATTCTTAGTGATCTTATTCATCACTATTGCAAACAAAAAAGAGCTCAATGAGAAGCCTCAGTGTAACCCAATATTGATAGAGAATTCTCTATATCTTCTCATATCGTTCTTACTCTAATCTTTACACCTTTATATATATCCCTATTAAGCCGTTTATAAGTCAATAACTCATTTTAACTTCTAAACATCTCTTCATGATTTCCCTAAGTACTCTCTCATACACCTTTTCTAAATCAATAAAAACTATGTATAAGTTACATTGTATTTCTTTGTAATATTCTATTAATCTTCTAAGAAAATGTAAAGCTTATATTGTGAACCTTCCTAAAATGAAGCTAAATAGGTTTTTCGAGATAGGAGTACCCTTTCTCACTCTCTTCTCCATCATCTTTTCTCATAACTTCATGATGTGATTAAATTGTTTGGTGCTTCTACAGTTGTCACATCTTCAGATGTCCCATTTGTTCGTGTATAGAGTAATTAACATACTAAGTCTTCACTCATCTAGCATTTTGGCAAATTTAAGGATAACATCAAAAAGCTTAGCTAACCAAATAAGGACCTCTTGACTTAGGCTCTTCCACATCTCCACATATATCTCATTAGACCCTACTAACCCTTCTACTATTCATCTCCTTTAAAGCCCTTTTATTTTTTTCCTTATAATGAGCCAATAACAAGTAAAGTTACAATGTCTCAAATGTACTAAGATTATTTTAAGAGAGGTTGTCCTCTATGCCTTCGTTAAAAATTATTATAAATCAAAAATTAATTATTTTTGTTTAACAATTTCTTTTTCAATTAAACTTTAAATTTAGATATGAACGATATGTTTAAATTATATTTTAAATTATTTAATTTTATTTAATATTTAACCGATTTTATAATATTTTAATGTCAATTGAACTCTTTAAACCTTAAACTTCTTCTTACCGGTTTAACTTTTAATTTGATTTTAAAAACATTAGATATTTACGTTGTACTCTTAACATATGCATAACCTTAAGGGTTTCAAAATTACATTGGTCACATAGATTATTATCATCCAAGTATGAAAATTGAAAGTGCAAAATCTGTTGAACCTATCATGTAAAAAGCGAAAAACTTTCCCACTATTGACTATGGAAAAACAAAGTTTAGGTAGCCTAACAAAATTAAGATTGATATAAACCTCAAAGTCGAGGGAGAAAAGTCTTGGTAGAAAGATGGGCAACTTTGAACATAGACCTGTTCAACTCAAGTCGTTATCAGAAAATGTATACAATTATGGCTACCAACCAAGTGTTCTACGACATCAAGATTTTGAATAAGAAAAGTAGGAAGAGATATAAATAATATAGCAGAAAGTAGGCTAAACGCCATTGTCCCATACTTTTAAAGAACAAGTTCACCAAAGCTTCTTCACCATTTTCTTCATCATGCAGCTGATCAGCAAAAATAATTTACAATTCCTTCCTACGGCTTCAAGACCAGCCCATTTTTCATCTGCTCCCCAGTTTTCGATCCTGTTGCTATACAGATATCATTCTAACTCGAGCAAAGAGGCACTTGAAAGCTTCCACGAAAAGTGTTCAAACCCACGCTTATCATCCCATTATTTTGATGCTGCTGCCTCCAATCCTGACAAAATTTTGTCCATGTCTTCAAAATAGGGCCAATTCTTTCGACCCTGTTTCCCGCTCTTGCTTTCCTGTACATGTTGGGAAAAAGGTTAATGTAAAACAGATTCCCTTCTGGCACAAAAATTGCTATGTAACTTTCAAGATGAAGGCAACTTTCTGGTAATGTTGGAACACGTTGCACAGATATGCATGCGCTTTTACAATTTAAGGTACATGCTAAGAAAAATATGAGCACACAAACGTTAGAATTTCATTTGTATTAAGACTTTTTGGAACTGCAGTCCGATATTTCAAACGTAACAGAACGGGGAACAAACCTCATATTTCTGAGTTAGTGATGCCCATAAAGATTTACACTGCCCTGGACTTCGATTCATCCCATTAGCCATTAAATTACATGATATCTCTTCCCAGAGAGCCATTCTTCCCTTTACAACTTGAAATCTATCATGTAATTCCCCACGCATTTGAATGAGCTTCTTAATTTCCTCAGGTTTCCATTTGTTTCGTTTAACAGACTTCGAAGGCTTCGGTTGAGAAGTTTGCATTTCCAACGAGTCATCTTCACTGCTTTCAGAACCATCTTTTACATGTTCCTCCTGTGAAAAACTGTCATCACCTTTTACTGATCCATCAGATTGTGACGAGGAAACAAATGACTTCCAGAAGTCGTCTTGATCATGAGAGTTGTCAACCACACTGGAGTTAGAAGTTTCAGCTTCTTCTTCAGGTAGTAGTCTTTCGCTATCAATGCCATCAACTGCATATGATTGGGCAATATGAATAAGGTGCATGCTAAGAAAAGATATTCTCATTGTAACAAAATCTAACCATGAAAGTAAGACACGTTCATAAATATATAATGCATCCCAGTCCAAGAGGTAAAAATGTAATACTTGGCTCCCGTTAACAGCCACTTAGTTATTCTCCTAGTGTTGGTTTATACATGTGATGTGGCTAGCGTAACCAGAAAGCCAGCCATTTTACACTTGGAGCTGCAAGTTTTACATTGTTTTGGAACTGAACATTTAGTGTCAATAAGAGGTCAACTTTATGAATTTTGTATCACAACCTTAAATTTTGCTGAATTAGTATGAAACCAAAATCTATCCTCTAATCTGAATGCATGCTTATATATCCAGAAAACAGACAGATGTATATTCAGGGGGTAAAGTCACCTCCATCCATACTACAAAGGCACACACAAACAGAGTATAGAGATGAGCACCTTTCAAATCTTCTTCCACTGACTTCTCCAACTGTACAGTTTCCTCGCCATCAAATTGCATCTTGCTTGACCTACTTTTTCTGTGCTTATCAACCACTTTCTTCAATGCGGCTACGCCAAAACCAACACGAGAATTGCCAGAAAGCCTTGCTTTAACCTCTTCAGCAAGAACTCCTGCTGGATTTTCCACAGCAGTAGCAATAACTTCAGGCCTTTTACCACTATATTTCCTTACCATCTTTCTTAACACCTCGGAAACTATTCTCTCCATGTGACCTAAGGGACAGTTGACTGGACAGCTTGAAAGTGCTGCATGAGCAGCTTTATGAAGGGCATCCAAAAGCTTCCCTTTATCCAGCCACAAGCACCGTGTTGTAATTCTTAACTTTGCCTTTATGCTATTCTCGGCTAGACCATCTACATTTTATGGATTTAAGAATTTCCATGCTGCACCAGAGAAATCTTAAGACACCATGAATCTAACAAGTTTAAATACCCAAATGCAGAAATCTACCTGACCACTATGATGCCATCTGTTGCAATTCTTAGTCTCTCATCAACACAAAGTTCAGTTGATGTGCCAAAACCTTTATCCCCATCACTATACATCAACTGCAACAAAACATAGAACTTAAAAGAAATTCTCAATTGAATTTTCATGATGTAAAAGCTCGAAACGTTCAACCTACCTGCAAATTTTCCTTGCCAAGAGAAATGAAACCATTAGACAGTACCCTCCTGTTTCTCAAGTGAGAAACCCCAAGCATCTCGCCATTTTTTATAACCTGATGTATGATATGGAATAGATATTGATGATTCCCAATTCTAAACATAATTTAAATTTTCCATGTCAAAGCATCTCAAAAGGAAATTGCTCTAACCTAACTATAGTAATGACTATTTTAGTAATCATGATGAAAGGTTTAAAAGAAGTGAAACCCATTTCGCAATTGAATCTAGTGAATCACTTTTCTCTGTGAAAGCCAAATTAGGCCAATATGTGCCACCTATAATCAATACAAAAACATAAAACCCAAAATCTGACTCACAGTAGTGTGTCGAATGCCAGTTGACTTCCCAAGCAATTCATGCTCTTTCAAAACAAGAGTTCTCCATGAATTGGAAGAAAATGCTGAGGTTTCACGATTTTAAGTACTTCCTCCTGAAGAAACAGAATTAACATGTAGATTATGAAAAAAATATTAACCAGATATACAATCAAGGATATCCATATTGATAAGGAAACAAAAATTAGAAATCAACTAAGTTTTTCAGCATTTTCATGTCATAGAAAACATATTAATGAACAGTCCTATAGAGGCATGTTTATATATACAAACAAGCTCACAAGTCCTAAACCAAACTGAAACCCCAGAAAAAGATAAATATTGCAGAATCGGTACCTAATGTCATCTACCTCACAATAGTTCTTGCATTAATAAAACAAAAGAGAAAGGAGGAGTAACGAATGAATAATATTCTCTACTTTCTGTAAAGGCAGAAGATAACCCATCATGATTCAGCAATAAGAAACAGTATCTTCTTTTCTATACTTTGATGAATATAGCATTTGATAAACAATGCATTTTTGAGGAAATGAATTAAGATCTTACCAGCTCGCCACGATACCCATGGCCAGATGTATGCAACATTTCATTCCTGCCCATTACTATATTGGACCCAATTTCTGATATGCGGTTCATCATTTTCATCACCCTAGATTCATTACCAGGGATCACCTGAAAGTCAAAAATAGACCTTACTATCTAGTTTCTATACCAATGGATATATACATTTTGAATAAAATAAAGAAGAGAAAATATGTGTCAAGTTCATATAATGTCATTAATTAACTAGTCAAATTAATATTCAGAGTTCAGTACCGTAAATATTGATATAGAGACTATCTTTTGATAGGAAGTGAATCAAAAGCCACAATAAAATCTATATTACCTTAGCTGAGTAAAGAATGATGTCATCCTTGGTCAGTTTAAACGAATGACTACTTCCATAGGAAGCAAGATTCAAGGCAGCACGTGGTTCTGCCTGACACGAGAACATGCATGGTCACATGCAAGCTATATCTTGCATTGGAAAGAGAATCAATAATATTGAACACCTTACTTGTGAACCAGTTGTAACAATTAGCAAGTCCTTTGGAGCATAAGCATCAATATCTTCCACTTTCACCTGTAAAGTATTTAATGAAACAGCAAAGGGCCGGAATTACTATGGAATCCACAAGAGTAAGATGAATAGAAGTTTAAAAACATGATGCATGCAGATTGGCTCAAAAAGACAAGCATAAGGTGCTGTGCTAGCAACAACAAATTGCACCAAGGAATTTTGTGAGAAGACACTTCTACAACAAGAATGGTGTGATAATATGTCTGCAAGCAAAAGTAGACATAGAAATAAAAGGGAAAGAAATAAATACGACAAAAACACACCAACGAAAGCCAGGGAATGCCATAAATGAGGTAAGAGTAATTGTTCATAGATGATAGTTAGGCAGAAAGGAACAATAACTATTGGATTGCAGGTAGAGGGCACTGCTTCCAATTGAAATAACTATAAAGATTTAAAGATCAGTCTGACAGACAAGAGCTTTGAAGGCCAAAAGAAAGAAAGTTTCATTTCTTCTATTAACTGAATTAAATAGTTAGAGAATTCAATAATAGTATACCAACAAATCACAAGCTTCTCATTGCAAAAATCAGCTGCATGTGATGCTTGATGAGATAATGAGAAAGAAACTAAGCAGAAGAAAGGCGCAAATAAAAAAGCTTAAGATTCAATCCAAAATTGAAAGAGAAAAAGGAAATGGATGAAAGGATTCGAAGCATATTACTAGAGTGGAAGGATCAAATGGTGCCTTTCCATCCTTCCAGGCTGCATCCATGTATGTCCTTAACGACATTCCCACAAAGACCTGGCACAGGATCATAATGTAAAGCAGTAACACAAGTAAAACCTTGTTGATAAACAGTTCACAGCATTTCTGAAGTAAACTAGAGAATTGTATTAACAATAAGATATCATACAAGCTTTCTTCCGGTCAAATCAGCTGCAGCTTTCACACTTCCCAGGCGATGTATATTTGATGCAAATTGAGTGGTGATAACCCTCCCTTTAGCGGCTGATATACGTCTCAACAGAGCATCTGCCACCACACTCTCACTAATTGTCCTTCCAGGTGATAGCACATTTGTGGAGTCACTCATCATCTGACCACGAGTATTGAATGCATCTTTGAGTTTGCCCAATCATTTATGAATAGCGTAATGAAAACAAACATATTCACAAGAAACCTAAGCAGAATCATAGTGCACCTAACACATTAAAGTTCACCAAGGATAAGAATACTCCGGGAAAGAATTTGAACACAAGCAAGGCAAGAAATATAAATCTTCCTTCATTCAGTCGCACTGTAATTCAAAAGATAGTCATTATAAACAAAAATCAACATTCCAATTTAGACAAAATGACCATCCAATTGAAAAAACTAGCCAAAACACTTCATACTGCCGTAGGTACCATTGCATTCTTCACTGCCACGCACATTCAGATCCAAATATTAAGACTGAACTTCTCTTTAACCTCTATCCCTCATTTTTTTTGGTTCCATTGATGTTAAACAGAAATGTGAATGTAGGCAAATATCTTTCCCAGAAAAGGTCAAAATGATTATATCATAACACATCAATCAAGTAAATAGAACTGTGCTCCCCTTTTCCCTTCATATTTTAACTACGAAAAATGAAACGACTATCGCATTCATTTTCCAATAGAAGCAGTGTTTCAGTATTCTCTATCATAAGATGAATGTCCATGCATTTCTGTTGCACATATGTGATCGTAGCACAAAGGGATACTTACCAATGTTACTCCTTCTTTGGAGATCTCCTGTAAAGCTTCTCGATCAAATGTTTTTCCGTCCAAGGGTGATTCATCAATCTTTAGAACAAAAAATTCTTATGAGCTCATCAAGTGGATGCAAGGAAGAGAAAGAGATGTAGAGCATACCTTCCAGTCACCAGTATGAAGAATCGTACCATCAGCACAACGAAGAACTAGCCCACAGCAATCAGGAATAGAATGGGTGACAGTGATAGGCTCTATTTCAAAAGGACCAGC
Organism: Erythroxylum novogranatense; assembly: GCA_029891385.1. Lineage (NCBI taxonomy): Eukaryota > Viridiplantae > Streptophyta > Magnoliopsida > Malpighiales > Erythroxylaceae > Erythroxylum > Erythroxylum novogranatense. The sequence goes on along the minus strand of JAIWQS010000024.1, from coordinate 63,924 downwards.
AACAAATTTTTTCCTTGTCCTGAAAACCTTGAGTCTAGATGGAACAAAGATGCCATTCTCCTTCAATCGCTTTTTAATAAGCTGTTAAACGGTTAGAGATGTCATTTTTTATGTCTCAAAATATCAATGATGCCAAGAGCACTAGTCTATGCGTGCAGATAAACATGAACTAGGGCCAATAGTTTAAATATAAACATCCAATACTGAACAAGCAAAATATTTAAGTTAAGTCTTATAGCTCTGCACTAAATAAAGCCAGGACTGTTCTATTACGTATATTTCAATAATTATTCTGGAAACAAGATATACTAATTTAGGAATGGGACGAATCTCATGAAGAATCTTCATGCCTTCGGGCATGATATTTGTGCATACAAGCCAAGATCAACGTAAAGCATTAAACCAATTTTATGCACATTACAAGTGAAACCTGAGACTAGTACCTCCATAGTAAAGGATGATGCATATACTGGGGTATGGGCATCCAAAGCTGGGATAACCTGTACGGACAGTAAATATTATTTGAAAGCATAGAAATCCTAAAGATGAGAAAGTATTTCAACAGCTATATGATTGAAACAAATGATGCAGATTAGACCACACAATAAAATCCTTAAATACCGTGCAGAATCTCAATTAATAGTCTTAAACTAGAGGTTCAGAACTTTCAGTTGTATTACTCATCCGCCAGGAAACTCAAAAATCTAACCTTAGTTTACAGATTGGAAAGCTCCAGTGGTTTCATGCAAACTTGCTTAGCCTGGTTTCCTTCAGCCACCAATTCCCATAAAATAATAGAAAAGGAAGGAAAGAAGAGAAAATTTCACTCATATCTCCATCTTTCCAAACGGGATCTCTAGGTCAGATTTGCCCAGAGGACAAAAAAAATGTTTACATTTCTTAATAGAAGATTGATAATGCTGCAATCCCCAAAGGGTTACACTTTTACTTCACAAAATGTGGTAACTAGAGCTTCCAACAGCATGTGAAAACTCAAAAGTGTAAAATAAATGGGTCTGCTCTACCCATTACCTAAGACACCATAGAGGTTCACCCAAAATAAACACAGGTCTCAATGACTAAGTCTAAACCTTACATAAAGTCAACAAGTGTGCAATGCCGCAGTGTTAGGTTTAAATGGGCTTATAGGAAGTAGAAGGAAAAATTACCCAAGGCAACGCACCAATGTGATCTTCATGGCCATGTGTTATAATAACCGCTTCAATTTTGTGACTCCATCTTCTAATGAAAGTGGTGTCTGGTATAATTTTTTGGACTCCAAGCTCATCGTGGCTGCAATACATATCATGCAAATAATACAACATCAGAGTGAAACTCCAAGGAATTTTAACCCGTGATTACAGAAACAAAAGAGAAACCGCACTGGACTGTCTTTGTCAAAAAACTTCTTCCTAGAAAAGTAATTTATGAAAATGCTTGCTTTAAGAACATATTCACTCTTATAGTCAATTCAGAAAACGAAAATGGTAAGTAAATTTACAACAAGTATTTTTTTAATTGCTCTGGAGGGAAGGATTCTTTACAACTTGACTAAGTAATTACTATCAATCACTGGTTGAAATGGGGTAAGGCAAAATGGAAGATTAAACACTTACTCAGGAAACATAACACCAGCATCAATCAGAATGTAACGGTCATAATTCCCAACAAGCATGCAATTCATGCCAATCTCACCCAGCCCACCAATTGGAACAACACGAAGTGGTGGGCCGTTGGAACCTTCATAAAACTGTTCCATCTTGCGTTGGACAGAGTCTTCCATGCTTTTTCTAGCTCCTTCCAATCTTCTAGACTTTTTACGGGGCCCTTTACCTAAGAACCAAAATGTAAACAGAGTAAACAAAACTGACACATTACATCTCAATTTCGTTTCTTTTTTTTCTTTTTCGTCGAATTTTCATTTCGTTAGCTTCCACTATTAACTTGAAATTTCAAAAGAAAAAGACCGAGAAAGCTCAACATCTCTAACCAGCAGTGGTAGTAGGCGAGCCAGCGGAGCAAGAAATGAGAAAGCGGATCGAAAGAGAGATGGGGCGCAGGGACAAGGGGAGAGAGCAGTGAAAGCGGCCATTTTGGATGGAGATGGTCTGGGCCTAGTATAAGAAAAGTAGAAACCCCCGAGAACCCCTACCTGCTGTACCTGCAGGAACATGTTTGTATACGAAAAGCCTAGAAATTACGGAAAGTGTGAAGGGGTTAGAGATAGTAGTTTCTGCATTTGGATCGTTGAGGATAAACCTCCCAAAACCGCAATGGATGGTTTTATATCTTTTCCTTATCAGTTTTTAGAGGAGCCAGACATCGGAATAATTTGGGACCGTTTGGTTGTAAATAAACGTTTTCTGTTTTTAGTTTTAAAGTAGTAGATTATATATTTTAATAATTCTATTATTTCTATCATAATTTTCATATTTTTAAAGTTTTTATTTTTCATTCCAAATTTTTACTAACTAATTTTACTAATGCATTTTTAATATTGTAAGTTATATATTTTAATAATTCTATCATAATTCTTTTCTTATTATACATTTCAAAATTTAATTTTTAGTATACATTTCAAATTTTAAATATTTACAATTTTATCCCAAAATTTTAAATTACAAAATATTTATTTATTTTTAACTTATTTTGATTGAGTCACACCTACCATATATGTTTTCTACTTTTTAGTTATATATTATAATATTTTTAATTGGGTTTATATATTTTACTCATTTATAACAAATACATTACACTATACATTTCCTTAATTTTTATTTTTGATTCCAAATTTTTACTAACTAATTTAACTTATTCATTTCTAATATTCTAACTTATATATTTTTAATATAACAAAATTTATCCTTTTAAGAAAATATACATCTCAAAATTTAAATATTTATAATTTTATTACAAAATTTTAAATTACCTGAAATTTATTTTATATTAAATAATATAATAATGTAATATGTTTAGAATAAATAATAAAATAATTAAATTAAAAGTGGCATTTGGGCACCAGATTAAAATGGATTAGTAAAATTAGTTATTAAAATTTTGGAATGAAAAAAATAGGAAATGTAATATCATCAATCACGGTGTGATTTATTAAGTCACGTCAGACTGAAAAAATGTAAAATATTTTGTTATGAATTAAATATTGTAGTTAATTAAGCTAAAAAAGTCATATGTTAATGAATGCTGTATAATTTAAAATGTTGTGATAAAATTATAAATATTTAAATTTCAGAATGAAGAAATAAAAAGTTAGAAATGTACGTAAGTACAAATATTATAATATATAAGTAAAAACCAATATAAGTCACGACCATGACTAAAACAAATGTTAATTTTTTATTATAAATTAAATATTTTAAATAAAACAAATGTTAAAATTTGTTGTTATCAATTAAATATTTCAGTTAATTCAGATAATGAAAAAAAGTCCTAACATGTCCTATTATTTAATGTATAAATGAAAATTGTGTAATTTAAAAATTTGTGGTCAAATTATAAATATTAAAATTTTAAATGTATATTAAGAAAGGAATTATGATAGAATTATTAAAATTTATAAGTTATAATATTAAAATAAATTACTAAAATTAGTTTGTAAACTTTTGAATTGAAAAAAAGAAATGTGTAATGTGTAATGTATTTGTTATTAATTGATAAAATATACAAAATAAATACAAATATTATAAAATCTAATTAAAAGTTAAAAAATTATGTCATCATTCACTTATTAATTTTGTAATCAATTGAATAATTTAGTTAATTAAAATAAGGAAAAAGTTACTTTTGTGGTAAAATTATAAATATTTAAATTTAGAAATGTATAATAAGAAAGGAATTAACAAGGTTAAAAGAATTATTAAAAATATGTAAGTTAGAATATTAAAATGAATTAGTAAAATTAAATGAAAGAATAAAAATTTAGGAAATGAATTAATTAAACAATTAATTATGTTATACTTAATCAACTAATTTAATAATATTTTAATTATTTATTTATTTATTTAATAAAATGTTATAAAATTATATAGATATTAATTACCTGGTAACAAGAAAATAAAATAACATCCACGATCGTGCATGGAGTCACGCTTGTAACTTATACTTAACATTTGAAGAATTATATATATATTGAAAATTAATATATAATAAGTAACAATTAATAATGAAGCGTCATGACTAACATATATATTAAATATTAATATATACTACTTAAGCAATTAATTATATTTTAAAACATCAATTAATTAATTATATATTAATTATTGTTAATTATAACTAATAAACTTAACAATTAATGATTAATAATTAATTTATAAATGAATTATATTTTAATAAATCAATTAATTTATTATATTTTAATTATTATTATATGAAAATTAATTAATTAGGAAATTAATTAATTATATTATTTATTTATTTATTTATTTATTTATTTATTTATTTAAAATGTTATAAAATTATATAAGTGTTAATTAAAATAAAATAACATGCACGACGAGTCACAACCATGCATGGGAGCAAGGACGGATGTCCCCACTTGCCCTACATTTCTTTAAAAATTCATATAAAATATTATTATTTTAAGTTTTCTCATAAAATAAAATAAAAGTTTGCCCCCACTCAAAAAACATTTATCCCCATTAAAATTTTGTTCTCACTCAAAAATATTTCTGAATCCGTCCCTGCATGGGAATCACGCCTGTGACTATTAAGTCACAAACGTGACTACTTAACATTTGAAGAGCTATATATATATTGAATATTAGTATATAATAATTATTAATAATTAACAATTAATAATATAGGGTCATGACTAACATATATACTAAATATTAATATGAACTATTTAATCAATTAATTATATTTTAATACATCAATTAATTAATCATATATTAATTATTATTAATCATAACCAAATAAACTTAACAGTTAATGACTAATAATTAATTTATAAATATATTATATTTTAATAAATCAATTAATTTATTATTTTAATTATTATTAATTATATAAAATTAATTAATTAACTATACTTTAAGTATATTTAATTAAGAAATGAAAATTTGAAACAAATATGTTAAATTTTGTGTTATAAATTAAATATTTTAATTAAGATAGCAAAAACTAGATGTAACATGTATAAATGAATATTGTGTAATTTAAAATTTTGTAATAAAATTATAAACATTTAAATTTTGAAATATATAAGAAAGGAATTAACAATGTCATAAAATTATGAAAATGTGTAACATTTGTTAGTAAAATTTGGAATGAAAAGATAAAATAATTTAGGAAATCTATATTGTGATGTATTTTTCAAATGGATAAAATATAGAAAACAAATACAACTATTATAATATCTAACTAAAATTTAAAACGCATATCATCTAACACTTCAGTCACAAGTTTGACTTATTCAGTCACGCCTGTGACTGAAATTAATTGTTTTAGTTAATTAAAATAAGAAAAACACTTATTAGGTAAGTCACGCTCGTGATTGAAAAAACCTGTTTTAATTAATTAAAATAAACAAAAAAACTTATTGGGTGCGACTTATAAAATCACACCCGTGATCGAGTTTAGAGTCTTTAACCTAATTTTGAAATCACGCTAATTCCAGCCTACAAGTCATGGCCATTCTGTCATCTTCTTCTTCCAATTAGATTTGTTCTTCGATGGAAAATCCAATTGTCCAAATCTCTATGGGACTTCAGATATAGAGTTGGGTCATTACTGACTTCTTTGCCTCTTCTGTATTGTCGTTTGTTGCTATCGTCGTCTTGCCTTGTGTCGTCGCCTTTGTTGGAAGCTGCTTACAATTATAGATAATCTTTTATATCGAATTTATTACCTTAATAACCCATTGTTATTCAAAAGTTGCTAAAAAAATCTTAACATATAAAAATTAGTAAAAAAAATTCTGAGTTGAAATTTTATTAACTTACAGTTCTTGGCGTGGAGGAACAACACACTTAAGTTTTTTTTCAAAGAAATTGAAAACATAAGGCTCATAGAAGAACATTTTATATCTCATGATTTAATTACCTACTTTCAGATAACACAGTGTCACTACAGCAATTTTGTCCTTTTATATCGTTAAACATATTTTGGAACATTTAGTAAAATGTTAATATCTTGTTTTGATATAAGTTGATGCTTCGTTTTCATATACATTCTTTTTATACAATTAACTATTTCATTTTTATGACTTTAATTTGATATAAGATATAATAGATTTTTAAGTTTATCGTACAATTCAATTTATTTTTCTTGGGTTTTATACTCGGTTAAGAATTTGCTTTGATTTGGTTATTTGCTATCACTTTGTTTTCTATTAAATAATTGTTAAATTGTAAGGATTGTGATTATTTGTTCAGCGTTAATGAAATTGTATAGATGTGATACAATTTTGTTAATAGATTTTACTAAATAAATGGAAAGAAATAAAATAAGAATCATAAAATTGTATCAAATTTGAACTTTTGTTTGTCCTGTGAAAAAATAAAAGATTGGGAAAGGGTGAACATGTAAATGAGTTTTAGTGAGGTAGAAATGACAATTGTATGAGAATGAATTAAAAGTAGGTATAATGGTTTTGAAAATAAGAAACTTTGATTTTAGAATATAGTAAACTTCAGTTTTCAATGAGTAGTTGATTCATTATTAAATAATTCAAAATTGATATTATATAAAACATTTTGATATAGTATACAAATAATAACATAAAACATTATTTAATCTTTTTGTTTCAATCTTTCACTTTATTATTATTTATTAAAGGATGTATATTTAAGCCGAATGTTTGTTCATCTTATAACCACGCCCAATTCATATTACTCTAGGATTTCATGTTTGCCTATTATATTTAACTGCTCTAAATCCACTTAAGTAACAAATTGTTCTGATCGGTTTGAGATTTTATGAAAATATTTTGATTCTTGACTGTTACTTAGATTATGCCTCGTGTGAGATTTGGAGCGTCTTCATCTTCTGAAGGGGACGATGTCCCTGTTTTAGGTAATCCTTGCCTTCAATTTAACATTGCTGGGAGCCAATTAAGGTATGCAACTTTAAAAGATTGTCTGATTATGCCGAATAAATTTATTGATCATGGAGCTATAACATAATTAGGAATTGCAGATCAAGTTAATGAATTGTTGCATAACATAGGATGGGACAAATTTGCAAAATTTACAAAAATTAATATGATGAATTAACTTTAGAATTTTCAACAACTTTACATTTGATCTTTAACAAAGATGACATTGTGATTAATTTAATATTTAGATTAATGAATAAGCCATATGCTCTTGCTTTAAATGATTTGAATACTATATTTGGATTTCCACATAGTGATTTATATGGTCATTATGATGAATTTTGTAGAGCTCGCTTCTCTCATTATCACTCAGTATTGTCCTCTTTGGTCAGGAAGTCACGACTCGAACACAGACCTCGAGTTTTGTTCCACTTTGCGTGGACGCCTCTTACCATTGAACCAATTGGTTAAGTGAGGCGTGCACTTAAAGTGCAACAAAACCTTGGGTCTTGTGTTCGAGTCGTGACTCACACAAGTGTCAAAGAGGACAATACCTGGAGTGATGGCGGTAAAGGTCGGGCTCTACAAATTTAGTCCTAAAGAATTTTAGAATGAAATTAAACTCAACAAATATTTTCTCTCCACGTAGGTCTAAATCCTCTGCTTTAGTGGAACCTAGCTTTCATTATCTTCGTAGGTTTTTAAATTCTACGATATTTGGTAAAGGAGATAGCCAAGGTGCAGTTTCTAAAGCTAAATTGTTTTTGTTGTGATGTATGGTACAAGCTAAACACTTTAATGCTGGTGTGTGGTTAAGTGTGCATATGGTGGATGTGGCCAAAGTTAGAGCTGGAAAAATGGTTGTTGGGGCATTTGTCACCCAAATTGTAGAGTATTTTGGTTTACTGACTGAGAGAACAAGCATGCAGTTAGTTTTAGGGAATTCTAGTTTAGACTTGCAATCCTTGGTGTCCATGAAGATTGCTAGGCGACAAGGTGATCTTTATGTTGTTGTTAGTGATGAGACAGTAGAAGTTTCAAGTAGTAAGCGCAATCGGGGTAAAGTAAGTGAAGGTACACAAGGGGATGACGTTTTACTACATGAAGGTATGTGATTTAACATTGCACCTAATTCTATCGAATATCAATCATTGACCAATCAACTTATTGTATTTGAACAACAAACAAATGAGAGATTGGACAAGATTGAGGCAAATATCAGAGATCGTGGATTTGCTAGCAATTTTAATCCTTGCTCGAGAAAGTGTCCACCTTTATCTTAGTATTGTATTTCTATCTTTCCTTTTATTATTTTGATTATTTATCATTAAATTATTTTAATTTTATTGTTTGTCTTAATTAATGTTGTTTGCATCTTAGATCTTTTATTTAACTTCCTATGACGTTGACTATGATTGTTGTACATTTTGTGTTTATTTTTTTGTTTAATAGTTAAAGATGTTTGATTATTGACTGAACTTAATCGGGATTATAAATGCATAATATAAGTGAATAAATATATTTGAATGCATAAGTTGATTGACCTGGATTTTAATTGAAAAGATATTAGCTTGTTGTGATAGATGAATGAGATTTTTCTTCAGTAAGAGTTTGAGACCAATTAAAATTATTTATTGTTGAGATTCATGGTTAAACAAATTTAAAGTTGCTTGTGAATACTAGTCGAGATTAGATAATCTTATGCAAACATTAAAGTGATGAAGGTGTTTAGGATTTAACTTGAGACCTTAAAAAGTCACCATGATATTATCCTTAGTGAGCCCCCTTGAGCTTGCATGAAACCTTTTTTTGGTTAAAACCTGAAACATAAGCTTTGGCCTTTATTGTTTATCTATTTTGATTACACCCACCGTAAGGGCAAGTTGAGCACTTAAAAGGTATGTATGTTATTGTATATTGGAAAAAAAAACAAATAATATCAATTGAAGAAGAAAGAGAAACAAGGAAAAAAGAAAAAAAGAAGAAGGAGAAAATGGCATGCAAAAAAAGAAAAAAAGGAAGAGAAAAAAGAAAATGAAGGGAAAGGGGAGACCAAAAAAGTAAAGGAGATTGGTAGGGTTATGTTTCCAATTGAAAAGAAAAAATTCAGTGTTTTTATAGTTTATTGGTTTGTATCATTTTAAATGCTCAACTAGTCCGTTAGTTTAAAGCCTAATTTTATATTTTCCCTACCTTTACCTTAGCCTCATTCCAACCAAAATAAAGACCTTCAGATTAATGCTTGAATTAGATATTTAGTTGAGAAGATTGGATTAGCTAGAAAGCTTATGGTTGATGTTTAACATGAAATGAAAAATGAGTTTAATATTTTTGACCTTTGAGTGCTTGAAACAAGGGAAAATAAAGTGAGTATCTATCATACTTGTTAACGGTCTTTCAATTGACGTACTCGTTAATTATTGTTATGCATATGAAGAATGCCTAGTTTAAGATTTTTTTTGGTTGCATGGGAATGTTCAATTTATGAGTAGAAACTTTTATTTCTTGAATAGTTTTACTTTATTTTATGATTGTAGGTTTTGATGTTTATGTAGTATTTCATGTTTTTGTCGTTAAGGTTTTAGATGAATGTTTATGTTTAATTGATAGCCTTTCATTGGTGTTATATATATATATATATAGTGATTGTTGGTGTGTCACAAATAAATAAATGTTTTTGTTAATAGTTTCCAAATATTTACCTTTTTAATCAGTTATGTGATCCACGTATTAAATATTCTTTTTTTTCTTCTTCTCTTATGTTGTCTCAGTTTTCTTCAGTGTAGTTCACTGATGTTAAGCTTCATTGATATGTGTCTCTGAATGATATGAATTGCCATCTGCAGCAGAGGATGTACTTAAAGAGAGATTGTAGCTTAGTTATTGTGATGTTAGCGACTTGTTTAGGAGCACATAACGTGGATTTATGTGTATCTGCAAATACATGATTAATTGCTGTCATGCTTTTTTATGGTCTTAAGTTTAGTTCGATGCTTTAATAAATGCATTATGTTAATCTTGTATTTGGAAAGTCTAGTCCAATGATTTCCTTGCTAATCATTTGGGAAAGTTGCATTTCATAATAGTATAGAACATAATTGATGATTGTGATTTAACAAAAAAAACCATTATGCGGATATGCAGAATTTTGAAGTTTAAGAAAACAAGAAATTAAAGCAGAAAAGGTACATAAGTTACGCGATTATTTTGCTATAAGAGAAAGAGCCTACGACAATTTGGGTTTCACAGTAACATCTGCATTTGACTGTGGTGTGGGTTCACTATCACTAAATCTTTTATGAAGGTATTGTCCAACTGTTGAAAAAGATTCAACAATATCTTCTAAAATATAAAAACCAAAGTATATTAGCTACATAATATATAAGGTAACTTTTTTATAAAATGCTAGAAAGATAAATAACAGATGATAAAGATAACGTAAAAGGAAGTTTACATAGTTTGATAAAGATAAAACATAAAATTGAATGAATTAATAATGACAAATACCAAATTGAATGAATAAATAATGACGAATACTTGAAATAAGTGCAGGTGTAATGTCAGCAGTGTTATTTTGATCTTTAGTGGAAATTTGATCATCTTTTCTAAGTGAAGCTGAAGCCTTTTCTAATTCATCATCATCAATTTCATGATAATACATAACAGTAAACTGTTGTCTTCCATCTAGTGAGTGAACGTGTATAGGTTTGATATGAAAAAGAAATGTCTTGCTTTTCAATTATGCATAGACTTTTTCTAGAGAAAGTTCCATAGTCTTATTATGGGAAGGCAAAAATGTTAATTGTCAACCATATAATAAAGATATCATAATTGTTGTTATATTAAATTGCATTTGTAGTATGTTAAAAAAATATAACCTATTGGTAATATTGCATAGCTTCAATTGCAGTAAACTTTAAAAGTTCTTCACTGAGTTCGCTAAAAATAGAAGTTATGATAGTCCCTGTTTCGTTAGTCAAATCCACGTCATAGTGACACATATATTTTCATTCAAAAGTTAATTAGAATATATATGTTAGTTAGATATATTGAAAAGGAGATTAAAATCATATGTCAAACGGGCATGATTGGTTATGTCACACCCGTGATAAGGCCACAGGTGTGATTTAAACTTGTGAAGAAGGTGTCACGGGTGTGACTTAACATGTCACACATGTGAAGAAGTGTCACGGGTATGACTTGTGAGGAAGGTATCACAAGTGTGATTTAACATGTCACACCCGTGACATCCAAATACAAAACATTAGGAAAAAAATCGGCACATATACAATGCATGAGAAGAAAAAGGTAGTAAATTGAAAAGACAAAAAAGGAAAAGGAAAACCTGGGTTCAGCAGGAAGTTTTTCTCTATAAGAATTACAAGTGAATGGAACTCTATAGGCAGCAGCTGTAAAACGAAAGCATTTCTTACATGTCATATACCAGTACTTTTGTAAGATGTGTTGGAAGAAAATATTAGCTTTAATCCATATTGTATGCAAATATATAATAAGATTTTTATTTAAAAATTAATATCAAATAAGCGATGTTTATGAGAATATAAAATATATTTACCTTACTAGTAGAATTCAAGAAGAAGATTTTGGTAATTTTTGATGTGATCTTAAAGATATATCAAGATTATATCTCATATAAGCTTGTTGGTTAATAACATTTTAAGTTCCTTATTATTTCATCGTGCCCTAGAATATAATAATTATAAATATAAAAACATCAAAATATTATCAAATTTCTATATAATTCTATTAGTTATTGGAGTAAGAATAAGGCAATACCAATTTTAAGATTCGCAACTTCTTGTATTGGTGGATCAACAAGAATTGCTGTGTCAAACCAAGTGGATAATGCAACACCTAAAATTTTTCAATTGTAAGGTAAAAATAAAATAGAAGGATAATTAATAAAATATAATAGAGTGATGAAGAAAAACCAAAAATATTGTTATAGAAGTTCATTTTTAGTCTGCGACACACAATTATCGGATAAAAATGTAAGGATTTGGTAATTTGTTGGCCTTCGTTAGTAACAAAAGAATTCCACGTTGACAATATAATTGTTTGTTGCCTAATAAAAAAAAGAAATGTCGGAAAAAAAAAAGATAACTTATTTAAGTTTTTGTGAACTATAAAAAGTAACAGAGAATTTAAATTATCGTTGTTGGCAAGAAACAAATTTTTGCACAGTTGAGTGTTTGCCATCTTTATTGATTTCTTTCTAATCCAAGACTTCAAGAATCAGAACAAAATATCTATCACATGTCAAATATAAATATCATCAGATATGATAGAAACAAATAGTCAACATTGTATAAAGAAATAGATAAAGGGTCTAACCAACTGATTTTTCCTTGTTGTTTATACAATTGATAAGATCGGTGAAAAGTGTATAGTTAAATTTCACATGGATGATGCTGTCATGATCTGGTACAGATTCAATGACAGTGTGACTTGTAATTATCCATTGTATTTTTAAGTCTTCAGTTTGATACTGAGGTGGAATTGGTTTCACAATGGCATTACAAATAATTTGTTTTACGTGGTTGCAAAATATGAAACATTCGTTGGATATCATTGTTGAATATAATACCTTCAACTTGTAATCCCCAGTAATAATAAATAAATTGTTAATAATTAAGTAAAAATGAACATTTTGAATGAATAAAGTGTAATTGTTATACCTCATAATCAAAAAAGATAAACTTTTGTCTCTTTAATGGTGTGTCAGGTAATGCAATAACATGTTTTTTTTTTTGGAAAATAATTTCACATGACCACAATTGAATACCAGGTAAATATCCTTAATCAATAAACATTTTTCCTTCCTGAAAATTTTGTTTAATAAATTAATCAGGGGAAAAGAATTTTTTATATGAAATGAAATTATATCAACTTGAATAAAACAATTAATATACCTTCTGAGAAGTTTATACTTTATAATTTGACTAATTGAAATACTTCATCGAACACAATATTTTTTGCCTTTTAATCAAACTTTGAAATTTTCAAAGTTCTTGGAATAATCAGAACTTTAACTGATTCAGGAGTTTGAGCTCTTGACAGAGCCACATATAGCTGTCGATGTGAGAATGCAGGTTAACGGAGATAAATTCCTACATAATCAAGTGTTTGACTTTAGGATTTGTTTATAGTCATTGCAAAACACAAATGAATAGGGAATTGTGTTCTGACAAAAGGTATTCCATTTTTTCATTTTCTGAAGATTGCAAGGAAATTTTAGGTATAAAAACCAAATTTCCTTTGTGAGGTCCAAAGTCAATTTTTGCAAAAATTGTATGGTCTTTTAATTGTCTGCATATCAACCTTGTCCCAGTGTATAGTCCCTTAGTTGGTATTGAATTTCTTAGGAGCGTAATTGGGGAGCCTTCTTTGAGTAAGAGTTTGTGCGAAGGTAGGCCTTTAGGATTTAAATAATTGAGAAAATCTTCATAATCTACTTGATATTTTTGGTCAATCATTTTGTCAAAACTTATGTATGAATGCATATTTCCTGACAATTTGTTAATCAACATGTCATTAATTTTGTCAACACAACTGCTTGTTGGACACCATACATATCTATTTATCATCTGATATAGATTAGATGAATACAAGCTTAGGCGCCAGGAAAGACATTTTCAAGTTACCTAGTCAAGGCAACGGTGCATTAAAAAGATGTAATTATAATTCTTAAAAAAAGAATAGTAAAATATATAACGAAAAATTTGTTAACCTGTTAAGAGACTCATCCTTGTTGTAATAAGGAATAACCAATTGTTTTAGCAAGGATATTTGATCTTGCTCATCAACTGGCTCGGTGCCTTCTCCCACATATAATAAAAACTTACAAAAAGTTGAATTTGATATAGCTCTTATATTTATCATCAAAGAGAATTTATGCATCTATCGTTAGAGATGTGAATTTAGAAGACTCGAATCAATTAGTTATTGTTTTGTAGCTTGGTCAATAATCGGCAAGGTTTGACGAAAATCACCACCAAATACAACAATTTTTCCTCCAAAAGGTTGATTAGAGTCTATGATATCTTGAAGCAAATTATGAAATGTTTCAATGGCTTCTCGTTTTGCCATGAAAGCCTCATACTATAAAATAAGACTAGATTCAATATCAATTTTGTAATACTGCTTTGCTCACTTAATTGACAAACTTTTTTTTGAAAAATCAAACGAAATTTTAAATCTTAAGTGAGCTATCCTATCACCAAGAAGGACTAATGCTGCAATACCTGATGTAGCAACAATAATTGCAGTATGTCCCTATGACCATAAATTTGCAAGGAGAGCTCGATATAAGAAAATCTTCCCAATTCCACCAGGACCATCAATTAAAAAACTTCCACTATTATTGTAACACCTCACTCCCGCAAGACCCGAACCCGACATCGACGGTGATATCCAGGTCCGTGCCATGCGAGGGTGGCGTATATATCACTCAAGAAAAAAAACTCAGATAACATTTTTTTTACACAATCGCATACATAATATCATTAACGCGAAAGCAATTTATATAATCAATTCAATGGCCTTGGGCCCACTTTTTATATTTACAATTTATTTCGGTCAATTGACTTTACAACTAGTCCAAATTAGTAATACAAAAGTCCAAGAATAGAAACACTAAGATGACGCGAATCGATCCCGACCGCTTCTCGCTTCTTCAACCAATAGATGTCATACGCCTGCTGCCTAACGGGTATTCTTCTAAGTCCTGAAAAATAGATGCAAATTTTGGGTGAGTTTTATAAACTCGGTGAGAAACCATCATCGATGGTTCACTCAACTCATGCATTCACCAATCATATTAGCACACGGTAGCATTAATAAAGAATATCACATATTATCACATTTCAGGTTCCCATTTCATATACACATACAATTTCATCATTTACATCTTCCATCATTTACAATCATATATATATATGCAATGCGCATGTGACACTGTTCCATTTTCATTTCGTTGTTGTGACCGGCACTGGCAAATCGCCCCAAGAACGGGCACATTGCGTTGAGCCGGTGGCTCGAAAACATTGGGCTTGAAGCCTCGATACATTGAGCTGCGCATCTCGAATACGTTGGACTGAGGTCCGTATGTTGAGCTGAAAGCTCTCACATACGTTAGGCGTGATATGCCCCGATATGATGGTCGCTCCGTCACAACCGCTTTTTATCGATCACACATTTATGTTTATGCATGCAATGTACATATTCCAATTTCTATTTACATATCATTACTATTTGCCAATTCTTCTGACTTTCGTCCGTATTTCAATTATCTACATTTCCAATTTATTGCATCCTACTATATCACATTTACAATCCCATCCAATGTATCGAAACAAACAGACAATTAACACTTCAATATCAATTTCCATTTCTCGGACCTCTGGTCCGAGATCTCCAATATAACATTTACAAACAAGCTACTCACAAGTAGCACTTCGTTATCTCATTCCAAATATTTCGAGACACCTTTGGTCCAAATCAATCAAATTCAAACACACATAAACCTCCATTATCTCCACATGGCATAATTGCAAAACTTAAACACATAAAGGTTGAGGAACCAACTAGGTTACTCACCTGTATTCGAAGCTAACATCTGGAAGTTTCAAGAACGCCGTAGATCGACGCCCAAATGTGCCTCTATAACAAACAGAGAGGAATCCATCACTAATTATCCAATCCAATTAGTATAATGCACATGTAAGTGTATAATGCATGTTCATGAGATTTCGCCCTAAATCCTAATTTTTCCCGTAATAAAAATTCCATCTAAAATTAGAAAACTATAGCCACCGACAAGTACTCAATTCGGACCTCGATCGGTCCAAAATAAATAAAACAAAGGACCATAGAACAATTACCGGCTACGTCAATTTCCGTCCAAAATTCCCAAATTATCACAAAATGAAATTAAATATTATACTAATCCGATGCCTCAAGAATCAGGTCAATCGGACGCCGGACGGAAAAGAAATTGACAAGAGAAGCAATTAGGTCACTTAAAGCCAAAATAATAAAATAAAATACTATATAACTATATATATATACCAGCCTCGCGGGGGCGAGAAATCTCGCGCCAGCGAGGCCGGTTCGCCAGCTCGTCGCTAGGCGACGCGTGCGCCCTAGCGACGGCGCTAATCGAGCTGCCTCACCAGGCGAGACGTCGCCAGGATCAAGCGAGGTTCCACCTCGCCTCATTTCCCTTTTTTTTGTTTGTTTTTTTTTTCTTCCTTCATTCCAATCCAAATTTTCAACACTCAAATCTCTTACCACCCAATTCAGAAAAATACAAATCTTATCTTGTTGGAAAGATCATAAAACCTCTACTCTTCTCAAGAAGACCATAATAATTTATTTCACCCCTAAGGGTGTCAAAATCCTTCAAAACTACTACCTACTCCAATCCCATAAAACAGAACAGTACATTGCAAATTCCACAACTCTGAAATTCTTCAGCCAAAATTACCACATAAATATGCTTAATAAGTTCACAATGTCATCTACAACTTTCATTAACAACCCAAAATCAAATTCCATAGCTAAACAAGTCAATTAATTCACTCAATGTTACTGTCTCTGAAACCATTCAATCTGAGCAGTAAACTTATAATAAGCATAAATCCCTGTACACAAGTCAGAAAAATCCAAACTTTATATCCCTGAAAAGATAACTCCTCAAACTTCAAGTTTCATGAAGAACTCAATCTCTAATTCGATTTCTAAAAATTTCAAATCTGTTATGCAAGTTACTGACCTAATCAGTACTTAACATCACAATGCAAGTTCAGATTTTGAAATTCCATATCTCCCACATCTGATTTCCAAAAATTACATTCCATATACCAATTTCAAGATCAATGTGTCATCTAAAACTCTTCAGTAAATCCCTAAAACCAGTTCAGTTCACAAAAATTTCTAAAATTACGTAAAAACAGAATGTACACCAAATTCGCTAATCCAGCTAGGTTTCACTCAATTCATAAAAACTGTCAATAATTATCAGTCCATAACTCCTACTATACATATCGAAAATTGCAAAATCAGTGGCAATGGAAATATAACTTAATAGGCTTCAACTTTCATGAAGACCATTGCCCCTAATTCTATATCAATTAATTTATAAAAATCAGTAAAACTCATAGATTATGGTTTCGGTTACTGTTCATAGGCAATAAAACAGTAACTTCCCATGCAACATTTCGCCTCTCTAACATTACAATTCAACAACACCTATTTCACACTAACTTGAAGCCAACATCCCAAAGTTTAAGTGGGCACAAACCTTGCCTCATTTGCATATCTACACAATGAGTTATGATCAAATCAGTGTACTAGGTCAAAATTCAATTTTCAGCCTTACTTCACCAATTCACTTCTTATCATTCCAATTCAATTTCTACTATCATAGGTATCCCAATTAGACCCAAATTCAGTACTTATATCATTTATACATTTACTAGGAAATACCATCTCAAGTTGGCAGCCTTCGTCTCTCCATTCCCATGCAAAATTAATCATCAATAATCACTCAAAATCAAACTAAAAAAAACACTTCTAAACCACATCATTTATGGTCACTTTAACAAACCATACTTAACCTAGCCTTATACCCACCAATTCCATCTACAATTTTATTCAAATCATGGATCAATAAACATAATAAACACACCATAATTCCCATTTGATGCTTCTACCTACCATAATTCATAAGACATAATTAAAGCATAACTAAACACTTACCAATTCAAGCTTCCAACCCAACTCTTAATTTCTCCAACCACTCTACTTCCTCACTTCTCAACCCCATGCATGGTTATCATCATAGCAAAGAGGGAGAAGGTTTAAGTTTAGAAGCATGCAAGGAAAACCACGAGAAATGTCTTGTGTATAAAGAAAATGAGAAAAATTCAAAGGAGAAGGCCATGGAGGAAGCTACGGTGAGTGAAAGTGAGGGCTTCCAAAGTGCTTTATAATTAAATGGATGAAGGAGAGTCGTGGGCAACTAGCCCACTAAAACAATTATGAAACTAATAACTTAAGATATCCTTAGGCAAGTGACAAGTGTCACTTGCCATTTGTCCTAATTTTAATTCCGGTTCCAAATTTCATTCCAATTTCTCTCCAAATTCCAATGACTCAAAGTAATAAATCATAAAATCATGTATCTAATAGTCCAGTACCATTGGGTAGCAATTTTGCTACCAAAATTGACCGGTTCGCCACTTGGTGATTTTTCTCATCCAAAATTTTCTCCTGATAATTCCAGAAAATTCTGAAAATCCCATAAAATGTAAAACACTCAATGGCGACTCAAATAATTTTTCAAATACTATTATCCCAAAAATTTCATAAAAGATCTCAATTTGAAATCTAAGTCGGAAAATGTCATGAATGCATATATACCATGTGCAAGTGCAACAAACCCTCAATCTTAAAAGCTATATGCTGTATGTGCATGCCGAGATATAATTTAATACTTCTAACACGTCCCAAATTACCAAAATACCCTTCCCATCGGTGATGGGATGTTACAATTCTCCCCTCCTAATAAAAATTTCGTCCTCGAAATTTCATATACAATTGATCAGAAAGGCAGGGGAGTCTTTTGATTAATACCCTCTGTTTCTCACTGTTTTCACTACACGACCAAATTCAGTCAATGAACGGAGATCATAACAATCAATGACTCTATTTTTCTTTCTCAAACTCTCCATTATTTTACTGCTTTCTCATGATTATGCGCACTTTGTCACTTTCAATATCATCACTATCAATAACATATATATCGAATTCTAACAATATTCCCAATTCTGTCTATGAAACACTTTGTGAATCCGAATCATCTTTTAGGTTTTAGCCTAATTTACCAATCCATAATTCTATTTACATCGTAGTCGCATAAAGGCCACTTATCACGAATTCAATTTCCTATAATTACACCTTTATTTCCATCCAAGTACATTTTTGGTCGAGGCGATACACTTCAATATATTTCATGTACTGCTTATCAAATTTCGTTATTATCAAACTACAAATTTCTTGAGATTTATAACCTCAACTTGAATCAATTCGACACATTGTCACCCTCTTAAATTACTTAATCTATTACTTTATTGCCCTGATCACATAATATAGGAATCACGACTCCTTTTGGACAGTAAGACCCCTTATACACTTTTCGAATGGTGACACCCATATAATGTTTGTCATGCCATAATCCTTTGCACTATATATCAATCTCATATCCCAATAACATCCAACAATACCTATTGGTTAATCACACATGTCATCCCTCACTTTGACAAACTATACCATCAATTGCTTTTCCACAATACTTTTACTAGAGCATAACGCTTCGATTGTTTCTTGTGTTTTTTTGAACCATTCACTTATAATCATTTTATTTCCCATTTTAACTTTTCAATTACTCTATCGATACACTCTTGCTAGAACTTAAAGCTTCGATCATTCCTTACATTTTCACTAACAGTTCCCATAATGAGTATCACCCATATTTCTTAATTTGAACTATACCTACCATTTTTCTCAACAATTGGAGTTAATTCCCGTTCCTCAATACGGTTTACAATTTCTACATCCTCGCTTCGGGTTTTGCCAATCCGCTTTGATGCACACCAACTTTGAAATTCCCATAACTAATAATGCTTTCTTTTTACCCCTTTTTGTCAGTTCGACTATTAACACTCAATAATACACTAGATTTGATAACCTTATTACCCAAATTTTGATCTTCTGCAATAGAATTTATTTATTTATTTGCTCAATCCCTTGAATTGCACCATTAACTTAGTTTGGAGTAATCAGCCGTTGAATCCTTTTCAAATCATTCAACTGCATGAAATAACTCAATCGGTATCGATTTACATATTCATAGACATCTCCAAACTATTTCTGTACGATTAATGTCTCCAAGCTTTTAGGTCACACTCAGTAGAACAAAGTTCAAATCATCAATCATAATACCACCCATGGAATTATATTTGTCCCAAGGTGCATAAAATCACTTTATACAATTTCAATAGATCACATCAGAATCTTTACTGGAACACTTCAGTGTAGATAGTAAATTCTTCAATTGTCTCCTTTATGATCATCACTCATAACATTCACATGTTTTCCTCAATTATTCTTGTCAATTTGTTAAAACCGAAAATCTTTGACAATTTTTGAACGCATCCAAGATTCCGTTAGGTCTAATAAATTCCCAATTCCACATACCCATATCTTTTGAATTTCCACATTTTATCAAGACTATATCTTGATTAATTCTCCCAATATCTCATGTTCGCATACTAATTCATCCTTTATTCCTTCAATCAGGTTAAGATTCACTCTTATGAGACTTGTATAACGACCAATTTCCTCAACTATACCCATTCATCTATTTCTCTTTCATTATCCATTTCTTATATTTATGTCCATTATCCACTCCAAACACAATTGAAACATATTCCTTTTTAGTAATACAATAAACTTAGTTAACTCATATAACTCAATTTATTCGTGATAGACCACTCACTGACTTAAATAAACAATCGTTATATCGGTCTAGTACTTTCAGAACATAAACTTTTAATCCCCTCAAATTCATAATTAATATTCAGTAATTCTTTTCTTCAATAATCAAAATCATCTCATTTACATAATGTACACTCTTTCAGTAACATAGTTTAGCTCTTACACTAGAGTCTCTGCCAGATGTAATACAAATCAGTTACTCTTGATACTTCACTAAGATAAATCTCTGAAGAGCACTTAAACAATTTCTTTTCCTCTACTATCTTGCCATACATCACCAAAATCATCACATTCTATCTGACAATATATCTCAATAGTCTTATCAATTTGCCCGTTAATAGATCATACTGCTAAGAATACCTTAATTGCATTTAATTATCGATAACCATTCTCTTTTTGGTACCAATTCTCAATCATGGGGACTTTACTATATTCATGTCCCTCATTTTATTTCCTCAAGCTCATTACCAATGCTAGCATCTTTAATCGCCTCACTTCTTTCTCAATTAATCAAGATAAGTATTCTCATGCCTTACTCTCACTCATTTTAAACTTGAGCTACCGGCATTATAATCAAAGCTTATGTAGTAGGCCACCAATTACTTCTAATATCATATTCACATAAATTATTCATTTCACCCATGATGGTAATCCCACTATCACATATACACTTACAAGGACAATATATTCTAACTCAACAACCTTCCTGTTTATAATTCCCTCACTCGTGAGGACCATCTACAATCTCAATTCATTCACAACCGATCATTATAAGCACTTTAATTTCTTCTTCTAACTCCTAAAGGGATTTTTTTTTTTCGACAAGAATTCTGGCTAGCAAGTATCCATTAACTCATCGATTGCAGTTTAACATTTTCACTTAATATAGGGCTCCCATAATCGTGTGCATTTACTTAGGCGATCAATTAAACCCGAACAACTTTTCATCTACCTTCGTCACAGAATCAATCCCAATTGTAACTTTTCTATATCATAGAACACTTTATTTTCATTGACCTAATACATCGGAAATCGACCATTGTCACATCTCTATTTTCCTCATGAATTTACAACTATAATCTTTATAGCTATCTCATATTCAAGGATATTGCCAATATAACTCCAATATTGCATTTCATAATATACCCATCAATATCAATAAATATTCATCTCGTCTGACCAAACCGTACACTCTTTCCTATTTTGCGATATCCATTTCTTCCTTTCATCACATTCTAACACACTATCCTTTTTCTCACTTTTTCTAACCACTTAAACGACTGAGACATACTTATGTAAACGACTCGTATACTACACTGGGGATCAGTTGTCACTGTCTGTCGTGACATGACTTAAATGCACATAGCAAGACACACATTTTTTTTTTCAGAAAGCCCATGTAAGATTGTACTTACGGCTCGATACCACCTAAATGTAACACTCACTCCGCAAGAACCAACCCGACATCGACGGTGATATCCAGTCCGTGCCTCATGAGGGTGGCGTCTTACATCACTCAAGAAAAAAACTCAGTATAACACTTTTTTTTTACACAATCGCACACATAATATCATTAACGCGGAAAGCAATTTATATAATCAATTCAATGGCCTTGGGCCCACTTTTTATATTTACAATTTATTTCGGTCAATTGACTTTACAACTAGTCCAAATTAGTAATACAAAAGTCCAAGAATAGAAACACTAAGACAGACGCCAATCGATCCCGACCGCTTCTCCGCTTCTTCTTGACGGCGATGTCATACGCCTGCTTGCTAACGGGGTATTCTTCTAAGTCCCGAAAATAGATGCAAATTTTGGGTGAGTTTTGCGAACTCGGTGAGAAACCATCATCGATGGTTCACTCAACTCATGCATTCACCAATCATATTAGCACACGTAGCATTATGATAATATCACATATTATCACATTTCAGTTCCCATTTCATATACACATACAATTTCATCATTTACATCTTCCAGTCATTTACAGTCATATATATATATGCAATGCGCATGTGACACTGTTCCATTTTCATTTCGTTGTTGTGATCGTGCTCAAACTTCCCCAAGAATGGGCACATTGCGTTGAGCCGTGGCTCGAAAACATGGGCTTGAAGCCACGATACATCGAGCTGCGGCTCTCAATACGTTGGACCCGAGGTCCTGTGCGTTGAGTGAAAGCTCTCACATACGTTAGGCGTGATATGCCCCGATCAATGGTCGCTCGGTCACAACTGCCTTTTATCTGATCACACATTTATGTTTATGCATGCAATGTACATATTCCAATTTCCATTTACATATCATTACTATTTGCCAATTCTTCGGACTTTCGGTCCGGTATTTCAATTATCTACATTTCCAATTTATTGCATCCTACTATATCACATTTACAATCCCATCCAATGTATCAAACGAAATGACAATTAACACTTCAATATCAATTTCCCATTTCCTCGGACCTCTGGTCCGAGATCTCCAATATAACATTTACAAACAGTTACTCACAAGTAGCACTTCGTTATCTCATTCCAAATATTTCAGACACCTTTGGTCCGAAATCAATCAAATTCAAACACACATAAACCCTCCATTATCTCCACATGGCATAATTGCAAAACTTAAACACATAAAGGTTGAGGAACCAACTAGGTTACTCACCTGTATTCCGAAACTAACATCTGGAAGTTTCAAGAACGTCGGTAGATCGACGCTCCAAATGTGCCTCTATAACAAAGCAGAAGAATCCGATCACTAATTATCCAATCCGAATTAGTATAATGCACATGTAAGTGTATAATGCATGTTCATGAGATTTCCGGCCCTAAATCCTAATTTTTCCCGTAATAAAAATTCCATCTAAAATTAGAAAACTATAGCCACTGACAGTGCTCAATTCGGACCTCGATCGGTCCAAAAATAAATAAAACAGTGACCATAGAACAATTACCCGGGGCTACGTCAATTTCCCGTCCAAAAATTCCCAAATTATCACAAAATGAAATTAAATATTATACGAATCCGATGCCTCAAGAATCAGGTCAATCGGACGTCGGACGGAAAAGAAATTGACAAGAGAAGCAATCAGGTCACTTAAAGCCAAAATAATAAAATAAAATACTATATAACTATATATATATACCACCTGCGGGGGAGAAATCTCGCGCCAGCGAGGCCGGCTCGCCCAGCTCCGTCGCTAGGGCGACGCGTCGCCCTAGCGACGGCGCCAATCGAGCTCGCCTCACCAGGGCGAGACGTCGCCCTGGTGACTGGCGAGGTTCCACCTCGCCTCATTTCCCTTTTTTGTTTGTTTTTTTTCTTCCTTCATTCCAATCCAAATTTTCAACACTCAAATCTCTTACCACCCAATTCAGAAAAATACAAATCTTATCTTGTTGGAAAGATCATAAAACCCTCTACTCTTCTCAAGAAGACCATAACAATTTATTTCACCCCTAAGGGTGTCAAAAATCCCTTCAAAACTACTACCTACTCCAATCCCATAAAAACAGAACAGTACATTGCAAATTCCACAACTCTGAAATTCTTCAGCCAAAAATTACCACATAAATATGCTTAATAAGTTCACAATGTCATCTACAACTTTCATTAACAACCCAAAATCAAATTCCATAGCTAAACAAGTCAATTAATTCACTCAATGTTACTGTCTCTGAAACCATTCAATCTGAGCAGTAAACTTATAATAAGCATAACTCCCTGTACACAAGTCAGAAAAATCCAAACTTTATATCCCTGAAAAGATAACTCCTCAAACTTCAAGTTTCATGAAGAACTCAATCTCTAATTCGATTTCTAACAATTTCAAATCTGTTATGCAAGTTACTGACCTAATCAGTACTTAACATCACAATGCAAGTTCAGATTTTGAAATTCCATATCTCCCACATCTGATTTCCAAAAATTACATTCCATATACCAATTTCAAGATCAATGTGTCATCTAAAACTCTTCAGTAAATCCCTAAAACCAGTTCAGTTCACAAAAATTTCTAAAATTACGTAAAAACAGAATGTACACCAAATTCGCTAATCCAGCTAGGTTTCACTCAATTCATAAAACTGTCAATAATTATCAGTCCATAACTCCTACTATACATATCGAAAATTGCAAAATCAGTGGCAATGGAAATATAACTTAATAGGCTTCAACTTTCATGAATACCATTGCCCTAATTCTATATCAATTAATTTATAAAATCAGTAAAACTCATAGATTATGGTTTCGGTTACTGTTCATAGGCAATAAAACAGTAACTTCCCATGCAACATTTCGCCTCTCTAACATTACAATTCAACAACACCTATTTCACACTAACTTGAAGCCAACATCCCAAAGTTTAAGTGGGCACAAACCTTGCCTCATTTGCATATCTACACAATGAGTTATGATCAAATCAGTGTACTAGGTCAAAATTCAATTTTCAGCCTTACTTCACCAATTCACTTCTTATCATTCCAATTCAATTTCTACTATCATAGGTATCCCAATTAGACACAAATTCAGTACTTATATCATTTATACATTTACTAGGAAATACCATCTCAAGTTGGCAGCCCTCGTCTCTCCATTCCCATGCAAAATTAATCATCAATAATCACTCAAAATCAAACTAAAAAAAACACTTCTAAACCACATCATTTATGGTCACTTTAACAAACCATACTTAACCTAGCCTTATACCCACCAATTCCATCTACAATTTTATTCAAATCATGGATCAATAAACATAATAAACACACCATAATTCCCATTTGATGCTTCTACCTACCATAATTCATAAGACATAATTAAAGCATAACTAAACACTTACCAATTCAAGCTTCCAACCCAACTCTTAATTTCTCCAACCACTCTACTTCCTCACTTCTCAACCCCATGCATGGTTATCATCATAGCAAAGAGGAGAAGGTTTAAGTTTAGAAGCATGCAAGGAAAACCACGAGAAATGTCTTGTGTATAAAGAAAATGAGAAAATTCAAAGGAGAAGGCCATGGAGGAAGCTACGGTGAGTGAAAGTGAGGGCTTCCAAAGTGCTTTATAATTAAATGGATGAAGGAAAGAGTCGGGCAACTAGCCCACTAAAACAATTATGAAACTAATAACTTAAGATATCCTTAGGCAAGTGACAAGTGTCACTTGCCATTTGTCTAATTTTAATTCCGGTTCCAAATTTCATTCCAATTTCTCTCAAATTCTAATGACTCAAAGTAATAAATCATAAAATCATGTATTTAATAGTCCAGTACCATTGGGTAGCAATTTTGCTACCGAAAATTGACCGTTCGCCACTTGGTGATTTTTCTCGGTCCAAAATTTTCTCCGGATAATTCCGAAAAATTCTGAAAATCCCATAAAATGTAAAACACTCAATGGCGCACTCAAATAATTTTTCAAATACTATTATCCCAAAATTTCATAAAAGATCTCAATTTGAAATCTAAGTTTAAAATGTCATGAATGCATATATACCATGTGCAAGTGCAACAAACCCTCAATCTTAAAAGCTATATCTCAGTATGTGCATGCCGAGATATAATTTAATACTTCTAACACGTCCCAAATTACCAAAATACCCTTCCCATCGGTGATGGGATGTTACAATTATGAAGCCAAAATTGAATCCAAAATCAAATCAAATATGTATTATGCTCTTTATTCAACCTTGACTGTAATAATATGTCTTCTGAATCAACTTGTATATTCTTCTCACTTTGTATTTCTTTACTTTGATGTTGATGATAATCAACAAAAAATTGATGATTAGTAAAATGGTAATCAGTTAAGCTTTTTCCCATTTGCTTTTGAGATTTATTAATATCTTAAAGGGTCATTTTTGTAATGTCATCAGATGTATAGGCACTATAGGAAGAAGCATAACTTGGCGCTAGAGCAGAGGTCATCTTTGAATGTTTCCCGAGCTTTTTAGGGTTTGTTGGTGAACAATATAACAGGAGTATAACAAATAAAAGTCTAAGTAATGTTGGCATTTGAAATATAACAACTTCCTCAAGAGTTTGTTGTATATAAAAGTTAGACGCTAACAATCCTAACTACAGTGCAGCCTCCCTCAAATAGCTTCTTTTCTCACCATCAACAGCCAACAAGTTATCAAATGATGTTAGTCCTTTAACATGTGTGAGTAATAACCTCAAATAATACCTTTCTCCTTCTCTAGGGTCAACAGTAACTAAACTTCCTATTACTTTTTTTTCGACTTCTTTCTAACCATATTTTTGTTTTGATTCGAAACAAAATGTTCTGGAAAATATTTATGCAAACATTTCATCTCTTTTGTCTTTTTATTTTTCAAATTCATCTTGATAAATTCAGTCAACATTATTTTCGAGAAGTCAATTTTTCTCAACAAATAAAAAAGATCTGCATTTCTGTTAAAGGAAATAAACTGCTAATCTAGGAGATGAACCTAGAGTATATAAATTGATGGATTAATATCTGGTAGACAAAATTCTTATGTACGTTATAAAACTTCAGGAGGTAAAATCCAACGACCTTCTTGAAAATTACTAATTTTTTCATTATTAGATATGATCTCTTGATCGACAATACTAAAATTGATAAGATCATGGCCCTTAAAAACATATTTGTATAAGTACTTAACAAGCTTCATAGTTGAACATATTTCAATATTTATGTGACAATCAATTAGCATCAAGAGGAATGGATTGTGAGTAACCACCCACCTATTATCAATCTCATGTCTACAAATTTTAGTTTTCCGCCATTATCTCTTCGCTCATAACATGGATATTTGTCTTCACCATGAATAATAAAAGGAGCAAAATTCTTGGGATAATGATTTTGCACATCATTTCTCATGCAAGGAAATATTTATTCATAAAACTACAAGGACCATGAATCATATGCTTAATGACAAGAGAATATAATCGTGAATTTTGATCAGATCTAGTATTTCAATGGATATGATATGATCGTAAGAATCGGATTTAGCAATTTAGAATGAGACTTAAGTATCAGTAATAAATAAGCATGAGGGAATCCACTTTTGAAATTCAATAACATAAACAAATGCGGCCACATCTCCAAATATTTGTTTTTTGATCAACTCATTTTTTATAATTTCAAATTTAGCTTTAAATATTTTCATGAAATTTAAGAATGTCTTATATCCCTTTCTACATAAGGTTGCAAGCCATAATGAGAAAAATATCTAGTTTACCATACTTTTGTACTAGAGCCATTGCATCAAGATAACGTCGTTTCATATCCCTTTGACCATTAATAAATGAAGATAGGAGCACAACTTGACGGCCAATTCTAGAACCTTCTGTTTGACTAATGGTAATATTATCCAAAACACCATGCAGTATTTTTATCTGTATCTCATTTTGTCTTTTTCTATGAAAATCAAGTCAGGATATTTCAATCTTTATATAAGTGCCCACAACAAATTGTTGAAGCAATCTTAAGCTATGGAGCAACATAGATTCATCATTTTCTTTCATTTGGAGCCGATAACAATAATATTCTCTAACAAAACAAAATCATCTTCACAGTATTCTTCATCAACAACTAGTAGTAAAGAAGATGAATTTGATAAATAAAATGGTGAAATTAAATAATATTTTAAAAATGACAAAATGAAAAGACAAACTTGCCTGTGTTTTCCACAGCGAATAATTCAGATGGATTAGTAAAGGAGTTGAAATGAACGTCACTTCCTTCATCAAAAATATTGCTGCTATTTCTCTTTAAAATTAACCCCTTAATTCCACGATGTCATCCAGATTCATCATAAGGAAATAAAAGAGGATATTGAAGGGGGTCATAACATGCATAATAAGATTGAATTCTGTAACTTGAACCCGAGTGAGTATAGACTTTGATGTAAGGACATTTATCAATTTGTTCATCATCAATCTCAGTCTATATAGCAGCTATTTGTGATGAAATAGGAAGATTATAAACACGTTGATCAAGGCCAGGATAACACCTCAGAACTATTGCTTGATTCCCAAGTGATGGAATGTCCCTAAGACTTCGAAAGAGCTTGGCATAAGGATTATCTTGTAGAATTGCCATAATAAGTTTTAATGTATTCTCACAAAGTTTATTACAATTTTTAGTCCTTTTTAGTTCCTTATCAATATCAAAGAAATAGAGTTGGATTCCAGATATCTTATTAGTTGTTGAAACTAAACTGTCAAGGAAATGATAAGCTTGACCTCGAACACGAAATGTATAACCCCCTTTCTTGTTTTTTGTTAGTTCTCGATCATACCTAGTTCTATAGGAAGTAAAAACTACATTGTTATTATAGGTATGAATGTTCTTCTTGGAATGTTCTGATTCTTCATCATTGCTAATAAATAATCATTTCAAAGTATATGGCATTTCAGGAGCAACAATGGAAATTTGTTTTGATGAACAATAGAATGATGGAGGTTCAAGATAAAATCCCTTTGCACGACAATGTTCACAATTTGGAACAAAACGAAGTTGTTGAGGCTTAACAGGTAAATTCTGCAAGGATGCTAGCTTTGAGGAAGAACGATGACGATTTATCCTAAAACATATAAAATAAGAAAATCACTTGTAGTAATAATATTACAAATAGTAAAATATAGGTAAAAAATTTATACCTTAATCTTCAACAAGTATCACTGAGTTAGGTTGAATTAAAAAGGAAGATACAGTTGGACAATTTGAATTATCACATGTCATATTAGATGCTTCAAATGTTGATGTCGTATGAACAATATCTTTTAGAAGAATGAGTTGCATCAATATGATTTACATTAAAATCGAAAGAATGATTTTATAGTAGCTGACCACTAGATTGATGAATGAAAAGTGGATTGTCGGAAGGTTCACTATTAATGAAAGAATAGGAATGTTGATCACTAATTGTTTGACAATGTGTCAAGAAAACAACGTTCTCTTTTTTAACACAATTTCTCTAAATTGTCGCAAGAATTCTTACTTTTTATCTTCTAGCATTTCATCATACTTTTGACGTATCTTGACATTTCTATCCATATCTGAATGAGACAACATTTATGTCCTTTATATATCAATTAATACTATATTTTAAAATATTAAAATATTCTTACTAACAATATTTGAGAAATATATATATATATAAACATATTATTAATATTATTACATAAGATATATAAAATATATATATTATAAATATTATTCAATGATGCTTAATTACATTAATAAATGTTGGTTATAATTTAAAATGTCAAAATATAACATGATAAAAAAATGAAGCAATAATGTCATCTTTATCAATGAATATAAGAGAATACATCTAACAAACCATACATTTAACAAAGAAGGTCAAAATTTTAAAAGTTTGCATAATAATATTGGTTGAATATATCGTAAGATAAATAAAGGATTAGAAGATATATAAAAGGTTAATTCATGCCAATATGATGTACGTAATTATATTAAAATAAAATAAAATTCTATATTTAAGTTATGAAATATGGATAAATAAAGAAAAAAGTATTTATCATATTAATGAAAAGAAATTTGTCAAGAACGAATACAATGGAATTTTATAGAACAAAATTTTGACAAAATTAGACATACCTTAATAGTGCAAGAACGAACCACGCAAGAACGAACAAGAAGGAAACCTAAAAATTAAGGTTAAATGTGGTTAGGAAAAACAATTTCAGAAAATGAAATATTTAAAAGATTAATTGCATATATGACATGACAGTAATGCGAATGAAAATTACTTAAAATTATTTATCACGTATTTTGTACAAACATAATAAATGAAAAAATAAAATCCAAGAATTCTATTTAATGTTAGATAGGAAAATCCATTATTAAATAAAGAAGATTGGATAAAATTAATATAATCATACGTAGCTTGCTTTCTACTTTTATTGTTGTAATTTATGGAAAATAATTTTGTAATTTATTATTTTCCATATTTGAGCTATGAATGGATTAAGAAGGGCATTAAATTATAAATATGTATATTTATTGCATTTTGTCATTCTAGTCATCCTCTTTACCATCTGAGCATATGATAATATGGTTTGTTTTGTAAATTTATTTTTATTTTGAAATTTAATCTTTTCTTTTTTATCTGAGTTATTACAAAAAAATTAAAACATGAAATAATTTAAAGTTGCAAGCAAGTTAAAATATATAATTTAAAACTTAAACAATTTAAATTTTGTTATACTATTTAGCAGTGAATTACCTAAAAATTAAACAAGTTAAAATTTTTATATTGTTTAGTAGTGAATTACGACTTATTTAAAGATTCGAAGATAAAATATACATTTAAAACTAAAAGTCAAACTTCGTCGAAAGTGTGCTTAATAGAAGCCACGAAAATTTGGTTATGGATCATTTGTATAAGAATTTATGTAAATTCGTTATGAAAAGAAATTTGTCACGAAAAAAGCTTAACGAAATAAATAATTTATAATTAAGAATATTATGAAATAATAATAAATTTTAATAAATAAAACAACGGTTGTGACTAATACGTAAAGGAATAATTCATAATTCATAATTAATAATTATCATAAGTTGCAATCGTGAGTACCAATATATAATTAATATTTAATTTAATTAACTCAATATGAAAAGGCACGCTTATGACTTTTTAATGTATAGATTAACAGTTAACAAATAAGATTAATAAACTTACAACATACAGACATGATTCTCAGGAAAAGTTAGAACTGCAGATTTGTATATGATTATAGTTACAAAATTAGCTGAAATGTTAAATAATACGAGTTGTGGGTAAGGGACGGTGGGATGTTTAAAAGTTAATGGAAGAAATAAAATAATAATAATAATTAATAACAATATAAACGTAACAATAAAATTGACTATAAAAAACGCACGACTATGACTTATTGGCGGTTGTGAATGCATAATATAAAGTGAATAATTAATATATAATAACTTTAATAATTATGATTAATAATTAATAATATTAAACACCGTTATGATCATGCATGCATAATATAAAGTGAATAATTAATATATAATCATCATGATCAATAATTAATAATTAATAACTTTAATAATTATAATTATAATTAATAATATATAAATTAGCGATAATAGTGTTTATTAATAATATAAGAAACTTTTAAAATATTTAATTTAAACAATAAAAAGAAAATAAATTTGCTAAACATTAATCAGTTATTTATATAATAAGTAAATAAAGTTTTTATGAAAGGTTTGATTATTTTAAATTGAAATATAATTTAATTAATTATGCTATTAATTAAAGTCGTAATTAGAATCAATCAATTAAACATTTGTATGGTTAGAAGAAAAGAATAGGAGTAAAATTTTAACCTTTTATACATGATAAAATGTATACATAACTCTACTTCCTTAAAAACTCCAGTTGACAGTTGAAATTTTCATATAACAGTTGATGAAAAAAGTATAAAACAGTTGCATTTTATATTTTACCAAAGATGATAATAATCAATGAAACATTAACACATTATTATCCAAAAATGTAACACATTAACACAATATAATCCTACAAATGTAATAGCTATTATCGAACTATATAAACATGAATATCACGAGCGTGACATATTCAGTCACACCTGTGAGATCCTCGATTTCAATATATCATCTGTAAATAGTAAATTACATAATTACAAATGAAATTGATAAAATTTTAATAAACCAAAGATTCATAATTAGAATCAAACAATTAAATCAAATTTGTTAAAAACTTCATATAACAATTGATGAAAAAAGTATAAAACAGTTGCATTTATATTTTACAAAAGATGATAGTAATCAACGAAAGATAAACACAATATTATCCCAAAATGTAATACATTAACACAATATAATCCAAAATGTAATATATGTTATCAATATAAACATGAATATCATGGGTGTGACATGTTCACTCACACCCATGAGATCCTCACAATTGCAGACAAAATCTTAAATTAATAAACCAAACATTCAAAAACACAAATAAAATTGATAAAATTTAATAAACCGAAAAATTTACAAAGAAAGGTAAGGAATAACTTACAGATGGTAGTAATCTCTTGTTTGCTGAAATAGAAAATCTGAGTTGTCTTAAATATATGATTTTATAGTTTGAAGATGAAGAAATGTGATTTGAGAAGTTAGGTTAGAGAAGCTATGTTACACAAGAAAATATAAAGACATTGTTTGATTGATTCAGTAAAGAAATAATTATCATGTTACATCTTTTAATTAGAAAGCGGCTAATTATAACTTAATACAGTGGTGAGTGACTGATAGAGTGGTGAGTGACTCCTTTACTCACAGCCATGAAACAGACTTCTTAATAATTGTATCTTAAAAAGATAAATGAAAATTTAATATATATTAAATGAAACGAAAATTTAATATATATTAAATGACCAAAATAATTTGTTAACATGATTTATCCTTATAACCATGAAAAATTATGTAATCATTTCAACAACTACAAAATATGAAAACCAAAATAAACATACCAAAAGAAATGTTAATCAGTTTGATAATAATTTTAAAGATGGTTAAATTTTTAACAGAAATAACGTTGAGAGGAAGATAATTTGAAAGTTCATGTATAACTAGTGAAGCAGTTTTTTTTTTCTATAGAGACATTCACAGTTACTTATGATGGAACTAACTTTTGCATTACAAGGAAATCAAGATTTAACTAATAATACATTATAAATTCAAAAGTGAACCCAAATTGCAATAGTTATTATCCTTTCCAATTTATAATTTGCGACCATTAGAAATGAAATCCTTGGTTATACGTTGCTTGATTGATTAAGTAAAGAAATAATTATCATGTCACGTTAATTAAAAGCTACGTTAGTGACTAACAGAGGAACATCGTATTAAAAAATTATTTTCAACTACTCAATAATTATTTTGATTATTTTTAATATTGAGATTCCAAATTTAACATGAATAAAATGTTGTTAAATTTTCCTTTAAAGTAATCACATTAAAATTGTGTTTATAGAAGGTAATAATAATTTGAGTTAAAATTAAATAAAGTAACGTTTGACAATTAACAAAATTTGTACTTTAGGGTAAAGATGATATAAGGTAATAATAATTTAATTTAAAATTAATTTAAAATTCATGAAAATAATAACTTCTAACAGTTATCATGGTTATGACTAAAGGAAGTCACAACTGTGACTTAAATGACCATTCTTAAATGCTAATCACGATTGTGACTCTGTGACTCCTTTAGTCACAATCGTGATAGATTTCACGGTTGTGACTAATGTTTTGAAACCGGATCTGTCATCGAATCGGAGGTTTATTGGTCACCGGTTTGACCGTTTCAACCGGTTCAACCACCGGTCTAACCGGTGTGACGTCATAATTATACAATAATTATATTTAATTATATATAATATTAATAATATTAAAAAATACAAAAAAATAAAAAATAAAAATTTTATTGAACCAGTAGTCGGACCGGTCAAACAGGTCCGACCTGACCAGTCAATTGACCGGTTTGGTTTGGTTCTCCTTGCTTCAATTAAGAACGATTTTAAGAGTAAACGGACCGGATGGATAGCCAAATAGTTCACCGATCGAACCGGTCAGACCAGCCGATTTGGTCGGTTTTTCAAAAGTCGTGAATAATTGTATCTTAAAAAGATAAATAAAATTTTAATATATATTAATGACCACATAATTTGTTAACACGATTAATCCTTATAACCACGAAACAATTATGTAATCATTTTAATAACCACGAAATTTGAATACCAAAATAAACATACCAAAAGAAGCGTTAACTATTTTGATAATAATTTTAAAATGTTTTTAAAACAGAAATAACATTGAGAGGAATATAATTTGAAAGTTGATGTATAATTAGTGAAGCAGTTTTATTTCTATAGAGGCATTAAGGGATTCACAATTATGTATGATGGAACTAACTTTTACATGGAAATAAACTGATTAATACATTATAAATTCAAAAGCGGATCCAACTTTAAAGAGTTATTAGAGCATAACATAGCGTTTTTTCATTTCCAATTTAGAATTTCACACCATTAGAAATGAAATCCCTAATTATCATAGTTTCACTAAAAAATCAAAACAGCCCTGATTATCACAATTTTACTAAAAATCAAAACAAGGAAAACTTAAATTTGATTCATTATAAGTTATGGTTCTTCAATTTGTAAGTTGGACTATGACTTTGCTTAAGTGCGAATCATAATTAGTGAATAATTTCAAAATCCTAATATTTAAGATGGCTTTTATTAAATGACAAATTATGTCAAAATTGATTGTATGAATACGTTGACGAAAATAATTGTTATGTTTTGCTCAATTTTATAGTTAGTTTGTGGTATAGTACCGACGAGAAGGAAGCATTCTGGCAAATTAATATAAAATAAGTATATTAATTTTTGACCATTGTAAGTTTTCTTTCAACTGACATCGCAAGTAATTATTGCTATTCATATTTTCTAAAATATAAAATTTTCCATTATGCCAAACTTAATAATTGTTGTTTTGTTAATCTAAAATAGGCAAATATAAATACATATTCTTATAGCAGGTAAAAATGTTTCATCGGATATACATTTCATTGTATCAAGAAAAAGATTTCATCATATATAATAAAATAAGTTGTGCACTCTGTGAAATTTAATTCTTATTTTAAAATCGATGTGATACAGACAATTGAGGTTGTTTCAAATGAGGTGGTATAATAGAGACCAGACCACTTATTAGGGCTCACATAATTGACCTATAAATGATCTCATTATAGTGGCTCCTATAAAATTTTTAAAAAGGTAAAAAAAGACTCGTTAGAGTTGTGAGATCTGTAAGTATTTTTGGAAAATTAATGCATAGCAGGTGATCGAAAAAAAGAGGGTTGTGAAGTTGGTGGTTTAACAATTTAATTGGCTCAGTAAGAGGTTGTGGAATGAGAGTAAATGGGCATAAAGTTTTGTTGATAATCGTTGCATAAGCATTAATATTTTGATGACGCCTTCTACCAACGGGTGATCCCCAGGAGATAGATCTCGCATTTAACGAATTAATGTATGGTAAGGTTAAAGAAGAATTGGTAGTGGACCTAGAAGCTGGTGCGGTTAAAGTAAGATACTATGGTTTGTTTGATGTAGAATATTGTGACACTATGAATGAAAACCTTGACAAGCGTAAGCCATCTTTAACTGTTGATCTTATGAAAGGGTCTTTGGGAAATTCTAATGATTCTTCAAAATCCAACGAAGATATGATCATGGTGATGGTCGAAAATTCAACAAATGGTCGGATATCCTGTAATAACAATAAAAATTTGAATGATATATTAATAGAAGACAACACATTAAAAAACACAAGAACAATGTAAAAATTATAACATAAGTGTGCTATTAATATGATGATTTAAGTTAAAAAATCTAAAATTTTAGTGTTTTCATAAAGATGTTAAAAGTTAGATAAAATAAACATAAAATAAACAAAATTACATATGAACAAGAGAATGCGTAGATAAGAAAAGCGAAGGCGGCGAGTCAATTACAAACACTTGGTAAAGTGCGGATGGATAATAGTCAATAACAATTTTCAATGATGATAAAATACATTCATGAAAGTTAAAGCAGACATGGAAAAACCTGAAAAGGTATTAAAAAAGAGGTAGTTTCATCAAAACTATCTTTTTTATAAAATAGTTATTATACTTTTATAGGTTATCATAGGAGTTTAAAAAAGAAATATACTTGCATGAAAAAGAATCACAAATTGTTCGTAGTTTTTGCGAATGGTTGATACGCTAACCTCCAAAGTAAACACAACGAAGCATGTGAACTTACAAAAATCAAAGCAAAAAGATAATCTAGAGAAATTATCAAATAAGAAGGATAAAAATTGAAAAAGATATACAATAAAACATTATACATGCTCACTAATAGTTTTCATGAATGAAACTTTTGATAATCTTGTTCAAGGCGAAACATCTTTAGCCAAGAACAGTAAAGAAATAATAAAGCTTCTTAACGAGTTTAGAAGTAATAAATGTCAAAATGAAATTTAGAAATGACATATGTAAATAATATTGTTAATAAATTCCATCGGGTTTGAAAAATTAATGAAAGACACAATTGATAGAGTTTAAAATTACCAAAATAGGTTTAGAACTTTCATCATGACCTACTAAATAAGCAAGCCCTTCAGTGAGTTCAACAAAAAATTCATCTGTTGTTAATTTCTCTACGTTTCAAAATTTTTTATAAAAAATAGAAGAGTGAGAAAAGTGTATAAAAATTATTATGAAAATACCAATAAGTATGCTTTCTCTCCAAGAAAGGCAAGCCTTCAATTTTTTTCCATCTAACTTAACATTGTTGTCGTTAGCTCTCAAGAATCGTTCAATACAATTCGTAGAACAAAATTTCTTTTGTTATCAGGTAGAAAATAATGTTAAGTAAAGCAGATGTTTTGTGCAATATTCATATAACGTTGCTTCTTCCTACTTAAAAATAGGAAATAGTAGAGAAAGAGAAATATTTGACCTGGTTTTGCGATAGAGGAGTTTCCTTGATTAGATACCGAATAACAACTTTAATTTTTTGTATCTAATCATGATATTTAACTTGATACACAGTTTCTCTGTAATTCATTTTGAACAAGTAAAACAAGATGGTAATTGAATTGGAATATAATGGAATTGTTGTGAACAAAATTTTAAATAAAAGGAAGGTATTCTTTAAAAATTTAAAACATAATAAATGTTTATTAAAGTAACATTAATTATTTGTAGATTTCACTTGTAACAACCGAATAAACTTCATTTATAATATTGTGTATTTAAATAGCTGACCTATGAATTGAAAATATTGTCTGCATGAAATAGCCGATGTATACGTCCTTAAATTTGTTGCAATAAGGACTTAACCTATATTCTTATTCAAAAGGGTAACAGAAAACCGAGCAGTTTGATTTACTAAACACATTGCTAACCACAAAAATAAAGGAAAAGAATTTAAGAAGGTTGTATGTCATGGGTGTGACATGTTAAGTCACACGCGTGATACTTTTCATGGGAGTGACTTAACATTTCACGCCCATGAAGGATATAATTTGCTTGAGCTTTTTTTTTGCTAATTTTGAAAATTTTCAACCATAATACATATAATTTAACAAACAGTGAAAAGTGATTTTTTTAAAGTTTTAAATAATCAATTTCGGAGATGGTGCAAACTGATTTTCAGATATTTTTACCAATGGTGCAAAATAATATTTGAGTAACTCACTGACGAATTTTTCTAATATAAGAAACTTTTAATCCATATTTAATTTTAAATAAAAAGAAAATGAATGTGCAAAGAGAAAATAAATTTTTAATTAATTAATTAAAGAAGAGTAATTATTTTAAATTAAAATATAATTTAGTTAATTATCCTAACAAGTTAAGTTAAATTAATGGAATAATTAATAATTTAAGTAATTAATGGGCATTATTATTATTATTACTACTACTACTACTACTATTACTACTACTACTAATCACATTGTTAATTAAGTAGTGCATATGTACATACTATATTATATTATAATTAACCAATTAATTAATTGTCAAATGGAGAGAAAATGTACAATACTGAACATAATTTTGTAAAGAAAAGGAGAAAAGATATTATTGGTGGATATTTAAATTTGACTAATAAAAGTAGAAAAGAAAAATCAAAAATCAAAAAGTATAATATGTTATAATATTTTACTAAAAGAATATAATAATTGCAAAATTTGATATGAATTAGAATAAATTAATAAATATTTAAAAGAAAATTCTAAAGAAAACAACCAGTAAGTATGTGAATAAAAAGAAATTAAGAGAAACACATTTTCGCAATAGTTATCAATAAATAACAAAAAGATAGTAAAACAACAGCAAAAATAATTTCTGTATGGTTAGGATTACAAACGTCGAAGCATTAAGGATTAAGAAATAGCAAAAAAAGGAAACAACATCTGCATTAGGATTACAATCATCCAAAATATAGTAAACTTAAAGGATTATGTTATCAATCGAGATTCCACCACAAATCGGTTAGAGAAAATTATTAATTTCTATTTCATACTTTTTATATCTTTCAACATTTTTTATTTACAAGCGTCAAAGATGTTCTAGACAACACAATGTAGTTCCATATTCTACAACTAAAAATCAGAGGTTAATGTCCATAAAGACATTAATGGTTGAAGTACTATCCTGGATAAGATCCGCAAATATTGACATAATGTCAGTCTTCAAATAAAAATAAGCAATGCCAATAGTAGCAACAAATTTTACTTGATTTGTTGTAGCTGATCTTTTGACTATAGACATATCATCTCCTGACAATTGGTTGTATATAGTTCACATTTCTATTTTTAACATGTCTGGAGCACTAGGATAAGCAATATGAAATAGACCATATGAAGAAACATGAGCCTTAAACCACTGTCCAACTACCAGCATAACTGAGCTAAAGTCACGATACTGATAAATAGAAAGCATCAAACATACATATCCTTAAAAAGACCTAATTCAAATAACGGATACATATTTTTTTTGTTAAAAAACCATATGAAGAAAAGACCAATGTTTGATTAAATTCCAAAATGTAAGCATCCTTGATCTAACCAAAGAAAAGGAGAAAAACAACAATTTTGGTTAACTACTTGTAGCATATATATGGATGCCTTCTCCCAAATAAATCCAACGGTATTAAAAGTGTAACAGTAAAACAAATGTAGATATATGGGAGAGAAATTATTTCTAAATTTAAACCTAGTCTGAATTGATTTAGTCTATTAAAGTATATTTAACCCAACTATTTGTGATCAATTCAGTTTGAAAAATATTTACATCCAAATTCAATTGAAGCGGAATATTTTAAACCTAATTAATCCAAAATGCAACATATTAATTTCAAATATATATCTTTATTTGTATATTTTGAAACCGTAGACTATTTACAACAGTGATATGAAATGGGCAAGCAA
This sequence comes from Erythroxylum novogranatense, assembly GCA_029891385.1. Lineage (NCBI taxonomy): Eukaryota > Viridiplantae > Streptophyta > Magnoliopsida > Malpighiales > Erythroxylaceae > Erythroxylum > Erythroxylum novogranatense. Next base: position 24,245 of record JAIWQS010000024.1, on the reverse strand, counting down.
AAGGATCGAGCCTACTCAGAGCAGTTACAAAATTATGGGAGTAAGTGGTAGACATTGAGATTAGGCTAAAAAAACATACATTTAACTGATAGTTATTTAATCCAAAGCTTAAATTAAGCTAAGATACCTTTGCTAATTTTGGGAAAATCAAGCCTGCGCATCAATTACTTTCATTAGTAACTTCGTTCAGCTAATATATCTGCCTTTCTTATTATAGGTATCATCTACCAAATAAACAACCAATCAAAAGAAGCATTGTGCCAGTTCCATTATATCCTTCAAGTGTGGGCAATTCATATAGTTTCCACCAATCAAACCATCATAATAACAGTAATTCAATACTAAAATAGTAGTATCAAAATGATCCAAGATAAGATAAAAAGAAGAAAGACTAGTTGAAACTTACCTTTAAAGTTAATTAGTATGAACAATAGAAAACACATTAAAATAGAAAACAAAAATGTAATTTAATAGCAAAAGAACATCGATATGATCCCTCTCTTGAATTGTAGTTCAATTGTCACAATGATTCTTTTTTGTTCCCATGACTTCACATATCTTAGTTTCACTGAAATGAAATGATTTTATTGATCTTGTCACAAAAGTTGAGAACCTTTTGAGGTAAAATATTCAAGCTAGCAATAAAATGATATCTTTCCTTTACCTCTATATCCAGTTATTTGAAGAGAAATTATTAGTTAATATATGACAAGGTGAAAACTTAACTCATTAAGAAGTTTAAAATGTTCTTTAATAAGGTAAAAGAGAAATCAGGTAGTTATTTAGTGGTCCCCAATTTAACTCTTTATGCTTTATTTATAAAGCGATCGATCATAACACATTGCATGGCATATTCTACCACAAGTAATTACATGCCATTATGAGCTATCTAAGTCCATAATATACTAACCTTATCTTTTTGATGAGCTGACACCCTCATTTCTAGATTTGTGCTCCTTCGAAACTTGCCATCTGTATCATCAAAGAATAGAGTAAATTAGATTCAAGCATATAAATTTAGGAAATTAGATTAAAGTATGAGAAATTCATTTAGAAAAGTACCCTAATAGGAGCATTTCAGTAACCAATGACCTCGTATAACATTATCAACTCCAATTTTCATTCCAAAAATGAGTATACTTTCTATCAAAATAGTGTAGCTGTTATATCCTTATGAAGCAAAACAAAAGGCTAAATTGGAAAAAGTTCCAAATATAAGGTCCTACAAGCACTAAGGCAGAAACTAAAGGCACTGAAAGTCATAGAAGAATAAAGGTGAAACATAAATGAGCACTAGTCTATTAGGTAGAAACTAAAGGCACTAAAATCCATAGCAGAATAAGGGCGAAACACAAATGAACACAAGTTTATTAGGGTCATTTATTCCTATTTTTTTAGGAGCTTAAATAGACCAACTACTTCCCTGATTTGTGAGAATTCAATGTAAAAAACTTACACTTCAATGAATAAATCCTTCACTACAAAACCACGAGCATTTGGTCAAAATGAAGCAAAATATAAATGCTGCAGTTGAATGTAAAGAAAGAGAACTAAAAGGCAAGTGATTTAGACAAACAACGAGGTGAGTTTAGAGACATGCAATATGTTTCTTACTTCTGGGAAAACGAGGACTTACAAAGTTTTGAGAACTATGTTTTCCTTAACATGTTTAATTTGTAAATTGTCTATGTAGATTGACGATTGCTTCCATCATCAATTATCATGTTTATCTCTAATATCAATCCAAGGTGAAGAAATATGTTTTCATGTTCCTGCTAATCCCTAATTCACTTTGTAACACTTTGTTTTATTTTCTAATTCTGTCAAGCCCCAAAGAACATATGTACAAATGCATTATATAGATCTGCTAAATGATAAAAGGGTCAATAAACCCTAGATCGCCAAAAAACCAAAGGGTAATAAAGTAATAAGAAAGGGAGTTTACTTATCATCGACGACTCTATTTGGAATTAGACTCTGTAGGAAAGCACAAGCAACTCTATCTAGTCTGTTTTGTATGTGCTTGTCTCGGAAAAACAAAGTTAACAGTTAGGATTCTAATAATGATGAATGGTTATGACTAACATGTTAAGGTCATTCATTTGCAGGCATAATGAATGACAAAGTACCCCAATGCACATTGACTAATTGTCATCAGTTAATAAAAAAGGCAAGAATTGAATAATAATAACAATTAAAAGAAAACAAATAAGATCGTTAAATTCATAATTGTCACTTAAGGAAGTTTTGCGAGTTTAGAAGCAGGAAATGGAGTTATATCCTCAGCTTTTGTCGATTCTTCCAGAGGTTTAACCATGTGTTGAATCAAGAAAGAAGATAATAATCACGATAATGCTAACAACGATCAATATTCTAAGATTGATGTCGAAGATTCTAGTGGCATTATGACACTTACTCTTATCTCTACCTAGTTACAGATTAAGTTTATGTCGCTAGATTGAGGCGTAGCTACCTTATTTCTAGGATGTTTATTTGAAGGCTGGAACTTTAAGAGAGGAGAGAGAGAAGGGTTTGGTGAGTGTGCTAAAGGTAGAAATTTCTAGACATGTATCTTAATTAAATGAACCTCTTACGTGATTGAGAGCATTTGATGGGAAGAGTTAATAATTGGTGGGAGCAAAGAGATGAGTAACATATTTTAAATAATACAAAGGTTACAATTTCTACCAACTCATTCAAAGATTTTAAATCAAAATTACATTATTAAGAAATAATTAAAATTATTTAATTATTAATAATGTTAATAATTAATAATAAGATGTATGTTGAGTATATACTTAAGAATAGTAAATAATTAATAATAATATAAGTAATAATTAATTGTTAATAATTAATAATTATTTAATAAATAAATAAATTAATTATATTTTAATTAACTGATTATATTTTAATTATATGTAATTATATTTTAATTAACTAAATAATTATATTTTAATTAATTAATTATATTTTAAGTATATGTAATTAAAAATGAAAAAATAAAATTGTCATACGCATTGATAATAACATAAGGAATAATTAATAATTAACAATTAATCGTTAATAATTAATAATTAATTATATTTTAATTATATTTTAATAAATCAATTAATTAATTATATATTAATTATTAGTAATTATATTTTAATCAATTTCATTTAATTAAGAAATTAAAATATATCTTTTCACAAGTGTGACACTTATCAACTAATTAATAATATTTTAATTTATTATTTATTCATTTAATAAAATATTATAAAATTATATAGGTGTTAATTAAAACAAAATAACATGCATCGTTGTAACTTGCCTGTGACTATTAAGTTACATACGTGACTACTAAATATTTGAAGAGCTATATATATATTGAATATTAATATATAATAATTAATAATAATTAACAATTACTAATGCAAGATCATGACTAATATATATACTAAATATTAGTATATACTATTTAATCAATTAATTATATTTTAATATATCAATTAGTTAATTATATATTAATCATTATTAATTAAAACTGAATAAACTTAACAGTTAATGATTAATAATTAATTTATAAATAAAATATATTTAATAAATCAATTAATTTATTATATTTTAATTTTTATTAATTATATCAAAATTAATTGATTAACTATACTTTAAGTATATTTAATTAAGAAATGAAAAATATATATTTGTCACAGGCGTGACACTTATGTCACGCCTATGACTCTATACTTAGTTAACTTAATAATAATAAGTAATCAATCTATTAATTATATCTTAATTAGTAAATTAATTATATATAAATTATATTTGATTAAAAATAACAAAAATATATGGACTTATTACTTCCATGTATAAGTGCTATGTTCTTTCATAATCAACTTTCTTATTTTATAATAGTGCAAATTTACTCTCTTCAAAACTTCAAATGGATCCACAACCGGTAATTAATCATACTAGATACACCACAATATGTGAGGGATGCTTTACGATTGTAAGAAATATATTTGACACAGGTGTGACAATTAAGCCACACCTGTCACACCTGTGTAATTAATAAGTATAATTTCCGAAGTCATAATTATAAGTCACGGAGAAATAATAGCGAAAAAAACTAGAGCCGTCAGATCATTTGGACGGTAGGATGGAATTTTGTGTTCGTCCATCCCGTTCGTTCTTATTATTATATGCTTAATAAAAACTATTAAATTATGAATTTCCTATAATTATATATTAGATTAAATTTAAATTTAAATTATTTTATAAATAATTGTTTGTTTTATGTTTATATAATATTTATTGATAAATTATTAATAAAACTATTATATTTTATCAAAATAAATAATTTAATAATTAAAATTTTATTTATGATTAATTTTATTTCTAACTATTAAAATTTATACACTTTGAATATTTACATTAAAATTGTTCATAATTATTATTAATTAATATAAGATAATTAAATAATATGTATTTAGTTAACAGTAGATCATATTATGAAAAACCTTAAATAGAAAACAAATTTTTATAATTTTATAAATTATGAAAATGAAGATTTTTATTAAATTTGAAGTTGAAAATTTTAAATTGAACAAAACTAAGATTGAGTATTTAAAGTATAACTTTTGAGTTATAAAATTGCATCTAATGTAGATATAAAGATTGGTTCGAAGTTATATTCAAAAGATAGTTTTAAGTACCTTAGATTCATCATCCAAAACAACTGAGAGATAAATAACAATATAATTCACTGTATCAAATCAAGTGACACATTATAAGTTTTATATAACAAGAAGATACCACTAAAGGTATAAACAACAATAACAACAACAATACCTAGTAAAATCCTCTGAAATGTGAGATCTAAGGAGGTTCAATAGTACATAAGCTTACCCTACCTAGTAGAGAGCATTTTGAAGATAATACTCAAGGTAAAAAGTAAATTCTATCATTTAGTAATTAGGTCGTTTATACTCTATAACGTGAAGTGTCGACTCATCAAACAAGTACATAATCACAAGTTAATGCGGACAAAGATGAGGATGTTCAGTTAGATGTACAACCTTGCAAGAAAAGATAAAGACATAAACATAGTGGGGAGAGAAAAGCTAAGGGAAGGTAACATCAATGGTTAATTAAGGGAGACAAGGTTTAGATAATTCAAATATGTTAAGAAGAGACATCTTGACGTTTCAATGAAAATATACGAGAAGATTGCACGTAAAGGCGTAAAAAGAAAAGAAAAAAGACCTAAGAAGAATTTGATAAAAGTGATCAAATCGATATAGCCCTACTAAAATTTACCGAGAACCGGATCCATAATAAGAAACTTTGACGAACTAAGATACAAGTAGAAGATCTTACATAGAAGTCCTTTTTCATAGATAACATTTTCTTTGATTCTTTTGTCTCGTATTTAACTTAAATACTTTGATTTGTAGTGCTTTCTCATTTAGTTATTTTATTTATTTTTTTGTATGTTACTTTATTTATTTACTTATTTTGATTTTATTTTGATTCTAATTTCTTTATTTTTATTTTTAATACAATTATTTGTTTTTTTACTTTTGTTTTCTTAAACTTTTTTCTTTTTTTTTCTTTTGCGATGCCAAGGTTGAGTACTTCTATACCTCTCAAACTTCACATCTCAAGTGAATTTCTATTGAAACGTTGTTGTTATCATAGAAAATAAAACAAGAAATAAGAACACAAGAAACATAAATGATAATAAACAAGCCCTTATTTTATTATATACACATAAATACTTTTATATGATTATTTCATACTTTTCATTTGTGAGAGGTATCTTCAAAATTATTTCAAAACAAACAAAATTAATTTGATTACAATTAAGCTGCAAATTTAAACCTTTTGTTTAATAAAACTTTATATTGGATATGGTAAAACCATTGTAGTTATATGATATGATTCTCATAAAATTCCTAGTTTAACTAATAAAAAATTTGTATTTAATAAAGAATTCTAATTAATTAAAATTGAAAATTTTGAATGTGGAGTTGCAACACTAATTTAGGTGTTACAAAGTTTTCTAGACACCAAATTTATACCAAAGTCACATATGTTCCTTTACATGTAATCTCACTTAGGTATATTTAAGCAAAACTTAGTATTTCCATATGATATTTGACTAACAAAATCTTATTCTCGAATTTATCACGATTCTTTAAGTGTTTAAATTACACACTGAGTAAGAATACTACAAAATTATTAAATAACCATAGGCACAACAAATACACAAGAGTTATAGTAAAAGCTAACATTTATTACTTCCTTAGAAGAATATAAAGGAATGTTCTCTCTAAATGTATTCCTTTTCTCTACCTCTCTTTTAGGAGAGAGACTCGAATAAGCTATTTATAAGCATTTCTAACTTTATAGTTTAGAATCTTAATTGAACTGAACTAACTACATCACTTATATCCTTAGCAGATTACATTACATTAATCAATTAGATGACGCCTATTTAAATAGGACACTATTTGATAAGATTTAGCTATATCACAACTAATAAGATAAAAGATTATATTTAATTAGAAAAGATATATCTATATCCATAAATAACTCCACTATCTTCAAATGATCCTCCCAAATATTCTTTACAATGTTATGAATCTTTGCAGGGCTCAGTCTTGGATTGAGCTCTGAAGCAGTATGCAGTCTTAGGTTGATCACAAAATCTTGTTTCGATTTTTTTAATTTATGAAATAGTCTCTAAAATTTTTAAAAATTGCAAAATAGTCTATATTGGTATATTATACAATTGTAGTGTATAATGTCAACCATGCGTTCAAAAATCTTAATAATAAATAATAATGACAATTAATATGAAATAATAATAATTTTTAAATATTTTACATATAAATAATAACCACGATGAATTTAAATAAAGACAATTATCATCATACAATTATAAAATTAAGAATAATACAAAGTATTTAAAATATTACAATAATACAAAAATATTTTTAAATTTATAAAATTGTTCCTGATTTTTTAAATTACAAAATAGTCCATTGTCATATTGTAAAGTTGTAGATTATTTAATTTATTTTTTGTTTATATCTTATTCATTTTAGTTTATATATATCTTTATTATATTTTAATTATTTATATATATAATAATTATCTATATATAATATATATCAATATATAATAATGATCTAAATATAATAATTAATTGTAAAATAATGAAAATAATTCAAAATTTTGAATTATTAATCATTTTATTTTATCATAATTTTGAATAATTTTTTAAAATTGTTATTTTTTTACATTCCATTTCATTTTACATTTAATTAGACACAATCACAATTTCATTTAATATATAAAATTAATTTAATAATTATTAATAAATATAATTAATTTTAAAATATATAAATTTTGATTTAATAATTGAAAATATATAAAATAAACATTAGTTTATAAATAATAATTTTAAAATTAGTCATTTCTTAAACTAATTTATTATTATTTATTAATAAATATTATATAAAATATTTAAATAAATTTAAATAAAAATAATTTATTAGTAATAAAATTAAAATAATTTATTAGTAATAAAAATAAAATAATTTATTTTTAAGTTTTATTTAACTTATAATTATTGTTATTAATAAAATATTTATTATTATTTTAAAAAGTTTGAAAAAGGAGGGAAGGAGAGGGAGGGAAAAGATTTTGAAAATTTTGCAAAAAATCCCCCCAATTTTTTAAAATTTTTGGTATCGATCGGTATTTTGCATACCAACCGGTACAGTCGAAATTGGCTGGTACCGACCGGTATTTAAAATCGGTAGCCAAATTTGAAATTCCGTACCAGCCGGTACGGTACGGAATCCATATTAGTGGTTCTTTATCTCTCAAAGTTGATGTATATTTACTACGATCTTATCTATCACATCATCCAATACTTCTTTTTGATCTCTATCCATGATGATGAGTTATTCAAGCCTAAAGTTTTTCGTAAAACATTGGTTTTATCTAATACTTACTCATGTCAAGTTCGATAGTTATGGTCCATTTATTTGAGCATAAATTAAGTCCTTAAAGTTTTCATATATCTCTCTCATGCCTCTCATGCTTGTGATCTGACTATCCTTCAATCACGGTCCATCTTAAACTATCTTTTGATCTCATATTTGAATTTTACATCTCATTGAAGATTTATACCAAAGTGCACCAATGCATGTCAACTTATTGACAATGCTCGTCTTCTTTGCCTACTTGTAAGTTTTGTCTTGTTATGTCATCCAGTATTGAACATTGATCAAAGCTTGCCAATACTTACATGATTCCACAATTAGTACTTTGGGATTTAACACTATGGTATCACATACCGGACAATTTAGAGTTTAGCTATCTATATATTGTAATATTAAGAGTAGCTGGTAGTTCCTAGAACCTGGCGAAACAAAAGTGTGTTTGACACCGACTTCTTTTGGTTGGGCGAGTAATAGAGTCGTGTTGGAGTATGTAGAATGGATAGAGCAGGCAAGGTAATGAAAAGTTGTGTCTTTCCAACCCAATGATTACCCATGGGTAGGTTAGTTAGGTGGACCAAACCGCTAGAGGATGAGTTAAGTTAAATATCGATGGGACGATAAACAAGGAGAAAACATTATTACGCTAGGGGATACATAGAGATTGGCACGGTCGATTAGTGCGGTGGGTTTATACAACACATTGCAAGAGGATTGCCGCTCATGTAGAACTCTAAAGAGACTAATCGGGTCTCACTGCTTGGACACTAGGATATTGACAAGTCATCGTAGAAGTGGATTCCTTCAAAGTTATAAACATATTGTCTTCATCCAATACAGTTTTATCTGATGAGCAAATTTTGGTAATAGGTACCCGTGGATTATTGCAACAAGCTCGGGAGGTGCAATTTCAGCACGTTCATTGTGAAAGGAACTAGTGTATGGACCACATGGCCTCATTCACAGCCCTAGTCAGTCCAGGATTGCATATTCTCCGGGAACCTTCGCTGACAATATTGGAATTCATTCACCGGGACAAGCAAGGCACGTTGTACCACCGAAATATGCTCTAGTTAGCTTGTAATTGGTTTTTGGTTCTATCTTTCCTTTGTTTTAAAAAAAATTAGGTTAAAGACGTTGAATACTTTATAAATTTATCTTTTATTATTTTAATATTTACATTTTAAATATTAGCATCTATTATATTTTCTATTTTACGTAACTTCATTTTTATATTCCGTTAGCTTTTCGTGCATCTAGAAATGTAGGATAAAGTGTCAAATTTTAATATATAAAATTTTTAAAAATAAACGAGAAATAATAATAAATAAAATAATATTATACAAAATATATTTTTAAAATCAAATTCAAATATAATGATCTCGTATATATGAATCTTAATATAATTCGTAGTCAATTCACAATTTTTGCGTAAGATATTATAATGTTTGAAGTTCAATTAGCAACTTTATAGTGCTACTTTTGAATTATAATAATATATTTATTTTACAATAAATTCTAGCAAATATCAATTCAATTGAAAGACTTTCGAACCATTGTAACGCAAATCATTATAAAATTATTACTTAATAGAAACTTATTTATGCAAATATTCTAATCTTTTAAGGCATTGGATATATGGGTTGTAATACTTTTATGCCTAACACTAGTTAAAATTGTCACATAAATCTAGGGATGTTAATGCCTAGGCTGCTCCTCGCCGTCCCTGCCCCGACCAGATTAAGTAGCCCATGGCCTTATAGGTTGGGACTGATCGGCCTATAACTCAACCCGACCATAGGCTGATCGGCCCATGGCCTGTTGGCAAACCCCAACCCAACTTTTTTAAAGCGTTAAGCGATGTTATTTTTGACCCATAGCTTATCAATGGTCCAATCAATCTAGGCTAAAATTAGACCAAACTGGGCCAAATTAACATCCCTCTGGAAACTATCACTCAATAGAAGCCTATTTATAGTATTTAAGTCCATCAATCTGTCACTTATTATACCTTAATTTTGAATGTCATACTTTTATCATAGGGTTCGTGCCTAGACCAGATACTAGATAACACTCCTCAGATCCTCTGTCTCATTTTACGTATCTGAATTCATGCCATTTCATCTCAACCATACATTTATGTCAATCCTACAAAAATAAATAATTGAGATAAAATGAGGCATGAATTAATAAAAAAAGACAGAGATCATATCCCACTCTTTGGTGAAGTCTAGTTACAGTCTGAAACGATCAAAGCCACGTAAGAAAAGGACTTTGAAGACTGCTTGATCAGTGGAATGCCGCCGTTAAAATCTCATAAAGAACAAAACAGCGATCTCATGTTGCAGAAAGAACATCTAGTGTTGTTGTTACAATGTCAATGACAAGCTCTCTCAGTTGGTTCTTGCTCTACCGACCGAAACTCGAATCAGGTCACCATTCTGCAATGAAGTTGTCAAAAAAGATCATTTGGCGTGTCCAGGAAACCAGACCAGACCTGGCTGCACACAATCTTTCCCGTTTGGAGGAGGAACAATAGGGCCCAGAAAGATGCGCCACAAATCAAGTATTATAGTAACTAGCATGGCAGCACCTAGAGCATCAATAGCCACTCTTGGCAAGTCCCATGAGTCGCTAGCTTTCTCATCAATCCTGCACACAATAAATCCCAATACAAGAGTTAGAACACTGATAACAACAAACATATGACTGCAGGTTCGCAATGCAAGATCTCTTTCGGAAACAAGTAAATTACTTGTGGGTTTCGTACTTACCTCAGAAACATTGGGAAGCTCACAAGGAAGTATATGGCATAAAATAAGCATCCAATTTGGTACATTGCATCACGATCCACAAAGTCATAGTAAGGGAACTGCAAATGCTCCAAATGTCATGCCCAATGGTCAATCCATATATGGGTCAAGCAGTGATAAGGTTAACAGACATGTACATGTTACTGTTAGACCCCCTATTACCAAGGTTTATTCTAGAAGGGGCAAGGAAAGGGTAACCGAGTAAGGTACCACTTTCTGTCATAGCCAGGTATTACATGCACATGGGAGGGGAGAGAATAGGGAGTTGGTTATTGGCTGACATAAGAAGTTAGTTAACATAAATACTGTAATGATTGGGAGAGGGGGTAGAAAAATATTTACTAAGAATCATCTGTGAGCCTTAGGCTGGAGAGAGCAGCCCTCTCGAAGAATGGCTGCATACTACTTGTAATATGACAGATATTGTCATTATACGGAAATAATATTCAGTGAAAATCTCTCAACTACAGAGAGATCTATCACTGGTATCAGAGCATAGTTCCTAAATGACTAATAAGAAGGGGGATAATCGGATAGATGGGATTGAGAAAGAAATTGAGAATTTACGTGAAGATTTTCAGAAGAGTTTTGAGCTTTTGAGGGAGGAACGAAGACTTGAGAAAGAAGAAGTACAAAGAAATTGGGAGCGTTCCCAGCTGGAGATGAAAGAATTACGTGAAATAATGAAGATGTTGGTGAGTCATCGAGATGTCAGCAAGAATGGTGAGACGTCGGGGCAACATCGGAGAGAGGAAGAAACACGCGGGGACAAAGGGAAGGAGCCCATGGAGTCGGGTGGAAGTCGGGGCCCAACGTCGGTGGTCGAACCAAGGAATGGGAGCCGAAGACACTCCCCGGACACTGGGGGCCCAACGGAACAGCCACTTGGGTATGGGTGGAGTGTCGACCCACCCGAGTCATTTGGGGTGGGCGCAGATCGGGGGTCGACATGGGCGGACGGTGGGGGGAGAACGAGAACTGGAACTACCGAGGGAAGAATGGAGAAACTATCCAGAGGAACCACCGCCTGGGTTCGTGCGACAAGGAGAGCACCGTAGAGACTGTCGAACTCGGCAGGTGGAGATGCCAGTGTTTGATGGGGAAGACCCGGATGGGTGGATTTATAGAGTGGAGCGATTTTTTGCGGTAGGAAGGTTCAATGAAAGAGAGAAAATGGAGTTGGTTTCCCTCGAGATGGAGAAGAAGGCGCCTGCTTGGTTAGATGGGTGGAAGGGCGGTAGATTAGAGATTGGGAGGAATGCAAGGAGTTGTTAGTTCAAAATTTAGACCCTTCCAAGAAGGACCTGTGTCAACGATTGCTAGCCAATGAGACAGAGCAGGAGCAGTGGCTGAATATATTGAGAAATTTGAAGAATTAGCGGCTCCATTACCGGACTTCTGGATGAAGTCTTGGAGAGTGCCTTTTAAATGGGTCATCAAGAGAGATCCGAGTGGAATTGTTGATTGCTAATCCCAAAAGTTTGACAAGAATGATGACATTAGCACAATGCAGATCGAGGAGAAGAAAAAGTACTTAGGCGTGAAAGGGAGCAGGTCCATGGGGGTCATAGGACAATGGCTATGGTGGATACAAAGCGTGGGAAGCAATTTGGGGCAATGAGAAAAGTGGAATTACACTGGAAGGACTACTACCACCGACAAAGGGATGGGAAATTTAAGCATTACATTTGGGGAGGCTACGAGAAGAGGAGGGGGCTATGTTTCAAATCGAGGAGAAGTATACCCGAGCCATCGGTGCAAAATGATAGATTTGAAGGTTATCACGGTCCTAGATGAAGAGAGGAAGTTGATACAGGAGAGTACTAAAGGGAAGAGGAGCAAGAAGTGGGCTGCAGCAGGTGGAACTCTCAGCGGGGTCGGCAGTGGGTTAACCACTTGAAGACCATGAAAGTGGAAGGAGAAGTGGAAGGGAGACAGAGTGATTCTTATTGACATGGAGCCACCCATAATTTTATTTCCAAAGACTTAGCATTGAAATGGAGCTCCAAATGGGATTCCACCGCAAGTATGAGATTGTAGTTGGAAATGGAGAGAAGGTGGCGAGAAATGGAGTCTATCGGAAATTACAATTGAAAGTACAAGAGCTAGAAATCAGAGGATTTTTGCCAATGAAATTAGGCAGCATAGGCGTCATCTTGGGAATAAAATGGTGAGAACATTAGGAGATGTCCTATGTAAGCGGTGTACCTTGACTATGAAAATCCGCATGGGAGGTAAGGAGATCATTATAAAGGGGATCCAATCCTATCCAAGTCTATGGTGAGTGCCAAATCCATTGGCAAGGATCTCGAAGGGACTTAGTGTATTTGTTACAGATGGCAGAACAAAGGGAAGATCTGGAGGGAATTAAACAGCTAGGGGATCCTGAAATTAGCAGTATATTGGATGAGTTTGGAGAGGTGTTCCAATGGCCACAAACTCTACCACCAAAAGGGAAGAGAACACCACATTCACCTAGTAGAAGGAGAAGGACCGATGAGGTTCGACCTATAAATACCCTCATTTTCAAAAGAATGAGATTGAAAGATTGGTCAAAGAGATGTTGGAATCCGGTATTATTCAGCCCACACCTCACCATATGCTAGTCCGATTACGCTAGTCAAGAAAAAGATGGAGGTGGCGTTTTGTGTCGACTATCAGACTCTAAACAAGGTAACAATTAGTGACAAATTCCCAATACCCATAATAGAGGAGTTGATGGATGAGTTGGGTGGGGCGGTTATCTTTTCTAAGATCGATTTAAAGTGGGTTATCATCAAATAAGGATGAGGAAGAGGACATTGAAAAACCGCTTTCGAACTCATGAAGGGCATTACAATTTATAGTAATGCCTTTCGGATTAACAAATGCTGACCACTTTTCAATCCTTGATGAATAAGATTTTAAACCCCATCTTGGAAATTCATACTAGTGTTCTTTGATGACATATTAGTTTACGAAGTAAAGAGGAGCATCTAAGACATTTAGGGATGACCTTGAGCATATTGAAGGAGCGAAGTTATATGCCAATTACAAAAGTGTATCTTGATTGACCTCACTTGGAATATCTAGGCCACGTAGTATCGGCCTGAGGGTTCTGCGGATCATCAAGATTGAAGCTATGCTTAAGTGGCCAAAACCAGAAAGTTTGAAGGAGTTGCGAGGATTCTTGGGTTTGTGGTATTCGAAAATTTGTGAGGGGTCAATGACCACATTGCTTGGCCACTTGCCTTTTTGCTCAAGAGGAATAATTTCAAGTGGACGGGGGAGAAGGGGCTTTCAACAACTTAAAAGAGGCCATGACCATTTGTACTGTTCTAGCCTTGCACGATTTCAACCAACCTTTTATTTTGGAGATAGATGCTTGACTTGGTGTGGGAGCAAGTCTTGATGCAAAATAATGACCTATTGCCTATTATAGTCAAACTTTATCCGCAGAAAGAAAAGGGCAATCGCTTATGAGAGGAGCTCATGGCTATTGTGATGGTTGTTGGAGGTGGAGATCTTACCTCTAGGCCATAAATTTGTCATCCGGACTGATCGAAACCGTTAAAGTTTCTATTAGAACAACGGAGATTCACCCCGACTATCAGAAATGGCTCACCAAACTGATGGGATTCGACTTCATCCTTGAATACAAACCAGGAAGGGAAAATAAGGTAGCTGATGCTCTATCACGAGTTCAATTCCAGGGGGAGTTGGGGACTGTAATGGCATGCAAAACCATTGATTTGGATGCCATTTGGAGAGAGATAGAATCCGATCAGAAACTGAAGGAGTTAGCTGAAGCTGTCAGCCAAGATCCTGGGTTTAGACCCCCATATACGATGAAGTAGGGCAGACTCTATTACAAAGACAGATTGGTAATCCCTGCCAAATCTGCTTTGATACCTAACATAATGAAGGATAGTCATGAGAGTCATTTGGGAGGACATGGAGGACCTTTGAAAACTTATAAGCGCATTTCTAGAGAGTTGTATTGGGAAGGCATGAAGAAGGAAATTTACAGATTTGTGGCAACTTGCTTAACTTGCCAACATAATAAATATCTCACATTGTCACCAGCAGGACTCTTGCAGCCTCTGGCGATTCCAATTCAGGTATGGGATGATATAACTATGGATTTTATTGAAGGACTTCCAAAGTCCCTTGGATATGCATCCATCTTAGTGGTAGTGGATCGGTTGAGCAAGTATGCTCACTTCTTACCCCTGAAACACCCCTTCACGGCACAATCAGTGGCTGAGGTGTTTATCAAAGAGGTTGTGAGGTTGCATGGATTTCCTAGATCCATAGTTTCAGACAGAGATAAAATCTTCCTGAGCAAGTTTTGGGGAGAACTATTCAAGATGCATGGAACAACTCTCAAATTCAGCTCATCCTATCATCCTCAAACCGATGGGGCTACGGAGGTGGTGAATAGGTCAGTGGAAGCCTATTTGAGATGTTTTGCAGGAGATTCCCCTAAACAATGGGCAAAATGGTTGGGATGGGCAGAATATTGCTACAATACATCTTATCATGTGGCTCTTAAAACTACACCCTTCAAGGTGTTATATGGAAGGGATCCTCCACCAAATTTTCAGATGGGAACAAGGGTAGCCAAAATGGAGTCGGTTGATATCTTACTACAACAGAGGGACCTCTACTTATCTAAAATAAAACAGCACTTATCTAAGGCTCAAAATGACATGAAAAGTAGAGCTGATCAGCACAGGAGAGTAGTTTTCCAAGTGGGGGATTTAGTATGGCTGAAACTAGCTCCTTATAGACAATCGATGGTGGCAAGAAGAATTAATGAGAAATTGGCTCCTAGGTATTTTGGTCCATTCCGTGTGTTAAGAAGAATTGGAGAAGTGGCCTATGAATTGCAATTACAGAGACAGCCCAATTCATCCTATCTTCCATGTGTCACGGTGAGAGGCTGTGGTGGGAGAGGATAAGGACCATTGATTACACTGACAGTTGGATTGAGAAGAGGAATCAAGGTGCAACCGGATAAAGTCTTAGCAACTAGATCGGTGGGGGATCAAATGAACTGGAAGTCTTGATCAAGTGGGAAGGCTTGCGGACTCGAAGCTTCTTGGGAGAAGTTTGTTGACATACTCGAACAATTTCAGACTTTCACCTTGAGGACAAGGTGCATCTTATGGGGGAGCAATGTTAGACCCCTATTACCAAGGTTTATTCTAGAAGGGCAAGGAAAGGGTGGCAAGTAAGGTACCACTTTACATTATAGCCAGTATTACATGCACATGGGAGGAGAGAATAGGAGTTGGTTATTGGTGGCGTAAAGTTAGTTAACATAAATCTGTAATGATTGGGAGAGGGGTAGAAAAATATTTACTAAGAATCATCATGAGCCTTAGGTTTGGAGAGCGACCCTCTCGAAGAATGGCTGCATACTACTTGTAATATAGATGAGATATTGTCATTATACTGAAATAATATTCGGTGAAAATCTCTCAACTCTGAGAGATCTATCGGTTACCACATACATTAGCTATGGCTATTGTCTCCGGTATGCAATGAAATGCCAGAGCCAAAATCCAAGCGGCCTCGATAGCCCACGAATTTTATCCGGCAAGTGAGAAATGGTATCCGTAATCTTAGCGATGTCATGTTTGAGGAGACATGGTAGAGCAGAAGCAAACATGTGTCATTAGGAAAGTTGTATGTGGCACCTACAAATGACAATTAAATGAAGTGAGTTCAAAGTAGAACATTGGGTAAATAAAACTTTGATGCTTTGTAGCTCACATTGTTCATCTTCCAAGATGGAAATGTGTAAAGCCCCAAGCGAGAAGAAATAGTGAGTCCAAAAGTAATTTCCAACATAGCTAAAATGATTATCCATAGGTGGCTGTCACAAAGAAAATTCACGATTCGGGCTAATAACTTATATTCTTTTTCTTAAAACTGAAATTTCCTAATATCTAATATACATGTTCGAAACTAATATTCATAACAACCAATTAGTGAAATTAATATTCTTAACAACCAATTCAAAATTGACGAGAAGACAAGTAGCAAAACAATGTGTCATCCAATTTCCTATCCATTTTTGCAACCTTTACAATAACCTTAATCTTATCCAGAAACTGGAAGATTATCAATTTGGCGAATAAGTAGAACCTGAGTGCTAATAATTGCGATTTGCGAGATATTAAATGTAAGCTTATGGAAATGTTTGAACCACCCAAATGCTATTCAAACAAAACAAGGTATGACATTTCCGAATAGCTTAATATGTAAAGCCACATCAAGTATCAGTCAAAGGATGGAAGACCAATATTCTGGATGGCTGGACAATCTCTTTGCACAATGATGCGAAAGTCTAACAAGGGAAAAGCACTTGCCTTAACCCAATAGCGATCTTTCCAGGACAAGCTTCTATCAGCCTGTGAAAAATCCAAACGAAATTATATATAAAAAAAAGCAGCAAGGATAATTAAACACAAAATGAAATAAGGACATACAAGGGAAAATTTAGGAAAGAGCACAAAAAGTTCTCAGAAAGAAATAAAAAGATTACATAGCATAATGAAGAACCTAACCTTTCCAACCCATAAAGCAGGTATTAAGAATGAAGGAGCTGCTGAAACTAAAGCCAGTAGGAAGTATTCCAGTTCTGTAAACCTCTGTAAATTTTCAATAAAGATGTGTTCAGAACAAAGTTATGTATTGCGAATGTGATTGTGCACTGTGCACATGTGTATGTTCAGAGAGAACGAAAGTAAATCAGAGACTGGAAATTCCTCATTCACAATTTCTATATACTCTTAAGAAAATTCCCAACATTTGACAAAAGAATGCATAGATGAAAGATCAGCTGATCCTATTTTGTAGAAGATAAATCCAAGCCCCGACTTATTTTGCTAATTCTACAACATCATACAATCCCATTTCCCTGAAACACCGAAAATCGGCAGCAGTTTAACGAACTAAATCACCAGAACTCCAAGTGGACCATTTACTTGTTCCAGTCAAGTCAACTAAAGACATAAAAACTATACATTAACGAATCAAATACCAAAAATCCAAGCAAATAGATCATATATAGACTGATTGGCATTATTACTCGAACAATAATTCTAGATCAAATATTTTTATCAGCTAAACGCAGAACAATGGTTTGATTACCTCGTAGAGCTTGTAAGGAACAACAATGCCCAAACATAGAGTGAGCCAAAACGGGTATAGCAAAGGAAGAAAACCTCGGCCCATCTCTTGCTGGGATTAGAAGCCAACCACAAATTCGAACTAGATCCACTCAAAGATTCCTTGCCTAAGTACCGCCAAATGCGATTTTTATCAATTGTAGACAATAGAACGATTATCATTCTAAAATCCTAATAAGGTTATCTAACAAAACCAGAAAAAACAAAAGACAAATTACAAGATCTAGAGTTCAAAAGGTGGCGAAATATGAGGACATACCGGCCATTTCTGGCGCTTCTCAGTGGACCGCGAGTGATAATCGGAGGAGGAAGGCAGTTATCGCCGGTAATCACTCTCAGTGATTGAGCCGTGAGGACTGTGGAGCTAGTGAGTGAGCTTCGATAGACGATGTCCAAACGACTTGCCAGCCGTCCACTTTGTCGTGTCGATTTAGATACTAAGAGATACTAAAATAGTGGGCCCCTCTCCACAAAACCATTGACCAGTGTTGCATGCAAAGCACTTGCAAAATGCAACAAAGACATCCAAGTGAGTTGGAGCCCATATGTTCTCTCGTATCTCTCTAAAGCTTACTACAACACACAGTTTACGTAATCTGCTGGTTTCACCCTCCTCAGCTAAGCGGAGCTCACTATGGCTGACTCTACGCCGGAAGGGCACTTGTTCAAGATGGTCCGCACCAGAAAACGCGACAAGGAAGCCTTTCCCGGACCCAAACCGTCATACATCGCAGCGGTTTCAGGGTCATCGTCGAGGGATATCGCTGAGGAAGCCCCCCATTGGCCAGACGAAGAATATATTCATTACAAGAAATTATATTTTTAGCGAAGATAAAAGTTTTCGCTAAAAGTAGTAATATTTGTCACTATTAATTATTAATAGTAACCAATATTTGAAATTGTCACTCTCTTAACAAATATCTCTGTCACTACTAAAATTGTGATTAATTTAAATAATGGTTATAATAATGTAAAACTTTTGTGACACTAATATTGTCACTAAAACTTGTTAAATGTGTGAAAATTATATAGTCACAATAACTTCAAATACTTATGACAAATTTATCGTCACAAATAATATAAAGTAGTGACGAGTTAAGTTATATACACAACTTCATTTTATTGTGACAAAATTACCGACACTAAAACCTATCAAATATGTGACAACACTATATGATCACAACAACTGTATTTATTTATACAAGTTTGTTAACACAAATAATATAAAGTAGTGATGAATAAAGTTGTAACAATACTTCATTATATTGTGACAAAAGTTTCGACACTAAAACATATGTAATTCGTGACAACATTATAAGAACACAACAATTTTACATATTTATGACAAGTTTGTTAACACAAATAATATAAAGTAGTGACGAATGAAGTCATAACATTACTTCATTTTATTGTTACAACATTATCGCTACTAAAATAATTATAAATAGTGACAATATTTATCACTAATAATTTTTTTATCGATTATCCATTACGTCTTGGTCACTAATATTTTAATAAAAATTTCAACTTCATTACTCCAAAAATAAAAATTGGTTCTTATAGAAAATATTATCACTAATGTGTTTATTATTAATACAAATAAACTATCAATTCAACGAAATTATATTAGTTGTAAATTTTTTTACATAAATGGCTATATTGTCTATGATTTCGTCACAAGTATGAAAGTTTATATGTTACAATAATGTTGTCACTAAATAAATAATATAAGTTGCAATAAATTTATCATTGATACATCGATATGTGTAACAAATTTTCACTAGAAAACCCAATGACTAAAGAAGTAGTAGGCATCAATGTCAAATGGATTAGTCATGCTCATGTTATCATCCATGGGGTCAAATGGATTAGTCATGCTCATGTTATCATCCTTGAGCTCGATTATGGTTGATTGTAAAGATGATTCTAGTTCCTTGTCGGTCCAATTGATCGGCGTTGAAGAAGAAGACGATTACATTTACATTCTTGTTTTGTGGAGGTGGTGGTACTCTTGCTTAATCATTGGTGAGTGGGTGATGAGTGAGAGGATCAATGCCCATTTTATAAGTTTTTCTTGATTTACATGTTCCATCGTTTTTATTTCATTATCAATTCTTCTGGGAGATGCGAAGCTATCTTGGACCATCTTTTAAGAAATAATAAGAAGTTATTTAGACTTTCAACAATTAATAATCATAGGCATAGGTTGTTTAGGACCACTGCAAACACGAAATCATTGGAGCCATTAATGGTGGGAGGACCGATTGGTTGTGACTAACATTTGTCATCAACTACATTAGTGAAATGCTTTCATAGGCCGGTATTTATGATGGTAATCACGTTATTCTCCATAAATCTATACCCAGAACCAACTAAAAGCAGCAGAACTATCAAGAATCAACGATGAAGATGAAAGTATATGAAGTAAAAAGGAGACATAAAGCAAAGTTCTCGATGGCTTTAGTTTGGATACAAATGCTTTAAGACAAAAATAATTTATTTGAAGTCAAAAAGGTAAGTGACTTAAATCACTCCCACGTGGTTCACTATTCAAATCATAAGCAACTTAATCAAAGCACTGTCGTATCATTCATTACTCAAGCTCAATATTACAAAAGCAGATGAATGTGAAACACACAAAGTAGATATACACATCACATAAGCAGCAATTATAGAAGCAAGAAAAATGAGTAGATGCAAAAACGCACAGCATAGAGGGATTCATTTAATGAATCACGTGATAGGCACATAAGGAGAGCAGACTCATCCAAGTCTTCACCGAAGGTCTTCATATTCAGCTATATAAAAAGAAAACACAAGCTTAGGACATAGATTAGTACATCATAGATTGTATTCTTCATTCACAACATTTAATCTTCGAGAATGAGATCAAGAGTGAAAAGAAAAGGGTTTTGGGAGTGTGTTAGAATACTTACAGTAAGTATTAGGAGAGTTTGGAGACTCTTGCAAGTGATTTACAAATCACTCAAAATCTATAAAACCTTCTTCATTTTTCTATTCATTTAGTGAAAATCTTCACCACTGTCAAGTGAGAACCTTGGATGTAGATAGTTTTATACTATCGAACAAAGTAAAACTCTTGTCTTCTTTAATTTTTCTGCAAGTTTATATTTGCAAAATAACCAAGTTTTTCAAGTTATGTTTTTGAAGATAGCAGATTCGGTTCTTGAAGTTTAAAGATAACAAAAAGCAGTATAAGTTACGTTACGTTAGTAATGTAAAGCAAAAGTAAATAATTAACTTAAATCAATGAAATATACACAAAATTTGGGAAAATGTAACTTAAAGTTGGTTTAGAGAAACTACGACAAAGTTATCACACAATAGACCTTCACATCCTCTCTTACATAATTAACTTCCTCACTATCATCATGGACATTCATATTTCGATGCGATAACATATTCTGACCCATACGTGAAATCCTCATCCTCATTATACATTTCCAACTCATAGTAACCCCTCGGGGGGGCTTCAACACAACATACCAATTAGATGAATCGGTTTCTCTAGAATAAAACACTTGTTTTGCTTGCGATGCTAGGATAAAAGGCTCTCTCACATACTGATTCTGACTTTGGTGCAAATTAACAAGTGTAAAACCTTCTTCAACTTTAACTCCACGTCCTACATTTGCCCAATCACACTTAAATATTGGAAGCTGAAATTTATGGTAATCTAATAAAATAATCTCTTTTATCACCACATAATATGTAACAACATCAACAACTTGTGAAGCATCTTTTGCACTTGATCTACATATTGTTGATGCCTCAATTGAAACACCACTATTTTGTGTTGATTTTTCAACATCCTTTGTGTGAAACCGTTGTCCATTTATAACATAACCACTATAGCTCTTGGCATAATTTCTTGGACCATTTGCAATCCATTTTAGTGTCTCCCTATCATCATATACAGAAGTTTGGAATGAAACCTATATAGATGATTCCAAAAGGAGTTAATATTATTGAAAGAAAGCACAAAATATATACAAAACATTTTAGTCTGATACCTTTCCTTTCAACCATGTTGAAAAACTCTTTGCATGTGTCTTTTGAAGTAAGTTGTGATTCCTCTCAAGATTTTTATTCGATTCTTTTAACTCCTCCAAATGTATTCTAATAGCAATCAATGAAAAAATTATCTAATGGTTCAGCCTGATTCTGGCGTGATTGCACATTGCCGTTTGGATCCATGGAATTGACTGCTGAACACGAGAATTTTGGCTTGAAGGTTCCTGCAAAACAAAGAAGGCACGTCGGAGGTTGTTTCTCGAAAAGTCCCTCCGACGCTCAAGTCAGTCTTTTGTGTAGGTGGGATCGCCGTATGCAGAGAAAGCTAGGGTTGTGATTATATGATTACGTACCTCTATTATGGCTGAGTCGTACCTTATATATGGAGCAGGTGCTAGGTTTAAGTCTTTACGTCTGCATGGGAGACTTCCACCTACTAACAGGCTATGGATGTATTGATTGGGTCTGGGCCTGGCATAGCCAAAAGGTATGAGACTGATCATTGAAAGATGGGCCGACCGACCCACGGGTCGTTATGACTAGGTTCGGGCCCAGCACGACCGGCCCCACCATAAGCCCCCTACTCCTAGAGTCTGAGCAAGGAGAAGGGTCGAAGGAGTATGCAAGGGTCTTGTAGCTCGTCCATAGGACAACTCGAGGAGTAGGCGGTCGGTCGGATATCAACGTTGATGCGTATTTGCTAGTATTGGGATCTGGCGGTTAAGTGTCCCATCGGTTGGCATTGGTACTTATCGCATGGTAGCTCGCTAAGGTAGATCGGATCCACATCGTCATTGGTAGCGTGAATGTACTTGGAGCATTTATTATTGATTGGCGTGCCCTCGAAGATATTCAAAATTTGTAACCGTTATGCGGTTATCACGTCGTCTTTTCAAGCTTCTTGCGCCGCCTCGGGTTTCTAAGAACCTAATTTACCTCCGCTCGAGATGCGTACAGCGTCGAGCTCGGCTCAGATTTTCACCACACGTCGGCGTTGGTTGGAGCCTTTCGATTGGTCTTCTATAAGTACTCGGATCAACAGACTATGAGTTTTCTTCACGTTTGCCGTTATCTTGCTCTCATTCTACTTTCACTTGCTCTTTTCGTTTACTGAGTTCTCGAAATTTCTTTCGGCCGTCGTCCGATTTTCCAACCTCAAATCATTAAATAGGTCGTCCTTCTTCCCTCGTATCCTCCTCTAAAGTCTTTTCAAGGTTTCTTCTTAGTGAGCATGTCGACGGCCAATTCTAGAAGTATGGTAGGAGACATTGAAGAAATCTTGACGAGAGAGCGAAAGGATGGGTTGGTTGTGGAGGAGCCACCGAGAAATCCATCGACGATGACCGTGGGGGAGTTGAATCGGTTGGTTATTAGGAACAACATCCTTTGTCACGGAGACCCAGGTGGCCTTGACCACGAGCAGAATCCACGTGACTTTGAGTGGGTATTTTGTTGTTTTGATAGTTTTTCTCGATGGGTGGTATGTAGGCTCCGTACACCGATTGTTGACAAGGTGTGCGCGCCTATCGGTGATGCAGGCCAATTCCTCCGAGCATTGGAGGTTTATCAATGGATTGGCTTTCTTGTGCCATCGGTTCGGTGCCCTCTTCGATTAGCATCTGCGTCACTTTTGAGGATGAACTAGAGTCCGAGCTCTGGGGACGAGATCCCTTCTCTGCTATGCGAGGATGCGGATATCGCCCGCCCGGAACAACTTCGAAAATCTCCGCTTGGCGGACGAAGTACTTCTTCGTGGCCCCAGGATCCTCCTTGAGTATCGATCGTGGAGGTATCCTTTAAGCCGCGATGGAGCGACACGTCGAGCATATCTCTTAGTAGAGAGGTGGGAGGTGGTGATTAGCATAAAGGGCTCGGCTGATATAACTTCACTCGGCTTATTCGGGATATCGCGGGGGGCCTCGGTCGATTCTTTCTAATCGTCCCCCCTGAAATTAGTGGGCTAGGAGAGAAACCGCTCCTTTGGTTGACCCCATTGGTTCAATTATTTGCTATATTTTTAGTATTGGTTTAAGCTTCGACTGTTTTATTCTTTGTGTAGCCATGGTGAGGATAGAAGATTTCCCGGGTCCTTCCCCTAAATCAAAAGCGGTGAAAGGAAGAAAAGAGGAAGGAAGCGGAGACGGTGAAGGTCTTCTTATGCCAGTGGAGCGAGTCATGTGGTGTTCTTGGCCCTCCATCCTTGATGACCGTGCAATAACATT